>OX438759.1:20346117-20384112 GCA_949316235.1 Oegoconia quadripuncta | reverse complement strand
GGAGGGTCCTATCTAGCGACCTTCCGATGGACCTCCTCACTCCGGAGCCAAGACCAGAGGTGGCGCCGGATTTCCGGCAGACAGTAGACCAGGCCCGCAAAAGACTGCGGGCGTCGGCGTCTCAGTCGGATGAGCTGTCGAGTGGAGACTCGTCCGACTCACGACCCCTGGCGAGGCCCAGAATATCGGGGCCCGCCAAGCGCGGAAAGAGGGGACGCCCGCCCACAACTGGGCAGTATGTGGGCCTGTCAAAAGCGAAGGCGGAATACCTCGAGCTGAGGCGCCAGGAGTTGCGGCTGCAGGCGGAGGAGGAGGCGGCTGAGATGATCCGCGAGGCGAGCAGTAGAAGGGCTGCTCGACTTGCGGACTCATCTCCAACCCCGAGCAGTGGCGTAGAGGGAGTGGAGGAGGGTACCGGCACTGCCGAGGCCCTGAACCAACAGGTCCTGGACAGTGTTGGTGTCATCCTCCACATCGCCAGCAAATCGGGCAACCTTAAGGGCACATTCGTCAAGGCCCTTAAGGATGCCGCCACCTCCATAAAAGAGGCAGCGACGCAGATGCGTGGTCGCACGGCGACTGACGAAACGACGAGGCTGGCCGCCGAAAACCGCCGCCTAAAGGCCGACATGGCCGAGCTCCGTAGGGAGCTAGGCGAGCTGCGGGCCAGCCTCGATCAGTCGCGGGCGGCGGAAACGCAAGTGCAGGTGCGGGTGCAACCTTCTCCTCCAAGGAAGGATGACGACCTCGAGCGCACCATCATGGAGCGGGTAGGCTTCATGGTGGGCGCTAGGCTCGAGGCCTTGGAGGAGAGGTTGCTCCCAGCAAGGAGGGACAGGCCGCCACTAGCGGCTGATAAGAAGGGGACGGCCAGTACATCCAGGCCGTCCTCATCCGGCGCAGTCAGCACTGCTGCTGCTGCACCAAACCGCCGGCCATCGCCGCCTAACTCAGGCGCCTTGCCCAAATCCCAGGCAGCTACCATCCCGCCTGGGAAGAAGGCAAATAAGAGGAGGAAGGGTCCAGCAAAGAAAGGGACAGCTGGACCCTCAAAACAGGCTCCCCGCGAGCCTAGGCCACTGCCACCTGCGCCGACGTCCATGGACGAGAGCTGGGTGACAGTGGCCAAAAAGGGACGTAAGCCCCGAGCGCAAGCGCCCGGGGCTCAACAGGTGGCGGCCGCCGGACCTCCCAATCCCCCCTCAACAGCACCGAGGGGGGGGAAAAAGAGGGCGGGAGGTCCGACGGAGAAGAAGGGTGCCGGTCTTCGGGCTCCCCGTTCTGCAGCGGTGGTTCTCACTCTGCAGGCGGGGGCACAGGAAAGGGGCGTTACTTATAAGGCGGTGATGACCGAGGCAAAGTCAAAGATAGAGCTGGACAGCCTCGGCATCACCGGCCTGAGGTCGCGGACGGCCCGGACGGGGGCACTGATCCTGGAGGTCCCAGGAGCCACGAGCGGCCCCAAGGCGGACTCCCTCGCCGCAAGGCTGAGGGAGGTTCTAGGCGAGGCCGACGTAAAAGTGTCCAGGCCCACGAAATGCGCAGAGCTGCGCATTTCGGGCCTGGACGATTCGGTCTCGCCAGAGGAGGTCGCCGCCGCGGTGGCCAAGACGGGGGGGTGTGCGGTCGAAGAGGTCAAGGCTGGCCAAATCGTCCGCACACCCTACGCCCAGGGGACCTCCTGGGTGCAGTGCCCCGTGGCGGCCGCCAAGAAGGTGGCCAGGGGGCGCCTGTTAGTCGGCTGGGTCTCCGCCCAGGTGAAGATGGTGGAGACTCGGCCGACAAGGTGCTACCGCTGCCTCATGCTTGGGCATGTGAGGCAGGGGTGCACCTCGGCGATCGACCGCAGCGGAGAGTGTTTCCGCTGCGGTGCAACAGGCCACTTGGCCAGGGAGTGCTCGGCCGCTCCGCGCTGCTCACTGTGCGTGGCAGCGGGGAAGCCCGCCGAGCATCGGGCGGGGAGCAGGGCCTGCACGGGGGCGATAGCCCCCAAACGTGCAGGCCTCAAGGCGGCCGGACGGACCCCGGCCGCCGTTGCTCCCGATAAGGATCCTGTGAATGCGGCCAAGTGATGGGCATTCACAGGATCCTCCAGGCGAACATCAACCACTGCGCCGGTGCGCAGGACCTCCTCCTGCAATCCATGGCGCAGTGGTCGATTGATGTCGCCGTGGCCGCCGAGCCCTACTACGTCCCCCCCAGTGATAGCTGGGCAGCGGACGTGGACGGCTCGGTGGCCATCATAACTAAAAGAGGGGCAGAGGGCATAATGCCCCCTCCCACCTTGTCGAGGGGCCGAGGCTTTGTGGCGATCCGCTGGGGAGAGATATGCCTTATTGGGGTGTATTTCTCCCCCAACAGGAGTCTCGCCGAGTTCGAAGCGTTCCTGGACCAGGTAGGGGCCCTCATTGGGCAGACCCTACCGTGTCCGGCGCTCGTCGTGGGCGACCTCAATGCCAAGTCATTGGCTTGGGGCTGTCCCGCGACGGATACTCGGGGAGATCTCCTTGCGGAGTGGGCGACGGCTGCCGGCCTCGTGGTTCTGAACCAGGGGTCGGCCAACACCTGCGTGCGCTGGCAGGGGGGGTCCATCGTGGACGTTTCGTTCACGACCCCCGCCGTCGCACGGCGTGTCCGTGAGTGGAGGGTTCTGGAGGATGTGGAGACGTTGTCGGACCATTTGTACGTCCGGTTCGACGTCTCCACAGCCACAGAACGCGCGGACACGCGCCGTCGTCCCGACAGCCGAGCCTCGGCCCGATGGGCCTTGTCCAGCCTAAATCGCGAAGCGGTGGAGATTGCTTCCATTGTCCAGGCCTGGGTAACACCTTCCAGGCCTGTGGAGGTCGAGGTCGAGAGTTTGTGGTTCCGGGACGCGCTGTCGCAGATCTGCGATGCCAGCATGTCCCGGGCCAAACCTCGACCTCCGAAGCGTCAGGTGTACTGGTGGTCTCAGGGGATCGGAGAAATCCGGTCCCGGTGTGTGGTGGCGAGACGCCAGTACACCCGGGCCCGCCGTAGGCGGGTCCGTGACGCCGACATGGAAGCCCAGCTGTACGGTGCCTATCGAGAGGTTAAGAAGGCCCTACAGCTCTCCATCGCCGACGCGAAGGCGAGTGCCAGAGCGGAGCTCCTCGAGACTCTAAACCGTGATCCATGGGGGAGGCCGTATAAGATGGTCAGGGGCAAATTACGCCCCTGGTCGCCCCCCCTGACGGAGAGTCTCGAGCCTCGACTGCTGGAGGAGGTTGTTTCGTCGCTGTTTCCGAACAGGGCGGAACATCTCCCTCCAGCGATGGCGCCCCCGCGACGTCAAGCTGACGTCGCGGATGCGAGCGCGGAAGTCGAGGTCCCTCCGGTAACGGAGGGAGAGCTAGGCGCGGCCGTGTTGAGGATGAAATCCAAAAACACGGCTCCGGGACCCGACGGGGTCCCGGGACGCGTCCTGGCTCTGGCACTGGAGGCCCTCGGGGGGAGATTCCGTGGTCTACTGGACGCCTGTCTTCGATCCGGCCGTTTTCCAGTTATCTGGAAAACCGGCCGGCTCGTCCTCATCAGGAAAGACGGGCGTCCCGCGGAATCCCCCTCAGCCTACCGTCCGATCGTGCTACTGGACGAGGTCGACAAGCTCTTTGAGCGCATTATATGCTGTCGCCTCGTCAAGCACCTCCGAGACGTAGGCCCCGATCTGTCCGAACGTCAGTTCGGATTCCGAGAGGGAAGGTCGACCGTAGATGCGGTCGGCCGTGTCAAAGCCCTCTCGGAAGAGGCGGCCGCCCAAGGCGGGGTGTTGCTGGCGGTGTCGCTGGATATAGCGAACGCCTTTAACACCCTTCCCTGGGCCTGCATTATGGAGGCACTCCACTATCACAACGTGCCTCCATACCTGCGCCTCATGGTCGGGGCCTACCTCTCGCAGAGATACGTTGAGTATCCGGTCCGGGACGGTAGGCTGGCAAGGTGGGAAACGTCGTGCGGTGTTCCGCAGGGGTCGGTTTTAGGCCCTCTCCTGTGGAACGTCGGCTACGACTGGGTGCTGCGGGGCGAGCTCCTTCCCGGAGCAGAGGTCACCTGCTATGCTGATGATACGCTGGTGACCTCCCGGGGGAGCTCGTACCGAGAAGCGGCACGCCTCGCCACTGTGTCGGTAGCACAGGTGGTGAGGCGCATAAGGATGCTCGGCCTGGAGGTGGCCCTACATAAGTCCGAGGCGCTGTGTTTTCACGGCGCCCGGAAGGGGCCACCTCCCGGCGCGAGCATCCAGGTTGGTGGCACTCGAATCGAGGTCAAGCCCGAGATGAGGTATCTCGGACTTGTCCTCGACCCGCGCTGGAGTTTCCGTGGGCACTTCGCCCGCCTGGCCCCCCGATTGATCGCGGCATCGGCTGCCCTAAGGCGGCTGATGCCAAACATCGGGGGGCCCGAGTCGGCAAGCCGCCGCCTCTACATGGGGGTGGTGCGGTCGATGGCCCTTTACGGGGCCCCGATCTGGGCGGAGACCCTGACGGCCCGTAGTAATATCACCCTTCTGAGAAAACCTCAGAGGGTGATGGCCGTCAGCGTCATACGCGGATACCGCACCATTTCTTTTGAGGCGGCGTGCGCATTGGCGGGCTCACCTCCCTGGGACCTGGAGGCGGAGGCCCAGGCGTCACTGTATCGGTGGCGCAAGGACCTCCTCCTCCGGGGCGAACATCCTTCTCCAAGGGAGGTGGAAGTGCGGAAACTCCAGGCTCGACAGTCCGTGCTGGGGATCTGGGGGGTAAGGCTGGCCTCGCCAGAGGCCGGCCGCCGGACTGTTGAGGCGCTCCGCCCAGTAATAAGGGACTGGACGGAGCGCATGCGGGGCTCGCTGACCTTCCGCGCGGTGCAGGTTCTCTCGGGGCATGGGTGCTTCGGGAGGTACCTGCACCGCATCGCCGGAAGGGAGGCGACCGATGAGTGCCACCATTGTGGCTGCCACGAGGACACGGCGCAGCACACCCTCGAGGAATGCCCAGCTTGGGCGGGGGAGCGCCGCGACCTGGTCGCAGCGGTAGGGGACGATCTCTCCTTGCCGGCCGTAGTGAAAGCTATGGTTGGCGACGAGAGGTCGTGGAAAGCGGTCCTCTCCTTCTGCGAGTGCGTGCTCACGCAGAAGGAGGCGGCGGAGAGAGAGAGGGAGATTGATCCCTCCTCTCAACCTAACCTAACCTAACCTAACCTAACCTAACCTAACCTAACCTAACCTAACCTAACCTAACCTAACCTAACCTAACCTAACCTAACCTTTTTTTTTTTTTTTTTTTTTTTTTACCAGGAGAAACGCTCATGCTTATCCGCCCTCCTCGGGGGAGGAGGGCGGATTATGTCGGACTCCGGCACAGAAGGTGCCGGCCTACCGACTAAAAACTCCTGGGTGTTCCCTCGCGCGCGCCGTTGACGGCGTGGCCGCGGGTACCATCTGGTATTCGTCCGCAGCCACGCCAGCGCGGTGCCCGCCGCCAGGACAAACGGCGGCAGGCCCACCTCTGGGCTGGAGCAGGGAGGAATCGCCTGGTCCAGCCACCTCTAGAAGGCGCGCGGAAAACACCGCGCGCGCCTTCTCGCGGGGCCTATGTGTGGGCGGTGATCCCCCCGGATCGCCACCCACGGCCCCGCAGGGTAGGGGGGGGCAGAGGATCGCCTATCATTGAAGATAAGCTCTCCTCCGTGCCCCCCATGCGGCTGCATCTCCCCTCGCTCCGCGAGGTCTGTGCGTGACCCTCGCAGAGAGAGAGGACCGCTTTCCACGGCCTCCCCTTGGCGTCCGCAGCTCAAACCTGGCTGCGGGCGTCAAAGGGTGGCCGTCCCGCACGGCTACGACCTCTCCACAACAGAGAGGCCGTCCCCCACCACACCACACGGTAAGGAGCGCATTTCCCACCGTATGATGTGGCAGGGGACGGCCCCTCAACAGAGAGGTCGTCCCCCACCATAGCGGCCTACACAGCGGGATGCCCGGGGAGGCGCGTTAGATGCCACGCCCCCCCGACCCGCCCGCCGTCTCCCCCCCTGCGAGCAGAGGGAGAGGGCCGCTTCCCACGACCTCTCGTCGACGGCCGCAGCCTTAGCTGCAGTCGTCAAGGAGAGGTCGCCCAAGTGCTGCAGACGATTCCACGGCGTCCCCTGCCCATATGGACATATGGGCATTCCTCAGGGAGCGCCGCTTCCTCGCCGCAGCCCGCTGTGGTGGAATTCGCCCTCCACCATCCCTCGCCGCTCCACTCCCGAAAACGAATTTTCGGGAGTGGAACGACGAGGGCATCTCGGCGCCGAGGCGGGCCTCGGAGCCGAGACTTGGGCTGGTTTTTTATAGAGGTTTTCCTTCCTCGCGGTCCGGGCGGTTAGGCCAAGACCCTCGGTCCCGGACTGCAGCTGAAAGCCGCGGTCCCGGATTACGAGCCCGGCGGTGGCAAGGGGTAGGAGGTTCCCCCTAACCTCCTCCCCAGGCCTGCTCGGCGGCAGTGCGAGTGCACACCGAGCCCACCCTTACTCCCCCGCTAGGAGGGGAGCGTCTCCTGCTCCATCCGCAGTGCCCTCTGCTAAACCAGAGGACACGCGGAGGAGCCCCCCGGTGTCAGACTATTCGCCATCGGCCAACAAGAACCCTTAAAAGGGAAGTTGTTGACCGATGCCCAGGGTGCACCGGCCCAACGACTACCGTTCCCCCCAGACGTATCCAGGGGGACAAGTAGCCATCAGGCACACGAGGAGGTTGTCTGACATCGCACCCCAACCTAACCTAACCTAACCTAACCTAACCTAACCTAACCTAACCTTTTTTTTTTTTTTTTTTTTTTTTTTTTTTTTTTTTTTTTTTTTTTACGAGGAGAAACGCATTTACGCGTCTCCCGCCACTGACCACAGTGACGGGAGTATGTGGGACTCCCCGCCAGAATGGCGGGACTACCCACTAAAACTCCTCGGTGTTCCAACACGCCGCCTAGTGGCGGGGCCCAGGATTGCTCTGCACGCCTACTGCAACCCCGCCAGCGGACGTCCGAAGATCGGACCCCTCTCGGAGACCGTCGCTGGGTCTCTACCACCACGTGTGTCGACGCGCCCGGAACACTTGGGCGCGTCGACAGACATCACGGCCTTATGGCCTTCTGCCCGCCTGGGCGCGCCTCGACCGTGTGTCGGCCGTCTGCGCCTTGGAGGGGGCGACATTCTTTTTTCCCCTCTTTAGTGTGGAGGGGGCAGCGCACAGCTTGCTGCCGACTCTGTGTTCAGCCGGCTTATTGTCGGCCGCACACAGAGTGCAGTGTGGATCGGCTGAGCACTGGGCTGCCTTATGGCCGAGTTGGCCGCAGCGGTAGCATTGACCGCTGCGGTCCACCTCAGCCGAACACGTTTCTCGGGCGTGACCGACCTGCAGACACCGGTAACAACGCCGGGGCCTGGGGTCGAGCAGCCGAACTTGGGCCGCAACCCACCCAACTAAGAGGCGACCGGCCAGGGCCACCTTTTTCGCCGCCGACACCGGGCAGCGCGCCCACATTGAGAAAAGACCGGTGAAATCTTGACGGATTCCACCGGTCTTTATAGACTCCTCCGTGCAGGCCCCAACACGGGCCACCGCCGCAATTACCTCCGCCGTTGTGACGGAGTCGTCCAGGCCCGAGATGCGCAGATCTGCGCAGATCGTGGGCCTGGAGACTCTTACGGTGTCCTCGCCGAGGGACTCCCGTAGCTTGGCAGCCAGGGAGTCCGCTTTGTCACCGCTGGTTGCACCGGGCACCTCCAGTAGGCGCGCTCCAGTCGCCGTTCGGCGGACGCGGAGCGCCTGGATGCCCAGGCTGGCGATGTCAATTCTACTTTTTGCCACCCGCAACACTTGGTCATAAGTGGCACCATTCTCTACTGCTCCCGGCTGCAGTGAAATCACAACAGCCGAGGAACGAGGAGGACGCATGCGTCGGGCCCTGTTGCGGGCGGCCTTCTTTTTGGGCGGCGGCGGCGGCGGAGGCGGACGGTTGCCTTCAGCCGGGGCCGGTGCGGGCTTCTTGCTTTTGGCGCCCCTCCTGACCACCACGCTCCAGTCGACATCCATGGACGTGGGGGCGGGTGGCAGGATCCGGGGCTCTGCCTGGGCGGCCGGGGGACCGGCGGCCTTGCTATTCTTTGTTTTGCGCCCGCCTCTCTTCCCCTTCCGCCCCTTAGGGGGCTCGAGGGGTGCGGCTTGCTGCACCTTTGGTGCTGCCGCTGGAGCAGGTGGGCGCGCGGGACTGGCCATAAGGACCTCGTCAATAGCAGCCTGGGCTGCGTCCCTCTTGCGGTCCGCGGCCAGAGGAGGCCGCAGGCGCTTCTCGGGGAGAAGCCTCTCCTCCAGAGCTTCAAGCCTCGCGTTCATCATGTCCCCAACTTGGGACATGATGGAACGCAGCAGTTCCTCTGAGGATTGCGGGAGAGGCATCTCCCTCATTGGTACGTCCGGGATGGTAGGAGGGTGGGGGCTATTCAGCCTTCGCCCTTTTTCCAGCTCGGCCCTTAGTTGGGCCACCTCCTCCTTAATTTTTGAAAGCTCGGATTGGAGCCGGGCATTATCCTCGTGAAGGCGCGCAGTCTCATCGCTGACGGAGCGAGTGCTCAACTCCGAGACGGCGTCAGCGATGGACGCGGCCGAGACTTTCAGGGCACGCACAAACGTGCCCTTCAACTGAGAGGATTTTGTGGCCACCTGCTCTATGACGGTCACACTATCCATTACCGCTTTTGTGAGGTCGGTGGCGGATTTGGCCACCGACGGTGCCTCCTGGTTAACGGCGGCCGCGAAGCGAGCGATCCTGGCCCTTTGGACCGCCTGGCTCGCCTCCGCGACCTCCTCTTCGGCTTTGAGCCGCAACTCCTCCCTTTTCGCCTTGTTAAGGGCTTCTTTGGCCTTAGCCAAGCCGACGTACTGGCCGGTTGTAGGCGGTCTACCTCTCCCCCTTGTGACTGGAGAGCTGCAGGTTTGCTGCTCTCCGTCGTCGGATGAGGCGGAGCTAGAGCCGCTTACACGGCGCCTCTTCCCTTTTGGGGTCTTCAAAGTTTGGCCCTTGGCCGTCCGAACCCGTTTGGACGTGACGGAGACCTGACTCGCGTCCGAGTCCATCGCCGCGTCCATTCCTATCCCTTTTGCCATATCGCTGGAGCAATCGTCAGAGTCAGTGTAGCATTTGCCAAAGTCGTCGGTGTATGATTGTGAGAGTACAGAATCGCCCCCCCCAGAATACGAGGGGCAGCCTGCGCTAATGAGCGCAGGGGAGGATTCTCCCTTTCGGGTACCTCCCTGGGGTAGTTTCTTTTTATTTGCACTCATTTCCATCATCGTCTATTGGTGCCGGGGCTGCCGGCACGCAGTTAAGGCTGGATACCCGCCAGCAATTCTCCTCCAGCGCTGCGTTGAGCCGCTGGAGGGATTACGGGGTGATTTTTTACCGAGGTTTTCTTCCTACGAAAATACCAGAACCCAATGACTGCCACAGAACTGCAGCAGCCAAGGGTCCCAGTTTAACCCTCCGACCCAGGGGCAGATCGCCCCGGGTCCACTCGTTACATCCGCAGTGCCCTCTGCTGAACAGAGGGACACGCGGGGAACCCTCGTGTGTGCCGCTCTTTGTCTGGCCTCTCGACCCAGGCCTGTCCGGTATGGGAAGCCCTATCCGGCGTAGCCCTGGGCGTCATAGAGGCGCGCAAGCCCCCCCACCACGGCAAGGTGGCGACACGTCGGGGGGGAACCTAACCTAACCTAACCTAACCTAACCTAACCTAACCTAACCTAACCTAACCTAACCTAACCTTTTTTTTTTTTTTTTTTTTTTTTTTTTTTTTTTTTTTTTTTTTTTTTTTTTTTTTTTTTTTTTTTTTTTTTTTTTTTTTTTTTTTTTTTGACGGTGGGAAAACGCATTTACGCGTTCGACCTGCCGCAGGCGGGGGCCCGCAGCAGGGATATGTGGGACTCCCCGCCTCCATAACCAACGGATGGTAGGAGGCGGAATACCCACTAAAAACCCACCGGTGTTCCCTCGCGCACACCTATGCGACGTGGCCACGGGTACCATCTCGGTATTCGTCCGCAGCCACGCCAGCGCGATGCCCGCCGCCAGGATAACGGCGGCGGCGGGCCCTCCTCTGGGCTGGAGCAGGGAGGAATCGCCTGGTCCAGCCACCTCTAGAAGGCGCGTGGGAACACCACGCGCGCCTTCTCGCGGGGCCTATGTGTGGGCGATGATCCCCCCGGATCACCACCCAGGCCCCGCCTGGTAGGGGGAGGAGATATACACATCTCCTCCGGGTCCCAGCACTGCTGCGGCGGAGAGGAGGGATCTCACTCTCCGCCGGCTCCCCCTGCGAGATCGCGATCTCGCAGGGGGAGAGAACCACTTCCTACGACCTCTCGTCACCGGCCACAGCTTGGGCTATGGCCGGGAGGAGAGGTCGTCCCCCTACCGCTGCGACGCGGGGTCATGGCGCTCCCCTGCCCAAACTGGGCATCCCTCAGGGGTGTGTAGCGCCATGTCCTCGCGGCAGCCCCAGGACCCCGAGGGTGGAAATCACCCTCGGTCCTGATTTGGAGCAGCGGCGGCCGTGTACCGTCCGGCCGCCCGTGGGGCTGCACGTCTGGGGCCTATCGCCCCCGTGCAGACCTTGCTTCCTGCCCTATGGTCGGCGGGCTTTCCCGCTGCCACACAAAGTGAGCAGCGGGGGGCGGCCGAGCACTCCCTGGCCATATGGCCCGTTTGACCGCAGCGGAAGCATTCCCCGCTGCGGTCGATCGTCGAGGTGCACTGCTGCCTTATATGACCACACATATGGCAGCGGTAGCACCTCGTCGGCTGGGTCTCCAACAACTTGACTTGGGCGGAGACCCAGCCCACCAACAATCGCCCCGCGGCCACCTTTTTGGCGGCCGCCACCGGGCACCGGACCCAGCAGGTCCCCTGCGTGAAGCGTGTGCGGACGATTTGGCCAGCTTTGACCGCCTCGACCGCACACGCCCCCGCCTTCGCCACCGCAGCGGCGACCTCCTCCGACGAGGCCGATTCGTCCAGGCCCGAAATGCGTAGCTCTACGCACCTCATGGGCCTGGTCACTCGCACATCGGCCTCGTCCAGGACCTCCCTCATCCTCGCGGCGAGGGAGTCCGCTTTTGCGCCACTGGTGGCGCCCGGGAGCTCTAGAATCTGGGCCCCCGTCCGCGCAGTACGTGACCTCAAGGCGGTGATGCCGAGGCTGTCCAGTTGAATGCTGGACTGAGCCTTGAGCATCACCGTCTTGTACGACACTCCCCTGTCCTGAGCCCCCGGCTGGAGGGTCAGGACGATTGCCGCGGATCTGGGAGCCCTTAATCCGGCCCCCTGTCTCCTGCTGGGACCCCGCTTCTTCTTCTTCCCCCTCGATGCTGTTGAGGGGGGAGCGGAAGGTCCGACTGCCGCCTTATTAGCCCCCGAGCTTTGTGCTCGGGGCTTCTTCCTTCCCTTTTTTGCCACCGCCGCCCAGCTCTCGTCCATAGACGTGGGCGCGGGCGGCAGTGGCCGAGGCTCTTTGGGAGCCATCTTGGAGGGTCCGGCAGACCCTTTCTTCGCCGGACCCTCCCCTCTCTTTTTCTTGCCCCTTTGTCCCGGGGTTTGTGCCGGGGTAGGGGGCACGGCGCTTGTGAGCGGCGACGACGGCGGAGAGCGCCTACTCGGGGCCTCAGCTGTGATCGCGCCGGACGGAGACGGCCTGGATGAACTGGCCGTCTTCTTCATATCCGCCGCTAACGGCGGCCTTTCCCTCCTTGCGGGGAGCAACCTCCCCTCCAGGGCCTCGAGCCTCGCCCCCATCATGGTGCCGAGTCGCTCCATGATGGTGCGCTCGAGGTCCTGGTCCTTCCCTGGAGGAGAGAACCGTTCCCGCACCTGTGTCTCCCTAAGAGACCGCTCAAGGTCGAGGCTGGACCGCAACTCGCCTACCTCCTTACGGATCTCGGCTAGCTCAGCCTTCAGGCGAGCGTTCTCCGCGGCCAGCCTCTCTGTCTCGTCAGAGGCGGACCTTTGCCTCATTTCCCCGGTCGCCTCCCGAATTGAGGCGGCGGCAACCTTAAGGGCCTTTACAAAGGTGCCCTTAAGGTTGCCGGACTTCGTCGCAATCTGCGCTATGGTCTCCACACTGTCGAGTACCTGCTTATGCAGGACATCGACAGTGCTGGCACCATCAGTACCAGCAGCAGCAGCGTTGCCGCTTGCGCCTGGGGACGAGTCCGACTGGCGAGCGATCCGTCTGGCACTCGCCTCACGGACCATGTCGGCCACCTCTTCTTCAGCCTGCAGGCGGAGTTCCTGGCGCCTAAGCTCCAGGAACTCCGCTTTGGCTTTGGCCAGGCCCACATATTGGCCGGTTGTAGGCGGGCGTCCTCTCTTACCCCGCTTGGCGGGCCCATATAACCTGGGCCTCACCGGGGGTCTTGAGTCGGTGGAGTCGCCACTTGACGACCCCTCCGACTGTGATGCGGACGCCCGCGACCTCTTGCGGGCCTGGTCCGTCATATCCGGGAACTGTGGCGGCGCCCTTTCCTTGGGATCGGGGGTGAGAAGTGTCTCCTCCGGGAGATCCCTAGGTAGGACCCTCCGCGGAGAGAAAAACTCCTCTCTCCCTGCCGCACCACTCCTGTCCACGTCCAGTTCTCTGGCTCTGGTCGCCGGCTTCACCAACAATTGTTGTCGTTTTCGGCTTCGGGGCGGAGTCCCCGGGGCCGGTGACGACATCAACAATGCCGGCGACGACACTGCTTCGTCGGAGTCCGACAGCACGACTGGCTGGACGCCCTGCGGTGCTGCCGGCTCGTGGGAGGGCTCGAGGAGGTCTTTAAACCCACCATCCGCGCCCGACTCCTCGACCTCCCTCTGCGAATTAACGAACACCCGCGTGGGCGGGGTTCGGCCTTTGTTACTGTAGGTCTTACTGCTTGGTGATTTGTTTTTGGGGGGGGTTCGCAACATCTTATATTCATCCCACGAGTAGGAGGGATCTACGTGGTCCACCCGGGCGGTGCCCTCTGCACCCGGGTAACCCTATTACGCCTGGGGGGTCGGGCGGTACCCCAGGGTGGCCGCTAGTGGGTGGAGTATGCCCTCCACCCTCCCTCGTCATCCCACTTTCGAAAGAAAGCAGGACGACGAGGGCATTCGGCGCCGCGTTGCCCCAACGCCGAAACTTGGGCTGGTTTTTAAAGTGGTTTTCCTTCCACGTGGGCCGGCCAATTAAGGCAAGCCCTCCGGCCAGCGAAGCACACGACATCTCCCACTGGAGCCACCAGCGGGGTCGTTGAAGTGTGCTCGCCGGTTACGGAACGCGAGTGGGTGGCGAAGCCCCTCCTCCGGCGGCGGCGCACATAGCGCCTGCCAGACATCCCACCAATTGGCGGGAGCCGACCCGCCCCTGTCCCACATAGGGACCCACCCCCTGCCCCATCCCGCTGTGCCCTCTGAAATCAGAGGGACACTGGGAGGGGCACCCCCCTTGTCAGACTATTCGCCATCGGCCAATAAGAACCCTTAAAGTGGGAAGTTATTGGCCGATGCCCAGGGTGCACCGGCCCAGCAGCTACCGTTCCCCCCAGACGTATCCAGGAGGACAAGTAACCACCGAGCACACGAGGAGGTTGTCTGACGTCGCACCCCAACCTAACCTAACCTAACCTTTTTTTTTTTTTTTTTTTTTTTTTTGACGGTGGGAAAACGCATTTACGCGTTCGACCTGCCGCAGGCGGGGGCCCGCAGCAGGGATATGTGGGACTCCCCGCCTCCATGACCAACGGATGGTAGGAGGCGGAATACCCACTAAAAACCCACCGGTGTTCCCTCGCGCACACCTATGCGACGTGGCCACGGGTACCATCTCGGTATTCGTCCGCAGCCACGCCAGCGCGATGCCCGTCGCCAGAACAGGCGGCGGCGGGCCCTCCTCTGGGCTGGAGCAGGGAGGAATCGCCTGGTCCAGCCACCTCTAGAAGGCGCGTGGGAACACCACGCGCGCCTTCTCGCGGGGCCTATGTGTGGGCGGTGATCCCCCCGGATCACCACCCAGGCCCCGCCTGGTAGGGGGAGGAGATATACACATCTCCTCCGGGTCCCAGCACTGCTGCGGCGGAGAGGAGGGATCTCACTCTCCGCCGGCTCCCCCTGCGAGATCGCGATCTCGCAGGGGGAGAGAACCACTTCCTACGACCTCTCGTCACCGGCCACAGCATGGGCTATGGCCGGGAGGAGAGGTCGTCCCCCTACCGCTGCGACGCGGGGTCATGGCGCTCCCCTGCCCAAACTGGGCATTCCTCAGGGGTGTGTAGCGCCATGTCCTCGCGGCAGCCCCAGGACCCCGAGGGTGGAAATCACCCTCGGTCCTGATTTGGAGCAGCGGCGGCCGGAATCCGTCCGGCCGCCCGTGGGGCTGCACGTCTGGGGCCTATCGCCCCCGTGCAGGCCTTGCTCCCTGCCCTGTGGTCGGCGGGCTTTCCCGCTGCCACACACAGTGAGCAGCGGGGGGCGGCCGAGCAGTCCCTGGCCATGTGGCCCGTTTCACCGCAGCGGAAGCATTCTCCGCTGCGGTCGATCGTCGAGGTGCACTGCTGCCTTATATGACCACACATATGGCAGCGGTAGCACCTCGTCGGCTGGGTCTCCAGCAACTTGACTTGGGCGGAGACCCAGCCCACCAACAATCGCCCCGCGGCCACCGTTTTGGCGGCCGCCACCGGGCACCGGACCCAGCAGGTCCCCTGCGAGAAGGGTGTGCGGACGATTTGGCCAGCTTTGACCGCCTCGACCGCACACGCCCCCGCTTTCGCCACCGCAGCGGCGACCCCCTCCGACGAGGCCGACTCGTCCAGGCCCGAAATGCGTACCTCTACGCACTTCATGGGCCTGGTCACACGCACATCGGCCTCGTCAAGGACCTCCCTCATCCTTGCGGCGAGGGCGTCCGCTTTGGCGCCACTGGTGGCGCCCGGGAGCTCCAGGATCTGGGCCCCCGTTCTCGCGGTCCGTGACCTCAAGGCGGTGATGCCGAGGCTGTCCAGCTGAATGCTGGACTGAGCCTTTAACATCACCGCCTTGTACGTGACCCCTCTGTCCTGAGCCCCCGATTGGAGGGTCAGGACGATTGCCGCCGACCGCGGGGGCCTCAGCCCCGCGCCTTGCTTCTTGCTAGGACCTCCCTTTTTCTTCTTCTTCCCCCTCGGTGTTGTTGAGGGGGGAGCGGGAGGTCCAGCTGCCGCAGGCTGAGTCCCGGAGCTTTGCGCCCGGGGCCTCTCCTTCTTCTTTTTGGCTACCGCCACCCAGCTCTCGTCCATAGACGTGGGCGCGGGTGGCAGTGGCCTGGGCTCTTTAAGAGCCTGCTTGGAGGGTCCGGCAGACCCTTTTTTCGCCGGACCCTTCCCTCTCTTTTTATTGCCCTTTTTCCCCGGCGCGGTGGTTTGTACCGGGGAAGGGGGCACAGCGCTTACTACAGGCGTTGGTGAGCGCCTGATTGGGGCGGCGACAGTGGCCGCGCCGGACGTAGACGGCCTATGTGGGCTGGCCGACCTCCTGTTGTCCGCCGCTAACGGCGGTCTCTCTCTCCTCGCAGGGAGCAGTCTCCCCTCCAGGGCCTCGAGCCTAGCCCCCACCATGGTGCCGATTCGCTCCATGATGGTGCGCTCGAGGTCCTGGTCCTTCCCTGGGGGGGAGAACTGCACCTGCACCCTCGTCTGCTCGAGACTGACCCGGAGCTCGCCGAGCTCCTTACGGAGCTCGGCCATCTCGGCTTTTAGGCGAGCA
The DNA here is from genome assembly GCA_949316235.1 of Oegoconia quadripuncta. Taxonomy (NCBI): domain Eukaryota; kingdom Metazoa; phylum Arthropoda; class Insecta; order Lepidoptera; family Autostichidae; genus Oegoconia; species Oegoconia quadripuncta. The sequence goes on along the minus strand of OX438759.1, from coordinate 20,368,315 downwards.
TTTTCACGGGTCAGTCTCGCTGTCTCTTCTGAGGCAGTACGCTGCCTCAGCTCCTCGGTAGCCTCCTTAATAGAGGCGGCGGCAACCTTCAGGGCTTTCACAAACGTGCCCTTCAGGCTGCCGGACTTTGCCGCTACGTGCAAAATGGACCCAACACTGTCGAGCACCTGCTTATTCAGGGCCTCAACAGTGTTGGTCCCCTCCGACTCGACGCCGCTTAGCATCGGGGATGCGTCCGAAAGACGGGCCGCTCTCCTAATGCTCGTCTCGCGGACCATCTCCGCCGCCTCCTCCTCTGCCTGCAGTCGGAGTTCCTGGCGCCTCAGCTCCAGGAACTCCGCCTTGGCTTTGGACAGGCCCACGTACTGTCCAGTAGTAGGTGGGCGTCCTCGCTTACCCCGCTTGGCGGGCCCCGATACTCTGGGCCTCACCAGGGGTCTCGAGTCGGAGGAGCCGTCACTTGACGACCCCTCCGACTGTGTTGCGGACGCTCTGGACCTCTTGCGGGCCTGGTCCGTGGGCGCCAGAAATTGTGGCGCCGCCCCTTCTTTGGGATCCGGGGTGAGGAGTGCCTCCTCCGGGAGGTCCCTTGACAGGACCCTCCGCGGAGAGAAGAACTCCTCGCTCCCATCTGTCTCGTCCGTGAATTTGGTCGCCGGTTTCACCAGAACCTGTTGTCGTCCTCGGCTCCAAGGCGGTATCCCTGGGGCCGGTGACGACAGCATTAAAGCCGGCGACGACAACGATATATCGGAGTCCGACAGCACAATTGGCTGAACGCCCTGCGGTGCTGTCGGCTCGTGGGAGGGCCCGAGGAGGTCTTTATACCCTCCATCCGCGCCCGACTCCTCGACCTCCCTCTGCGAATTTACGAACACCCGCGTGGGCGGGGTTCGGCCTTTGTTACTGTAGGTCTTATTGGATGCTGGTGACTTTTTTGGTTTGGGGGGGGTTTTAAACATCTTAATACTGATCCCACGAGTATGAGGGAAATACTCGGTCCACCCAGGCGGTGCCCTCTGCACCTGGGTAACCCTATTACGCCTGGGGGGTCGGGCGGTACCCCAGGGTGGCCGCTCATGATGGAGTATGCCCTCCACCTTCCCTCGTCCTCCCACTTTCGAAAGAAAGTAGGACGACGAGGGCATTCGGCGCCGCGTTGCCCCAGCGCCGAAACTTGGGCTGGTTTTAAAGGGTTTTCCTTCCCGCGGGCCGGCCAATTAAGGCAAGCCCTCCGGCCAGCGAAACCCACGACATCTCCCACTGGAGCCACCAGCGGGGTCGTTGAAGTGGGTTCGCCGGTTACGGAACGCGAGGGGGTGGCGAGAACCCCTCCTCCGACGGTGGCGCACATAGCGCCTGCCGGACATCCCACCAATTGGCGGGAGCCGACCCGCCCCTGTCCCACATAGGGACCTACCCCCTGCCCCATCCCGTTGTGCCCTCTGAAATCAGAGGGACACTGGGAGGGGCACCCCCCTTGTCAGACTATTCGCCATCGGCCAATAAGAACCCTTAAAGTGGGAAGTTATTGGCCGATGCCCAGGGTGCACCGGCCCAGCAGCTACCGTTCCCCCCAGACGTATCCAGGAGGACAAGTAACCACCGAGCACACGAGGAGGTTGTCTGACGTCGCACCCCAACCTAACCTAACCTAACCTAACCTAACCTAACCTAACCTAACCTAACCTAACCTAACCTAACCTAACCTAACCTAACCTAACCTAACCTTTTTTTTTTTTTTTTTTTTAACGAGGAGAAACGCTTTTACGCGTCTCCCGCCACTGACCACAGTGACGGGAGTATGTGGGACTCCCCGCCAGAATGGCGGGACTACCCACTAAAACTCCTCGGTGTTCCAACACGCCGCCTAGTGGCGGGGCCCAGGATTGCTCTGCACGCCTACTGCAACCCCGCCAGCGGACGTCCGAAGATCGGACCCCTCTCGGAGACCGTCGCTGGGTCTCTACCACCACGTGTGTCGACGCGCCCGGAACACTTGGGCGCGTCGGCAGAAATCACGGCCTTATGGCCTTCTGCCCGCCTGGGCGCGCCTCGGCCGTGTGTCGGCCGTCTGCGCCTTGGAGGGGGCGACACTCTTTTTTCCCCTCTTTAGTGTGGAGGGGGCAGCGCACAGCTTGCTGCCGACTCTGTGTTCAGCCGGCTTATTGTCGGCCGCACACAGAGTGCAGTGTGGATCGGCTGAGCACTGAGCTGCCTTATGGCCGAGTTGGCCGCAGCGGTAGCATTGACCGCTGCGGTCCACCTCAGCCGAACACATTTCTCGGACGTGCCCGACCTGCAGACACCGGTAACAACGCCGGGGCCTGGGGTCGAGCAGCCGAACTTGGGCCGCAACCCACCCAACTAAGAGGCGACCGGCCAGGGCCACCTTTTTCGCCGCCGACACCGGGCAGCGTGCCCACATTGAGAAAAGACCGGTGAAATCTTGACGGATTCCACCGGTCTTTATGGACTCCTCCGTGCAGGCCCCAACACGGGCCACCGCCGCAATTACCTCCGCCGTTGTGACGGAGTCGTCCAGGCCCGAGATGCGCAGATCTGCGCAGATCGTGGGCCTGGAGACTCTTACAGTGTCCTCGCCGAGGGACTCCCGTAGCTTGGCAGCCAGGGAGTCCGCTTTGTCACCGCTGGTAGCACCGGGCACCTCCAGTAGGCGCGCTCCAGTCGCCGTTCGGCGGACGCGGAGCGCCTGGATGCCCAGGCTGGCGATGTCGACCCTACTTTTTGCCACCCGCAACACTTGGTCGTAAGTGGCACCATTCTCTACTGCTCCCGGCTGCAGTGAAATCACTACAGCCGAGGACCGAGGAGGACGCATGCGTCGGGCCCTGTTGCGGGCGGCCTTCTTTTTGGGCGGCGGCGGTGGCGGAGGCGGACGGTTGCCTTCAGCCGGGGCCGGTGCGGGCTTCTTACTTTTGGCGCCCCTCCTGACCACCACGCTCCAGTCGACATCCATGGACGTGGGGGCGGGTGGCAGGATCCGGGGCTCTGCCTGGGCGGCCGAGGGATCGGCGGCCTTACTCTTCTTTGTTTTGCGCCCGCCTCTCTTCCCCTTCCGCCCCTTAGGGGGCTCGAGGGGTGCGGCTTGCTGCACCTTTGGTGCTGCCGCTGGAGCAGGTGGGCGCGCGGGACTGGCCATAGGGACCTCGCCAATAGCAGCCTGGGCTGCGTCCCTCTTGCGGTCCGCGGCCAGAGGAGGCCGCAGGCGCTTCTCGGGGAGAAGCCTCTCCTCCAGAGCTTCAAGCCTAGCGTTCATCATGTCCCCAACTTGGGACATGATGGAACGCAGCAGTTCCTCTGAGGATTGCGGGAGAGGCATCTCCCTCATTGGTACGTCCGGGATGGTAGGAGGGTGGGGGCTATTCAGCCTTCGCCCTCTGGCCATATCGGCCCTTAATTGGGCCACCTCCTCCTTAACTTCATTAAGCTCAGCCTGGAGGCGAGCATTGTCCTTCTGTAACAGAGCCGTCTCGTCGCTGGCTGAGCGAGTGCTCAGCTCAGCGACAGCGTCGGAGATGGCTCTGGTTGCGTCCTTAAGGGCGCGCACAAAGGTGCCCTTTAAATTTGAGGACTTCGTGGCGACCTGTTGTATGGCCGCCACGCTGTCCATCACCGTCCGGGTTAACTCGGCGGCCGGTTTGGGCGCCAGGGGAGTCCCTATACCATGGCGGAGAGCCGCGGAGAAACGGGCCATCCTGGCCCTACGAGCCTCTTGGCTCGTCTCCGCGACTTCCGCTTCGGCTTGGAGCCGCAGCTCCTCCCTCTTGGCCGCGTTTAAGGCTTCTTTGGCCTTCGCCAGACCGACATATTGGCCGGTCGTGGGCGGGCGGCCTCTCCCCCTTGGGACTGGAGAGATGCAGACTTGCATCTCTCCGTCACCGGACGAGGCGGAGAGGGATCGGCCTCCTCTGCCCCGCTTAACCGCTTTATGAGCGGCGCCCATCTGGTCCGGGTCCGACAGATCGTCGGAATCGGGTTCCTCCGCCGAACCCTTCCGCTTGCGGAAGCGCTTCCTGCGCACAACGGTGGGGGGACCATCACCCGACGTGACTCCTGCGAAGGAGTCCGTGGTCTCCAGGTCCAGCATGTCGGCCACCCTTGCGGCAGCTTCCTCTCTTTGGATTTGGGCGGCGCTGGTTGCGCCGCTCCTCCGCAGACTGGCCTTGCGGCTACCATCCGAAGTCCCCGATGCGACTGTCATCAGGGACCCAGAGGTGTCCGAGTCTGAGAGGCGAGTGAGCCTCACTCGTAGTTCCTTAATGCCAGGGTCGTTAGTGTCAGCATGCACCTTCGGGGTGCGCGCTGGCACTGCCAAATCATCAGAAGCAAGATCAAAGTCAATTGTGTGTTTGCCAAGGTCGTCGGTGGTTGCATGGAAAAGTACAGACTTGTCCCCCCCAGAATACGTGGGACTGTCCGCGCTCATAAGCGCAGAGAGGGATTCTCCCTTTCGGGTACCCTCCTGGGGTAAAATCTTTTTAGTTGTACCTGCCATAACTGCTTTGGTGTCGGGGCTGCCGACCGCAGTTGAGGCTGGAAACCCGCCAGCAACTCTCCCATAGCGCTGCGTTGCCACTACGGAGAACGGGGTGATTTTTTACTGAGGTTTTCTTCCTACAAAAATACCGGAACCCATTGACTGCCACAAAACTGCAGCAGCCAAGGGTCCCAGTTTAGCCCTACGACCCAGGGGCAGATCGCCCCGGGTCCATTCGTTACACCCACAGTGCCCTCTGCTGAACAGAGGGACACGCGGAGAACCCTCGTGTGTGTCGCTCTTTGTCTGGCCTCTCGACCCAGGCCTGTCCGGTATGGGAAGCCCTATCCGGCGTAGCCCTGGGCGTCATAGAGGCACGCAAGCCCCCCCCCCCCCACCACGGCAAGGTGGCGACACGTCGGGGGGGAACCTTTTTTTTTTTTTTTTTTTTTTTTTTTACCAGGAGAAACGCTCATGCTTATCCGCCCTCCTCGGGGGAGGAGGGCGGATTATGTCGGACTCCGGCACAGAAGGTGCCGGCCTACCGACTAAAAACTCCTGGGTGTTCCCTCGCGCGCGCCGTTGACGGCGTGGCCGCGGGTACCATCTGGTATTCGTCCGCAGCCACGCCAGCGCGGTGCCCGCCGCCAGGACAAACGGCGGCAGGCCCACCTCTGGGCTGGAGCAGGGAGGAATCGCCTGGTCCAGCCACCTCTAGAAGGCGCGCGGAAAACACCGCGCGCGCCTTCTCGCGGGGCCTATGTGTGGGCGGTGATCCCCCCGGATCGCCACCCACGGCCCCGCAGGGTAGGGGGGGGCAGAGGATCGCCTATCATTGAAGATAAGCTCTCCTCCGTGCCCCCCATGCGGCTGCATCTCCCCTCGCTCCGCGAGGTCTGTGCGTGACCCTCGCAGAGAGAGAGGACCGCTTTCCACGGCCTCCCCTTGGCGTCCGCAGCTCAAACCTGGCTGCGGGCGTCAAAGGGTGGCCGTCCCGCACGGCTACGACCTCTCCACAACAGAGAGGCCGTCCCCCACCACACCACACGGTAAGGAGCGCATTTCCCACCGTATGATGTGGCAGGGGACGGCCCCTCAACAGAGAGGTCGTCCCCCACCATAGCGGCCTACACAGCGGGATGCCCGGGGAGGCGCGTTAGATGCCACGCCCCCCCGACCCGCCCGCCGTCTCCCCCCCTGCGAGCAGAGGGAGAGGGCCGCTTCCCACGACCTCTCGTCGACGGCCGCAGCCTTAGCTGCAGTCGTCAAGGAGAGGTCGCCCAAGTGCTGCAGACGATTCCACGGCGTCCCCTGCCCATATGGACATATGGGCATTCCTCAGGGAGCGCCGCTTCCTCGCCGCAGCCCGCTGTGGTGGAATTCGCCCTCCACCATCCCTCGCCGCTCCACTCCCGAAAACGAATTTTCGGGAGTGGAACGACGAGGGCATCTCGGCGCCGAGGCGGGCCTCGGAGCCGAGACTTGGGCTGGTTTTTTATAGAGGTTTTCCTTCCTCGCGGTCCGGGCGGTTAGGCCAAGACCCTCGGTCCCGGACTGCAGCTGAAAGCCGCGGTCCCGGATTACGAGCCCGGCGGTGGCAAGGGGTAGGAGGTTCCCCCTAACCTGTCGGGGGGGAACCTAACCTAACCTAACCTAACCTAACCTAACCTAACCTAACCTAACCTAACCTAACCTAACCTAACCTTTTTTTTTTTTTTTTTTTTTTTTTTTTTTTTTTTTTTTTTTTTTTTTTTTTTTTTCGGTGGGAAAACGCATTTACGCGTTCGACCTGCCGCAGGCGGGGGCCCGCAGCAGGGATATGTGGGACTCCCCGCCTCCATGACCAACGGATGGTAGGAGGCGGAATACCCACTAAAAACCCACCGGTGTTCCCTCGCGCACACCTATGCGACGTGGCCACGGGTACCAGCTCGGTATTCCTCCGCAGCCACGCCAGCGCGATGCCCGCCGCCAGGACAGTCGGCGGCAGGCCCTCCTCTGGGCTGGAGCAGGCACCTGCTCCAGCCACCTCTAGAAGGCGCGCGGGAACACCGCGCGCGCCTTCTCGCGGGGCCTATGTGTGGGCGGCGATCCCCCCGGATCGCCACCCAGGCCCCGCAGGGTAGGGGGGGGGGGAGATAATAAATCACCCCCCCCGGTCCTTGGTTGGAGCAGCGGCGGCCGTATTCCGCCCGGCCGCCCGTGGGGCTGCACGTCTGGGGGCGATCGCCCCTGTGCACGCCCTGCTCCCCACCCTATGCTCGGAGGGCTTCCCCGCTGCCACACATAGTGAGCAGCGAGGGGCATCCGAGCAAGCCCTGGCCATATGGCCTGGTTTACCGCAGCGGTAGCATTCTCCGCTGCGGTCTATCTCCGAGTTGCAGCCGTGCCCCACGTGTCCAACCATGAGGCACCTGTAGCACCTTGTCGGCTGGGTCTCTAACAGTTTGACCTGGGCGTAGACCCAGCCGACCAGCAATCGCCCCGCGGCTGCCACCTTTTTGGCAGCCGCCACCGGGCACTGTACCCATGAGGTACCCTGCGCAAACTGTGCGCGGACGATTTGGCCAGCTTTGACCAAATCGACCGCACATACCCCCACTCGGGCCACCGCAGCGGCGACCTCCTCGGGTGTGACCGACTCGTCCAGGCCCGAAATGCGCAGCTCTGCGCACTTCGTGGGCCTGGACACTCGTACGTCGGCCTCCTCCAGGACCTCCCTCAGCTTTGTAGCGAGGGAGTCCGCCTTCCCTCCACTTGTGGCCCCGGGTACCTCCAACAAGGTGGCCCCAGTCCTCGTCGAGCGGATCCTCAGGCCGGTGATGCCGAGGCTGTCCAGTTGGATCCTGGACTTAGCCTCGGTCATCACCGCCGCGAGGGTCACTCCCCTGTCCTGAGCCCCCGGTTGGAGGGTCAGGACGACGGCCGTTGAGCGAGGAGCCCGCGGTCCAGCCGCCTTCTTTTTTACTGTCGGACCTCCCGTCTTTGCCTTCCCCTTGGATAATGTTAAGGGGGGGAATACGGGGGGTCTGGTATTCGCCGTTTTGGCCCCTGGGCTTTGTGCTCGGGGGTGCCTCTGTTTCTTCGCCACTGCCACCCAGCTTTCGTCCATGGACGTGGGCGCGGGTGGCAGTGGACGGGGTTCGCGGGTAGGTGGGACCGAAGGTCCGGCTGTTCCTTTCCTCGCCGGGCCTTTTCCCTTCCTCTTTTTGCCCCTTCTCTCCGGCAGAGTAGTCCGTGCCGGGGATGGGGGTTTTACGCCTGGGTTGGGCGGCGTCAGTCGCCTGTTTAAAACGGCGTCGGTAACCGCGTTGGGCGGTGACTGCCTTGACGGATTTGCCGTCCCCCTATCTGCCGCCAATGGCGGCCTCTCCCTCCTCGCGGGAAGCAGCCTCCCCTCCAGGGCCTCGAGCCTCGCCCCCACCATGGTGCCGACCTGCTCCATGATGGTGCGCTCGAGGTCTTGATCCTTCCCTGGAGGGGAAGGTTGCCTCCGCACCTGCATGCAAGACCTCTCCAGGCTGGCTCGCAACTCGCCCATCTCCTTGCGGAGCGCGGCCATTTCGGCCTTTAGGCGAGTGTTTTCGGCAGCCAGCCTAGAGGTCTCGTCAGAGACGGACCGTCTCTTCAACTCCCCTGTCGCGTCCTTGATGGAGGCGGCAGCAACCTTAAGGGCCTTGACAAAAGTGCCCTTAAGGTTGCCAGATTTGGTGGCGATCTGCATTATCGTGCCAACACTGTCGAGAACCCGTTTATTCAGGTCCTCGACAGTGTCGCCACTCTCCGCCTCTACACCACTCGAAGTCGGGGATGAATCCGCATGGCGAACCGTCCTCCTGCTGCTCGCCTCGCGGGTCATCCCGACCGCCTCTTCTTCCGCCTGCATGCGTAGCTCCTGGCGCCTTAGGTCCAGGAGCTCAGCCTTTGCTCGCGCCAGGCCCACATAATGCCCGGTGGTGGGCGGGCGTCCCCTTTTGCCACGCTTGGCGGGCCCAGATATCCGGGGCCTCGCCAAGGGCTCAGAGTCAGACGAGTCGCCACTCGACCACTCGTCCGACTGGGACGCTGACGCCCGCGACCTCTTGTGGGCCTTCTCGGGCTGGTGTTCCGGCGGAACAACCACTCTCTCCGGTTCGGGAGTGAGGAGTTCCCTCGGGAGGTCTTCTGAAAGAACCCTCCGTGGGGAGAAACACTCCTCATTTCCGGCTGCCACGTCAGGGATCCTCAATGCCGGTTTCCTTAAAATTTGTCCTCGTTCTCGGCTCCGGAGCTCACTCCCCAGGGCCGGTGACGAGAACAACAAGGCCGGCGATGAAAAGGACTCTTCGGAGTCCGACAGCACAAACGGACGAATGCCCTGCGGTGCTGTCGGAGACTCATGGGAGGGCCCGGGGAGGTCTTTGAACCCGCCATCCGCACCCGACTCCTCGGCCTCCCGCTGCTTATTAACGAACACCCTGGTGGACGGTGTTCGGCCTTTGGAACTGTAGGTCTTATTTGTGGTTTTAGTTTTTTGGGGGGGAGATCTGAACATTTGCTTTTTGTTCCCACGATTAGGAGGGAAGGGGAAGTCCACCCAGGCGGTGCCCTCTGCACCTGGGTAACCCTATTACGCCTGGGGGGTCGGGCGGTACCCCAGGGTGGCCGCTAGTGGGTGGAGTATGCCCTCCACCCTCCCTCGTCATCCCACTTTCGAAAGAAAGTAGGACGTCGAGGGCATTCGGCGCCGCGTAGCCCCAACGCCGAAACTTGGGCTGGTTTTTAGAGTGGTTTTCCTTCCACGTGGGCCGGCCAATTAAGGCAAGCCCTCCGGCCAGCGAAGCACACGACATCTCCCACTGGAGCCACCAGCGGGGTCGTTGAGGTGTGCTCGCCGGTTACGGAACGCGAGTGGGTGGCGAAGCCCCTCCTCCGGCGGTGGCGCACATAGCGCCTGCCAGACATCCCACCAAATTGGCGGGAGCCGACCCGCCCCTGTCCCACATAGGGACCCACCCCCTGCCCCATCCCGCTGTGCCCTCTGAAATCAGAGGGACACTGGGAGGGGCACCCCCCTTGTCAGACTATTCGCCATCGGCCAATAAGAACCCTTAAAGTGGGAAGTTATTGGCCGATGCCCAGGGTGCACCGGCCCAGCAGCTACCGTTCCCCCCAGACGTATCCAGGAGGACAAGTAACCACCGAGCACACGAGGAGGTTGTCTGACGTCGCACCCCAACCTAACCTAACCTAACCTAACCTAACCTAACCTAACCTAACCTAACCTAACCTAACCTAACCTAACCTAACCTAACCTAACCTAACCTAACCTAACCTAACCTAACCTAACCTAACCTAACCTAACCTAACCTAACCTAACCTAACCTAACCTAACCTAACCTAACCTAACCTAACCTAACCTAACCTAACCTAACCTAACCTAACCTAACCTAACCTAACCTAACCTAACCTAACCTAACCTAACCTAACCTAACCTAACCTAACCTAACCTAACCTAACCTAACCTAACCTAACCTAACCTAACCTAACCTAACCTAACCTAACCTAACCTAACCTAACCTAACCTAACCTAACCTAACCTAACCTAACCTAACCTAACCTAACCTAACCTAACCTAACCTAACCTAACCTAACCTAACCTAACCTAACCTAACCTAACCTAACCTAACCTAACCTAACCTAACCTAACCTAACCTAACCTAACCTAACCTAACCTAACCTAACCTAACCTAACCTAACCTAACCTAACCTAACCTAACCTAACCTAACCTAACCTAACCTAACCTAACCTAACCTAACCTAACCTAACCTAACCTAACCTAACCTAACCTAACCTAACCCGGTTTTCCAATCGGAGCTATACGCTCTATACAGAGCGGTCAGGCAGGTGAAGTTCAGTGGTGTGCGAACAGCCAGTGTACTATCTGACTCTAGATCCTCACTGGATCTCCTCAAAAATCCACGTACAAGCCATCCCTTGGCGAAATCCATCAAGGACAACATAAGGGAAATTAGGAAAAGAGGAGGAGAAGTACACCTGTTTTGGCTCAGAGCTCACATGGGGACAGCTGGCAACGAACGCGCAGACGAACTAGCAAAAGCGGCGGCGCACAAGTCGAACACCCATGCGGACTACGACCGAGTCCCTCTGTCATACGTCAAAAGGAAAATCAGGGAGGAATCCATACGAATCTGGCAAGCCAGATACGAAACCTCCAGTACAGGGACAGTCACCAAGATCTTTCTCCCATATGTGGACCTAGCATACCGCATGGTCAGAAAGACGAAACTGACGCCCATACATGTACAAGTTTTGACGGGCCACGGAGGGATCGCGGAATACCTGCACCGATTTAAGCTGAAGGACAGCCCCGGATGCGAGTGTGACGCGGAAGTCATAGAGTCCGTATGGCACGTGACTTTGGAATGCCCCCGCTTCCTGGCGGCACGTATGGATCTGGAAGCCATACTGGATCAGAAAGTGGACGCGGATAGCCTTAGCGGCATCATGCACGACGACAAGAAGAGACCGTTTTTCTTGGCATACGCGGAGCACATCTTCCGGATAGCAACCAAGAGAAACGCCACCTGCGCTTCTGTACGAACCTCACAAGGACATCCAGACACACAACATCAGGCCACCACAGCGACCCCGGCAGCCACGAAAAGCTTGTCAAACCGCACCACAGAATTACAAATCTTGGATTGCGGGGAGATTGGAACGCCAGGAATACGGGTCCGCGGGGTGGCACTATTCATGGACAACAACACAGAGAGACTGGGCATAGGCTTCTGCAACCCTGTGGGTGGGAGGAGCGTAGAGATTTCTCCGGGCCTGGCCGTCTTACTCAATGGTGGCACACACAAGATCACAATGAAGCGCAAAGTGCTCAACGCGCTTGCCGAGGTAGAATTGGCGGGCAGACGCTGTCGACTGGTCCGATCAAAAAACAAGACGATCGTACTATTCGAAGGCAGTCCAGAAGAATCCCAGTTCGCCCAAGCGTGTAGTGTGCTAACCAAAATGGGACAGACGGCAAAGACGGCCGACGCCGCACCCAGAGTTATCAGCGTTGACGCTGCTGTGATAGGTTTCATCAAAGGGACGGCCGCAGATTATATAGGGTGCGTGAGAGCCTCAGAACACCATGAGGTGGTCGCGTATGAGGAGAGAGGGGGAAACCTGAACTACCTAATACCGCGGCAACCAGGCACTCTCACCCGGCCCACAGACAGCAGAGGCCACCCGACACCCAATCCGGCAGTAGTCAGCGGCTCTGAACGCCTCCAACAAAAGATCACGGAGGCAAGGGCGGCGGAGTCCGGGCGTCCAGCCCACAAGAAGAATACCCAGACGCTGAAAGCGATGTGCAGTGCGCTCAACGCAATATCACAAAGCTTTCCAACAAAAAGGAAAAAACAAATAGGATCCTTGGCACCAGTGCAAGCAGCCTCCAGCTCCAAAGAGACCACTCGGGAATGGATGGAACCCCCGGTGGCACGAACCAAAGCCGACATGGGACAGGTCATTCCGCCCGTCCTCCGAACCGCTGCGGGGCCGCTGGACCACTATATTAACGCTTTCCTCGAGTTCAAAGCCGTAACATTAGCCAACAGGACGGCAAACACCCTGACTTGCCAGAGCATCCTGCAAGCCTACCACCTGGGTGAGAGAGGATCAAAAATCCAGATCCAACTATTGAAGGAGAAACTCGAGGCAGCGGACGCCACCATATATAACAACGACTCTTCCCAAGTTCTTAAGGGGACACAAATGAGTCGTCATATGATGGCGTTTAGTGGAACCGATGGTTTCGTCCCGCTCGACGATGAAAAGACGGAAAACACAGGCAGAATGACTTATAAGACCCCCCCTGGTGACCCGATAGTTGTCACTGCCCGATGCACGAAGGTAATGCTAGACGAACAGATCCTTAAGAGAATAGAGGAGGAGGAATCTGCGTTGGAAGCAGGAGACGCCTTCGTGTCATGGGCGGTGCCGAAAATTGATTGGGTCAACGGGGTCCCCGGCTGCGGCAAAACAACCTGGGTGGTGGCCAACTTTAACGCTGATAAAGACATTATCATCACCACGACCACCGAGGCAGCTAAGGATCTTAAAAAGATACTCATATCCAGGGTGGGCCGAGCAGCTGAGAGAAGAGTGAGAACTATGGCCTCCGTCCTAGTCAACGGCCTGAAAGAGTCCGAGAGAGGGACGTGTGAAAGACTGATGGTCGATGAGGCCCTCATGAACCACTTTGGGGCCATAGTACTCGCGACTCGGCTCACTGGAGCGGAAAACATCCTCCTCATCGGAGACATAAACCAGCTGCCTTATATCGACAGGGAGAATCTCTTCCCCCTGCGATATAACCGCCCAAGCCTCCTGGCAACATTCACGCAGGAGCTTCTGTGCACGCATCGCAGCCCGATGGACGTTGCATACGCCCTTAGCGAAGTCTACAATGGCGTGTATGCGTCCACACTCCGAGTGAGATCCCTGCGACTCGATAGGTATTCGGACGCAATGATACCTCACACTCTCCCCAACACTCTTTTCCTGGTACACACGCAGGCGGATAAGGAAGCCCTTAAAAGCAAGGGCTACGGGGAGGGAGAAGGATCACGCACTCTCACGATACATGAGGCCCAGGGACTTACCTACGAGAGGGTTGTGATAGTGCGCGCAGCCACCAAGAGGACAAAACTGCACGACAGCGTCCCGCACGCAGTAGTGGCAGTGTCACGCCACACTAAAAGCTGTGTATACTACACAGACGACAGTGAGGATGCGACGGGACGCCTTATAAGCCTTGCAGTTTCAGCCACAAAGAACTCTATTCTCGAGTACAATCTGAAAATGGCAATAAGGAACCGTAACGCGGCTGTAGTGGAAAAACTATTAGCGGTACGCGAGGTCACGGACTGACCTACAACGATCCTGCGAGCGCCGCGTCCTCGGATGAATTGCCCACACATTTATAAACATTTATAAATAAATTATAAGATAAGATAAGATAAAATTGAATTCAATATGTATGTATATAACTTAAGGAAAAAAAAAAAAAAAAAAAAAATCAATGCATGCTCTCTGGAAAAAAAAAAAAAAAAAAAAAAAAAACAAAAAAAAAAAAAAAACAAAAAAAAAAAAAACAACAAAAAAAAACAAAAAACAAAAAAAAAATAAAAAAAAATAACGCATCCCGTAGTTTTAAGTTGGGGTCGCACTTGCGAAAATCACGCATGCTGTAACACAAGTGCGACCTAGCAGTACGCTGTATAGTATAAGCATAAAATTAACACTATAACAAATCAAAACTAATAAAACAAAGGCACGGACAAAAAGTCTGTGGATTTTATATGTATTTTTTAAAAAAAAAAAAAAAAAAAAAAACCTAACCTAACCTAACCTAACCTAACCTAACCTAACCTAACCTAACCTAACCTAACCTAACCTAACCTAACCCAGTACGCACCTAACAACATTACATACAACATCTGCTCCGCGATTAAAAAAAAAAAATTCTCTAAAATCGCATTTTTTGTGTTGCGCGTGTGAAAGTGACTCGTGGGTGTTAATAACAGTGCAACTCACCAGGATTCATGTGGGCAACGTCTCATCACATCTGGTTCGGGAGCTGCGATTGCTCAACTTTGGGACACAAAATAAGGTACGCGCCCTTGACTCTCGTAATTGCCGCTTTATAATAATAAAGACGCCGTAAAAATCTACCTGCCAACGCAAAAACCAGGACAATCGGACCATCCCCTGAGGAGATACAAGGCATCAAAGGCAAGGCTCACTTCCACGTGTGACCTACTTTTGGCATTGGAAAATTACAAGGTGTGACGTACCTCCAACACGACACGACCAAGCCCCGCTCCGAGACTCTGCTCGACCAGATTCGAGACTCCGCCCCACCAGCAACGCCTGACCTGCAGCAGCACCCGCAGCACCCTGAACATCATCAGGTGCCTTCGGAGGGAACTCCTCAACCTCTTGTCGTAGCCTAGTGGTGCTTGGGCTCCCCCTACTTGGGAGACCAAGACCCTCCTCCACAAACCCCTCAACCCCCACCCCCCTGCTACCCCTGCTAACCCCCCCCCCTCGACCCCCCCCCCCTCGACGCCTTACGAGACCCCCCCCCCCCCCCAACCCCCTTCGGACGTACCTCACCCCCCCTCCAGTTATCTCAGGAACGGGAAGAGATAGACCCCTACTGCTTGGGCTTTTTGGAATCGGGAGAAGAAAAGCAACACTTTGGCTCCAGCAGAATTCCCGATTTCTACCCACTCAAAAAATAAAAAAAAAAAAATAAAAAAAAATCACCAAGTAACTACCGCTACGCCCCGTGACCTCTCACACAATAAGCAGCACCGACAGCGTACTCGACTACGGGATAAATTAGTAATTATTAAGTTAGAATTAAGTGTAACTGTAATAATTTAGGAAAAAAAAAAAAAAAAAAAAAAAGCATGTCTAGTGTATCTGGCAAGTCGACAAAGGACGCCGCGCGAGTGGGTAAAATGAGCGACAACATCACCATGTCGCAGCCCCCTCCACCAACAAGACCGCCGCGCGCGACCAGCTCATTACGAGAAAGGGTTCTTGCGAAGCAAGTTGCGGGTAAGGCCTCCAGTGAGCCAGAGAAGTGTGAAGACCCCACGTGCGCGCGGGAGGCTCTCGAAAAAGTTAGGTCCTGGCGCCAGGTGCAGATATCAACAACGCCAACAAGTGTCTCCGATGACGAGGCTTCGTTTGTCTCAGACGCCTCGAGCCTGGGGAGGCGGAGCCTCCTCATTACATCACAGAAACCAAAAGGCGTGGAAATGGACGCCGCTACAAAACAAGCTAACGTAAGCTACCTCAAGGCAAAGGACGCTTTGGAATCCGCTGGCAACATGAAGAAGGAGTGCAAGGCGATTGCACTGGAGTGTCTTCAGTCTCTCTACGAGATTGTTCTTGCGCTGTCGGACTCCAGATCCAGACACTTACACAATCTGGAGAAAGAGCGCGCCCGACATGCCCAAGAGCTTGTGCGAGTCGAGCGCGCCCATAATCAACAAATCAACCTCACAATCACAAGACTGACCGCCGAGATGGAACACGCCCGGAATGACATCGCTGGGACGCTGTCGGAAACAAAGGACATCCGGAGCTGGCTAGGACATGAAACGACACAGCCCTACAGAGAAATAGGTGAAATCCACAAATCAGCCAAAACCCTGGAAGGCCAAGTAAAGACTCTAGCCGCGGCTCAGAATGGATCGCAAGTCAGCATGGACCTTGAGCCGGTCCGGACTGGCCTCCAGTCGACTACCACAACACTAGCCGCTATGTCTGTCCAGCTTGACGAATTGAGACGTGGTATGGACAGGGCACAACAGGCCGCCAGCGAGGCCCGACAAGATAGCGCAAGGGTCCTGTCTAAATTTAACGACCATCAAGGCGGTCAGAGCGAGGTAAACCCCATATCAATGGAGGAGCTGGCTGAAATCAAATCAACGCTAAGCGAGCTTACTAAAAAAATCGACTCGTCTGCGATAACAGCGGCTCGCGCTCAGCCGCCTCCCCCCGCCCCCGTGGACCTGACGGAACAGCTGCTCCCAATAACGGAAAAATTGGAGGCTGTCTCATCAGAACTGCGAACAATTCGCAACACTAGGGATAAAACACCACCCCTCGTCACGAGCCTCGGAACCGAATTGGCGGCGGCTGGATTCGAGCAACCGGCAGCGCCAGGAACACTAAAGAACAAAATAAAAGACACCTACGCGGCGGTAACGAAGAAACCGGCACTGCCAAAGCCGAACCACACTTTGATTGTGTCCTCCACGGACCCCAAAAACACCGGGGATAAGGTGGTCGAGACAATCAGAGAGACGCTGGACATCAAGAACACCGGAGCCAGAGTCGACAGAGTCCGGAAGGCCAGGAACCAAAAAGTCGTCCTTAGCTGCAACTCAAAGGACGATATGAACTTCCTGCACAAAAGAATTCAATGCAATCAAAACCTGAAAGTAACAGTGCCCAAACAAATGAACCCTCTAATAAAAATCAACGACGTGCTCTCTTTTCACACTAACGCAGAAATTGTGGAGCCAGCTAATAGCGCAAAACAAGCAAGTTCTGCAAGGTGACGACATAAAAGAGAGCACATTAAAAGTAAGATACAGAAAGAGAGCGAGAAACCCACTGGAATGTCATCCCATTATCGAGCTCTCCCCAGAGCTGCACAAACGCACACTAGAGGCGGGAGTGCTATATATCGGCCTCCAGAAGCGAAGGGTCGAGGATCAATCCCCACTAATACAGTGCGCCACTTGCTTAGGCTTTGGTCACACCAAGGCCTTATGCAAGGAAAAAGAACCGCTGTGCAGCTACTGTGGAGCAACACATACTTGGAAAAGTGCTCCGTAAGGAGAGAGGGGGGCGCACCTTTCTGCATCAACTGCGCACAGGCCAAGCACGAGCGCACACAACATATGGCGTTCAGTGACGAATGCCCTGAACGCCAAAAATGGGACGCCATAGCGCGGGCCCGCATTACATATTGCTAAGGGCACTCTAGTCAACACCCCTCACTCGAGTCGAGACACAAAGGCGCTACACATCATCCAAGCGAACCTGCAGCGCTCCCAACTCGCAACGGCAGAACTCATTCAGGCAGCAAAAGACAAAGGTATTTCGGTGGCGATAGTACAGGAGCCCTATGTGGGCAACGCAGGTGTACTAAAACAACACCCGGGTACTCGAGTCATACAATGCTCACTGAACCGTCAAAAACCGGTAAAAGCGGCTATCATCGTCTTCGGAGACCAAGTGGAGGTGATACACGACCCACAGTTGGTGACCGAAACCGAGGCGGCAGTATTACTGGTGGCGGGAGAATTGCGGCTGGGAATGCTATCGGTCTATCTCGAGGGGAACCAAGACATAGAGCCCTATCTGATGCGGGCCCAAAACTTTATGAACAAACTGCAGACATCGAACATTGTGATGGCCGGAGATGTAAACGCTTGGAGCCACTGGTGGGGAAGCCAATCCGAGGACGCCAGGGGAGAGGCTTTGTGCAGATTTCTGGACGAGATGGAACTCCAAGTACTGAACACCGGGGACACTCCCACGTTTGAAACCTACAGGGGAGGTAAATACTGTACCAGCATAGTGGACGTCACCGCCTGTAGCTTGTCACTATTGGGGAAAATCGAGGATTGGAAAGTAAACAGAAGTCTAACAACATCAGACCACAACGCCATCACCTTCAGCGTACGATTGGAGCGGGCTCTGGAGCCGTTACCTCCCATCACCACGCGGAGATATAACACTAAAAAGGCAAATTGGTCAGACTTCACCTCAACCCTCGAAACCAACCTAGCGGCAAGCAACATTACACCAACCGATATCCACGACATCAAAACGCAAGTGGCACTGGAGTCCCTCATACTGAAATATACTGCCCTCATCCACGAGACCTGCGAGAAGACTATTCCGAAAACCGGGTCGTACACAGGATCGGCTTTGCCACCATGGTGGTCCAAGGAACTGAACCAACTAAAAAAAGAGGTCCTGCGTAAAAAGAGGCGTATAAGGAACGCCGCCCCCTCTCGAAAACAGTTCGTCATAGACGAGTACCAAGCTTCAAAAGCCGAGTACTCGTGCCGAGCAAGGGAAGCACAAACTGAAAGCTGGAAGGATTTCTGCACAAAACAGGAGAGGGAGAGCATGTGGGACGGTATATACAGGGTCATCAGAAAGACGGCTAGAAGACAGGAGGACACCTTGCTCCGAGGCGTCGATGGAAGCACGTTGAGTCCGGAGGAATCCGCCAAACTCCTGTCCAGGACTTTCTACCCTGACGACTCACCCGCCACCGACACAATCCAACACATGCGCATCCGAAGGCGGACGGATGGTGTACCGGCCAAACAGATAGCGGATTTGGCCGAAGATGATCCTCCTTTCTCTCCGGAGGAGCTGGAATCAGTATTACAGACACTGAATCCTAAAAAAGCACCCGGACCGGATGGATTAACAGCTGACATCTGCATAGCCGCGATCCGCAGCGGAAAGGAAGCATTCGTGGCACTGGCCAACAAATGTCTAGAGCTAGCGTACTTCCCAAAGCAGTGGAAAGTGGCTCATGTCGTCATCATCCGCAAACCTGGAAAGGACGACTACACCCAGCCGAAGTCTTACAGACCAATAGGCCTGCTATCAGTGCTAGGGAAGATCGTAGAGAAACTGATGGTGGGTCGACTCCATTGGCACATCCTTCCAACACTAAACGACAGACAGTATGGCTTCATGCCGCAGCGTGGAACCGAGGACGCCCTCTATGACCTGATGGAGCATGTTCATAAGGAGATTAACGCAAAGAAGATAATCCTTATAATCTCCCTAGACATAGAGGGGGCCTTTGACAACGCATGGTGGCCAGCCCTAAAAAAACAACTCGTTGCCAAGAGGTGCCCCAGAAACCTATATGCCCTGGTGGACTCCTATCTCAGTGAACGTAGCATCACAGTTAACTACGCTAGAGCGACCTCCGAGAAAAAGACGACAAAAGGTTGCGTACAGGGCTCCATTGGAGGTCCAACTTTTTGGAACGTGATCTTGGACTCGCTACTTCACAAACTCACTGAGGCGGGAGTTTACGCTCAGGCGTTCGCGGACGACGTGGTGATGGTGTTCTCGGATCACTCGGCCAACGTCCTGGAGCTTTCAGCCAACACTACCTTAGACACCGTAGTGAAATGGGGCCAGCGGAACAAGCTAAACTTTGCACCACATAAGACCAACGCCATGGTCATCACAAAGAAGCTCAAGTACAAAGACCCCGAACTATATATGGCAGGCAAAAGGTTGACTTTTGTCAAGGAAATGAAGCTCCTTGGGCTCATAATAGACCACAGACTCACCTTCAAAGCGCACGTATCCGCGGTATGCAGAAAATCAGCGGACATCTACAAACAACTCGCATGCGCCGCAAAGGTGACCTGGGGCTTAAATGGAGACATCATCAGAACCATATACGTCGCTGTAATCGAACCCATCGTGATGTATGCCGCGGCAGTATGGGCTCCAGCGGTGGAGCTGGAGATGGTCAAGACCCAACTTAATGCGCTGCAGCGGAGATTTGCACAGAAAATCTGCAAGGCATACCGCACGGTGTCGCTTACTTCCGCGCTGGTTCTCTCGGGGTTATTGCCCCTTGACCTAAAAATCAAGGAGGCGGCCACCCTCTATAAAGTCAAAACAGGGCGATCACAGGATTACTTGCCGCCAGGCAAACAGCTCGAAAGTCGGGCAAGCCACGCCGACCAGCCCCATCCTTCCAGACTCATAACAACGGAGTATGAGCTAGTGGAATCCCTGGACGAACACCAAATTGCCGGCCCCCAAATATACACGGACGGTAGCAAAAACGAAGGGAAAGTGGGAGCAGCAATGACATGGTGGGAGGATGGCAAGGAAGTCGACTCCCTGTCATTCCAACTAGGTTCTGCATGCACGGTTTTCCAATCGGAGCTATACGCTCTATACAGAGCGGTCAGGCAGGTGAAGTTCAGTGGTGTGCGAACAGCCAGTGTACTATCTGACTCTAGATCCTCACTGGATCTCCTCAAAAATCCACGTACAAGCCATCCCTTGGCGAAATCCATCAAGGACAACATAAGGGAAATTAGGAAAAGAGGAGGAGAAGTACACCTGTTTTGGCTCAGAGCTCACATGGGGACAGCTGGCAACGAACGCGCAGACGAACTAGCAAAAGCGGCGGCGCACAAGTCGAACACCCATGCGGACTACGACCGAGTCCCTCTGTCATACGTCAAAAGGAAAATCAGGGAGGAATCCATACGAATCTGGCAAGCCAGATACGAAACCTCCAGTACAGGGACAGTCACCAAGATCTTTCTCCCATATGTGGACCTAGCATACCGCATGGTCAGAAAGACGAAACTGACGCCCATACATGTACAAGTTTTGACGGGCCACGGAGGGATCGCGGAATACCTGCACCGATTTAAGCTGAAGGACAGCCCCGGATGCGAGTGTGACGCGGAAGTCATAGAGTCCGTATGGCACGTGACTTTGGAATGCCCCCGCTTCCTGGCGGCACGTATGGATCTGGAAGCCATACTGGATCAGAAAGTGGACGCGGATAGCCTTAGCGGCATCATGCACGACGACAAGAAGAGACCGTTTTTCTTGGCATACGCGGAGCACATCTTCCGGATAGCAACCAAGAGAAACGCCACCTGCGCTTCTGTACGAACCTCACAAGGACATCCAGACACACAACATCAGGCCACCACAGCGACCCCGGCAGCCACGAAAAGCTTGTCAAACCGCACCACAGAATTACAAATCTTGGATTGCGGGGAGATTGGAACGCCAGGAATACGGGTCCGCGGGGTGGCACTATTCATGGACAACAACACAGAGAGACTGGGCATAGGCTTCTGCAACCCTGTGGGTGGGAGGAGCGTAGAGATTTCTCCGGGCCTGGCCGTCTTACTCAATGGTGGCACACACAAGATCACAATGAAGCGCAAAGTGCTCAACGCGCTTGCCGAGGTAGAATTGGCGGGCAGACGCTGTCGACTGGTCCGATCAAAAAACAAGACGATCGTACTATTCGAAGGCAGTCCAGAAGAATCCCAGTTCGCCCAAGCGTGTAGTGTGCTAACCAAAATGGGACAGACGGCAAAGACGGCCGACGCCGCACCCAGAGTTATCAGCGTTGACGCTGCTGTGATAGGTTTCATCAAAGGGACGGCCGCAGATTATATAGGGTGCGTGAGAGCCTCAGAACACCATGAGGTGGTCGCGTATGAGGAGAGAGGGGGAAACCTGAACTACCTAATACCGCGGCAACCAGGCACTCTCACCCGGCCCACAGACAGCAGAGGCCACCCGACACCCAATCCGGCAGTAGTCAGCGGCTCTGAACGCCTCCAACAAAAGATCACGGAGGCAAGGGCGGCGGAGTCCGGGCGTCCAGCCCACAAGAAGAATACCCAGACGCTGAAAGCGATGTGCAGTGCGCTCAACGCAATATCACAAAGCTTTCCAACAAAAAGGAAAAAACAAATAGGATCCTTGGCACCAGTGCAAGCAGCCTCCAGCTCCAAAGAGACCACTCGGGAATGGATGGAACCCCCGGTGGCACGAACCAAAGCCGACATGGGACAGGTCATTCCGCCCGTCCTCCGAACCGCTGCGGGGCCGCTGGACCACTATATTAACGCTTTCCTCGAGTTCAAAGCCGTAACATTAGCCAACAGGACGGCAAACACCCTGACTTGCCAGAGCATCCTGCAAGCCTACCACCTGGGTGAGAGAGGATCAAAAATCCAGATCCAACTATTGAAGGAGAAACTCGAGGCAGCGGACGCCACCATATATAACAACGACTCTTCCCAAGTTCTTAAGGGGACACAAATGAGTCGTCATATGATGGCGTTTAGTGGAACCGATGGTTTCGTCCCGCTCGACGATGAAAAGACGGAAAACACAGGCAGAATGACTTATAAGACCCCCCCTGGTGACCCGATAGTTGTCACTGCCCGATGCACGAAGGTAATGCTAGACGAACAGATCCTTAAGAGAATAGAGGAGGAGGAATCTGCGTTGGAAGCAGGAGACGCCTTCGTGTCATGGGCGGTGCCGAAAATTGATTGGGTCAA
>OX438759.1:19988617-20341117 GCA_949316235.1 Oegoconia quadripuncta | reverse complement strand
TAACCTAACCTAACCTAACCTAACCTAACCTAACCTAACCTAACCTAACCTAACCTAACCTAACCTAACCTAACCTAACCTAACCTAACCTAACCTAACCTAACCTAACCTAACCTAACCTAACCTAACCTAACCTAACCTAACCTAACCTAACCTTTTTTTTTTTTTTTTTTTTTTTTTTTTTTACCAGGAGAAACGCTCATGCTTATCCGCCCTCCTCGGGGGAGGGGGGCGGATTATGTCGGACTCCGGCACAGAAGGTGCCGGCCTACCGACTAAAAACTCCTGGGTGTTCCCTCGCGCGCGCCGTTGACGGCGTGGCCACGGGTACCATCTGGTATTCGTCCGCAGCCACGCCAGCGCGGTGCCCGCCGCCAGGGCAAAAGCGGCGGCAGGCCCACCTCTGGGCTGGAGCAGGGAGGAATCGCCTGGTCCAGCCACCTCTAGAAGGCGCGCGGAAAACACCGCGCGCGCCTTCTCGCGGGGCCTATGTGTGGGCGGTGATCCCCCCGGATCGCCACCCACGGCCCCGCAGGGTAGGGGGGCAGAGGATCGCCTATCATTAAAGATAAGCTCTCCTCCGTGCCCCCCATGCGGCTGCATCTCCCCTCGCTCTGCGAGTGACCTCGCAGAGAGAGAGGACCGCTTTCCACGGCCTCTCCTTGGCGTCCGCAGCTCGGACCTGGCTGCGGCCGGCAAAGAGTGGCCGTCCCGCACGGCTACGACCTCTCAACAGAGAGGTCGTCCCCTACCATAGCGGCCTGCAACAGCGGGAGGCCCGGAGAGGAGGCGGGGGAAAACCGCCCCCCCAACCCTCCCGCCGTCCCCCCCTGCGAGCAGAGGGAGAGGGCCGCTTCCCACGACCTCTCGTCGACGGCCGCAGCCTTAGCTGCAGTCGTCAAGGAGAGGTCGCCCAAGTGCTGCAGACGATTTCACGGCGTCCCCTGCCCATATGGAAATATGGGCATTCCTCAGGGAGCGCCGCTTCCTCGCCGCAGCCCGCTGTGGTGGAATTCGCCCTCCACCATCCCTCGTCGCTCCACTCCCGAAAACGAATTTTCGGGAGTGGGACGACGAGGGCATCTCGGCGCCGAGGCGGGCCTCGGAGCCGAGACTTGGGCTGGTTTTTTATAGAGGTTTTCCTTCCTCGCGGTCCGGGCGGTTAAGCCAAGACCCTCGGTCCCGGACTGCAGCTGAAAGCCGCGGTCCCGGATTACGAGCCCGGCGGTGGCAAGGGATAGGAGGTTCACCCCAAACCTCCTCCCCAGGCCTGCTCGGCGGCAGTGCGAGTGCACACCGAGCCCACCCTTACTCCCCCACTAGGAGGGGAGCGTCTCCTGCTCCATCCGCAGTGCCCTCTGCTAAACCAGAGGACACGCGGAGGAGCCCCCCGGTGCCAGACTATTCGCCATCGGCCAACAAGAACCCTTAAAGGGAAGTTGTTGACCGATGCCCAGGGTGCACCGGCCCAACGACTACCGTTCCCCCCAGACGTATCCAGGGGGACAAGTAGCCATCAGGCACACGAGGAGGTTGTCTGACGTCGCACCCCAACCTAACCTTTTTTTTTTTTTTTTTTTTTTTTTAGCCAGGAGAAACGCTCATGCTTATCCGCTCTCCTCGGGGGAGGGGGGCGGATTATGTCGGACTCCGGCACTGAAGGTGCCGGCCTACCGACTAAAAACTCCTGGGTGTTCCCTCGCGCGCGCCGTTGACGGCGTGGCCGCGGGTACCATCTGGTATTCGTCCGCAGCCACGCCAGCGCGGTGCCCGCCGCCAGGACAAACGGCGGCAGGCCCACCTCTGGGCTGGAGCAGGGAGGAATCGCCTGGTCCAGCCACCTCTAGAAGGCGCGCGGAAAACACCGCGCGCGCCTTCTCGCGGGGCCTATGTGTGGGCGGTGATCCCCCCGGATCGCCACCCACGGCCCCGCAGGGTAGGGGGGGCAGAGGATTGCCTATCATTGAAGATAAGCTCTCCTCCGTGCCCCCCGTGCGGCTGTGTCTCCCCTCGCTCTGCGAGGTAGTAATCTCTCGCAGAGAGAGAGGACCGCTTTCCACGGCCTCTCCTTGGTGCCCGCAGCTCGGATGACAAGCTAGCTGCGGGCAGCAAAGAGTGGCCGTCCCGCACGGCTACGACCTGTCAACAGAGAGGTCGTCCCCTACCATAGCGGCTTGCAACAGCGGGACGCCCGGAAAGGCGGCGATAAGGGACACCGCCCCTCCAAACCTCCCGCCGTTCCCCCCCCCCCCCCCGAACAGAGGGGGGGGGGGGGGGCCGCTTCCCACGACCTCTCGTCGACGGCCGCAGCCTTAGCTGCAGTCGTAGAGGAGAGGTCGCCCACGTGCTGCAGACGATTCCGCGGCGTCCCCTGCCCATATGGACATATGGGCATTCCTCAGGGAGCGCCGCTTCCTCGCCGCAGCCCGCTGCGGTGGACTTCGCCCTCCACCGTCCCTCGCCGTTCCACTCCCGAAAACGAATTTTCGGGAGTGGGACGACGAGGGCATCTCGGCGCCGAGGCGGACCTCGGAGCCGAGACTTGGGCTGGTTTTTTATAGAGGTTTTCCTTCCTCGCGGTCCGGGCGGTTAGGCCAAGACCCTCGGTCCCGGACTGCAGCTGAAAGCCGCGGTCCCGGATTACGAGCCCGGCGGTGGCAAGGGGTAGGAGGTTCCCCCTAACCTCCTCCCCAGGCCTGCTCGGCGGCAGTGCGAGTGCACACCGAGCCCACCCTTACTCCCCCGCTAGGAGGGGAGCGTCTCCTGCTCCATCCGCAGTGCCCTCTGCTAAACCAGAGGGACACGCGGAGGAGCCCCCCGGTGTCAGACTATTCGCCATCGGCCAACAAGAACCCTTAAAAGGGAAGTTGTTGACCGATGCCCAGGGTGCACCGGCCCAACGACTACCGTTCCCCCCAGACGTATCCAGGGGGACAAGTAGCCATCAGGCACACGAGGAGGTTGTCTGACATCGCACCCCACCCCAACCTAACCTAACCTAACCTAACCTAACCTAACCTAACCTAACCTAACCTAACCTAACCTAACCTAACCTAACCTAACCTAACCTAACCTAACCTTTTTTTTTTTTTTTTTTTTTTTTTACCAGGAGAAACGCTCATGCTTATCCGCCCTCCTCGGGGGAGGGGGGCGGATTATGTCGGACTCCGGCACAGAAGGTGCCGGCATACCGACTAAAAACTCCTGGGTGTTCCCTCGCGCGCGCCGTTGACGGCGTGGCCGCGGGTACCATCTGGTATTCGTCCGCAGCCACGCCAGCGCGGTGCCCGCCGCCAGGACAAACGGCGGCAGGCCCACCTCTGGGCTGGAGCAGGGAGGAATCGCCTGGTCCAGCCACCTCTAGAAGGCGCGCGGAAAACACCGCGCGCGCCTTCTCGCGGGGCCTATGTGTGGGCGGTGATCCCCCCGGATCGCCACCCACGGCCCCGCAGGGTAGGGGGGCAGAGGATCGCCTATCATTAAAGATAAGCTCTCCTCCGGGCCCCCCATGCGGCTGCATCTCCCCTCGCTCCGCGAGGTCTGTGCGTGACCCTCGCAGAGAGAGAGGACCGCTTTCCACGGCCTCCCCTTGGCGTCCGCAGCTCAAACCTGGCTGCGGGCGTCAAAGGGTGGCCGTCCCGCACGGCTACGACCTCTCCACAACAGAGAGGCCGTCCCCCACCACACCACACGGTAAGGAGCGCATTTCCCACCGTATGATGTGGCAGGGGACGGCCCCTCAACAGAGAGGCCGTCCCCTACCATAGCGGCCTACAACAGCGGGAGACCCGGAGGAGCGGCGTTTGACGCCACCGCCCCTCCGCCCGCCCGCCGTCTCCCCCCCTGCGAGCAGAGGGAGAGGGCCGCTTCCCACGACCTCTCGTCGACGGCCGCAGCCTTAGCTGCAGTCGTCAAGGAGAGGTCGCCCAAGTGCTGCAGACGATTTCACGGCGTCCCCTGCCCATATGGATATATGGGCATTCCTCAGGGAGCGCCGCTTCCTCGCCGCAGCCCGCTGTGGTGGAATTCGCCCTCCACCATCCCCCGCCGCTCCACTCCCGAAAACGAATTTTCGGGAGTGGAACGACGAGGGCATCTCGGCGCCGAGGCGGGCCTCGGAGCCGAGACTTGGGCTGGTTTTTTATAGAGGTTTTCCTTCCTCGCGGTCCGGGCGGTTAGGCCAAGACCCTCGGTCCCGGACTGCAGCTGAAAGCCGCGGTCCCGGATTACGAGCCCGGCGGTGGCAAGGGGTAGGAGGTTCCCCCTAACCTCCTCCCCAGGCCTGCTCGGCGGCAGTGCGAGTGCACACCGAGCCCACCCTTACTCCCCCGCTAGGAGGGGAGCGTCTCCTGCTCCATCCGCAGTGCCCTCTGCTAAACCAGAGGACACGCGGAGGAGCCCCCCGGTGTCAGACTATTCGCCATCGGCCAACAAGAACCCTTAAAAGGGAAGTTGTTGACCGATGCCCAGGGTGCACCGGCCCAACGACTACCGTTCCCCCCAGACGTATCCAGGGGGACAAGTAGCCATCAGGCACACGAGGAGGTTGTCTGACATCGCACCCCAACCTAACCTAACCTAACCTAACCTAACCTAACCTAACCTAACCTAACCTAACCTAACCTAACCTAACCTAACCTAACCTAACCTAACCTAACCTAACCTAACCTAACCTAACCTAACCTAACCTAACCTAACCTAACCTAACCTAACCTAACCTAACCTAACCTAACCTAACCTAACCTAACCTAACCTAACCTAACCTAACCTAACCTAACCTAACCTAACCTAACCTAACCTAACCTAACCTAACCTAACCTAACCTAACCTAACCTAACCTAACCTAACCTAACCTAACCTAACCTAACCTAACCTAACCTAACCTAACCTAACCTAACCTAACCTAACCTAACCTAACCTAACCTAACCTAACCTAACCTAACCTAACCTAACCTAACCTAACCTAACCTAACCTAACCTAACCTAACCTAACCTAACCTAACCTAACCTAACCTAACCTAACCTAACCTAACCTAACCTAACCTAACCTAACCTAACCTAACCTAACCTAACCTAACCTAACCTAACCTAACCTAACCTAACCTAACCTAACCTAACCTAACCTAACCTAACCTAACCTAACCTAACCTAACCTAACCTAACCTAACCTAACCTAACCTAACCTAACCTAACCTAACCTAACCTAACCTAACCTAACCTAACCTAACCTAACCTAACCTAACCTAACCTAACCTAACCTAACCTAACCTAACCTAACCTAACCTAACCTAACCTAACCTAACCTAACCTAACCTAACCTAACCTAACCTAACCTAACCTAACCTAACCTAACCTAACCTAACCTAACCTAACCTAACCTAACCTAACCTAACCTAACCTAACCTAACCTAACCTAACCTAACCTAACCTAACCTAACCTAACCTAACCTAACCTAACCTAACCTAACCTAACCTAACCTAACCTAACCTAACCTAACCTAACCTAACCTAACCTAACCTAACCTAACCTAACCTAACCTAACCTAACCTAACCTAACCTAACCTAACCTAACCTAACCTAACCTAACCTAACCTAACCTAACCTAACCTAACCTAACCTAACCTAACCTAACCTAACCTAACCTAACCTAACCTAACCTAACCTAACCTAACCTAACCTAACCTAACCTAACCTAACCTAACCTAACCTAACCTAACCTAACCTAACCTAACCTAACCTAACCTAACCTAACCTAACCTAACCTAACCTAACCTAACCTAACCTAACCTAACCTAACCTAACCTAACCTAACCTAACCTAACCTAACCTAACCTAACCTAACCTAACCTAACCTAACCTAACCTAACCTAACCTAACCTAACCTAACCTAACCTAACCTAACCTAACCTAACCTAACCTAACCTAACCTAACCTAACCTAACCTAACCTAACCTAACCTAACCTAACCTAACCTAACCTAACCTAACCTAACCTAACCTAACCTAACCTAACCTAACCTAACCTAACCTAACCTAACCTAACCTTTTTTTTTTTTTTTTTTTTTTTACCAGGAGAAACGCTCATGCTTATCCGCCCTCCTCGGGGGAGGGGGGCGGATTATGTCGGACTCCGGCACAGAAGGTGCCGGCATACCGACTAAAAACTCCTGGGTGTTCCCTCGCGCGCGCCGTTGACGGCGTGGCCGCGGGTACCATCTGGTATTCGTCCGCAGCCACGCCAGCGCGGTGCCCGCCGCCAGGACAAACGGCGGCAGGCCCACCTCTGGGCTGGAGCAGGGAGGAATCGCCTGGTCCAGCCACCTCTAGAAGGCGCGCGGAAAACACCGCGCGCGCCTTCTCGCGGGGCCTATGTGTGAGCGGTGATCCCCCCGGATCGCCACCCACGGCCCCGCAGGGTAGGGGGGCAGAGGATCGCCTATCATTAAAGATAAGCTCTCCTCCGTGCCCCCCATGCGGCTGCATCTCCCCTCGCTCTGCGAGTGACCTCGCAGAGAGAGAGGACCGCTTTCCACGGCCTCTCCTTGGCGTCCGCAGCTCGAACCTGGCTGCGGCCGGCAAAGAGTGGCCGTCCCGCACGGCTACGACCTCTCAACAGAGAGGTCGTCCCCTACCATAGCGGCCCGCAACAGCGGGAGGCCCGGAGAGGAGGCGGGGTGAACACCGCCCCTCCAACCCTCCCGCCGTCTCCCCCTGCGAACAGAGGGAGAGGGCCGCTTCCCACGACCTCTCGTCGACGGCCGCAGCCTTAGCTGCAGTCGTCAAAGGAGAGGTCGCCCAAGTGCTGCAGACGATTCCACGGCGTCCCCTGCCCAGATGGGCATTCCTCAGGGAGCGCCGCTTCCTCGCCGCAGCCCGCTGTGGTGGAATTCGCCCTCCACCATCCCTCGTCGCTCCACTCCCGAAAACGAATTTTCGGGAGTGGGACGACGAGGGCATTTCGGCGCCGAGGCGGGCCTCGGAGCCGAAACTTGGGCTGGTTTTT
This sequence comes from Oegoconia quadripuncta, assembly GCA_949316235.1. Lineage (NCBI taxonomy): Eukaryota > Metazoa > Arthropoda > Insecta > Lepidoptera > Autostichidae > Oegoconia > Oegoconia quadripuncta. Next base: position 20,334,114 of record OX438759.1, on the reverse strand, counting down.
TATAGAGGTTTTCCTTCCTCGCGGTCCGGGCGGTTAAGCCAAGACCCTCGGTCCCGGACTGCAGCTGAAAGCCGCGGTCCCGGATTACGAGCCCGGCGGTGGCAAGGGGTAGGAAGCCTCGGCATCACCGCCTTGAGATCACGCACTGCGAGGACGGGGGCCCAAATTTTGGAGATCCCGGGCGCCACAAGCGGCGCCAAAGCAGACTCCCTCGCCACGAAGATGAGGGAGGTGTTAAGCGAGACCGATGTGCGAGTGACCAGGCCCATGAAGTGCGTAGAGTTACGCATTTCGGGCCTGGACGAATCGGTCTCGCCGGAGGAGGTCGCCGCTGCGGTGGCAAAAGTGGGGGAGTGTGCGGTCGAGGCGGTCAAAGCTGGCCAAATCGTCCGCACACTCTTCGCCCAAGGGACCTGCTGGGTCAGGTGCCCGGTGGCGGCCGCCAAAAAGGTGGCCGCGGGACGTCTGTTGGTGGGCTGGGTCTCCGCCCAAGTCAAGCTGCTAGAGACCCAGCCAACGAGGTGTTATAGGTGCCACATGGCTGGCCATATAAGGCAGCAGTGCACCTCGACGATCGACCGCAGCGGGGAATGCTTCCGCTGCGGTCAAACGGGCCATATGGCCAGGGAGTGCTCGGCCGCCCCCCGCTGCTCACTTTGTGTGGCAGCGGGAAAGCCCGCCGACCATAGGGCAGGAAGCAAGGTCTGCACGGGGGCGATAGGCCCCAGACGTGCAGCCCCACGGGCGGCCGGACGGTACACGGCCGCCGCTGCTCCAAATCAGGACCGAGGGTGATTTCCACCCTCGGGGTCCTGGGGCTGCCGCGAGGACATGGCGCTACACACCCCTGAGGGATGCCCAGTTTGGGCAGGGGAGCGCCATGACCCCGCGTCGCAGCGGTAGGGGGACGACCTCTCCTCCCGGCCATAGCCCAAGCTGTGGCCGGTGACGAGAGGTCGTAGGAAGTGGTTCTCTCCCCCTGCGAGATCGCGATCTCGCAGGGGGAGCCGGCGGAGAGTGAGATCCCTCCTCTCCGCCGCAGCAGTGCTGGGACCCGGAGGAGATGTGTATATCTCCTCCCCCTACCAGGCGGGGCCTGGGTGGTGATCCGGGGGGATCACCGCCCACACATAGGCCCCGCGAGAAGGCGCGCGTGGTGTTCCCACGCGCCTTCTAGAGGTGGCTGGACCAGGCGATTCCTCCCTGCTCCAGCCCAGAGGAGGGCCCGCCGCCGCCGTTATCCTGGCGGCGGGCATCGCGCTGGCGTGGCTGCGGAGGAATACCGAGATGGTACCCGTGGCCACGTCGCATAGGTGTGCGCGAGGGAACACCGGTGGGTTTTTAGTGGGTATTCCGCCTCCTACCATCCGTTGGTCATGGGGGCGGGGAGTCCCACATATCCCTGCTGCGGGCCCCCGCCTGCGGCAGGTCGAACGCGTAAATGCGTTTTCCCACCGAAAAAAAAAAAAAAAAAAAAAAAAAAAAAAAAAAAAAACCTAACCTAACCTAACCTAACCTAACCTAACCTAACCTAACCTAACCTAACCTAACCTAACCTAACCTAACCTAACCTAACCTAACCTAACCTAACCTTTTTTTTTTTTTTTTTTTTCTTTTTTTTTTTTTTTTTTTTTTTTTTTTTTTTTTTTTTTTTTTTTTTTTTTTTTTTTTTTTTTTTTTTTTTTTTTCGGTGGGAAAACGCATTTACGCGTTCGACCTGCCGCAGGCGGGGGCCCGCAGCAGGGATATGTGGGACTCCCCGCCTCCATGACCAACGGATGGTAGGAGGCGGAATACCCACTAAAAACCCACCGGTGTTCCCTCGCGCACACCTATGCGACGTGGCCACGGGTACCAGCTCGGTATTCCTCCGCAGCCACGCCAGCGCGATGCCCGCCGCCAGGACAGTCGGCGGCAGGCCCTCCTCTGGGCTGGAGCAGGCACCTGCTCCAGCCACCTCTAGAAGGCGCGCGGGAACACCGCGCGCGCCTTCTCGCGGGGCCTATGTGTGGGCGGCGATCCCCCCGGATCGCCACCCAGGCCCCGCAGGGTAGGGGGGGGAGATAATAAATCACCCCCGATCCTTGGTTGGAGCAGCGGCGGCCGTATACCGCCCGGCCGCCCGTGGGGCTGCACGTCTGGGGGCGATCGCCCCTGTGCACGCCCTGCTCCCCACCCTATGCTCGGAGGGCTTCCCCGCTGCCACACATAGTGAACAGCGAGGGGCATCCGAGCAAGCCCTGGCCATATGGCCTGGTTTACCGCAGCGGTAGCATTCTCCGCTGCGGTCTATCTCCGAGTTGCAGCCGTGCCCCACGTGTCCAACCATGAGGCACCTATAGCACCTTGTCGGCTGGGTCTCTAGCAGTTTGACCTGGGCGTAGACCCAGCCGACCAGCAATCGCCCCGCGGCTGCCACCTTTTTGGCAGCCGCCACCGGGCACTGTACCCATGAGGTACCCTGCGCAAACTGTGCGCGGACGATTTGGCCAGCTTTGACCAAATCGACCGCACATACCCCCACTCGGGCCACCGCAGCGGCGACCTCCTCGGGTGTGACCGACTCGTCCAGGCCCGAAATGCGCAGCTCTGCGCACTTCGTGGGCCTGGACACCCGTACGTCGGCCTCATCCAGGACCTCCCTCAGCTTTGTTGCGAGGGAGTCCGCCTTCTCTCCGCTTGTGGCCCCGGGTACCTCTAACAAGGTGGCCCCAGTCCTCGTCGAGCGGATCCTCAGGCCGGTGATGCCGAGGCTGTCCAGTTGGATCCTGGACTTAGCCTCGGTCATCACCGCCGCGGGGGTCACTCCCCTGTCCTGAGCCCCCGGCTGGAGGGTCAGGACGACGGCCGTTGAGCGAGGAGCCCGCGGTCCAGCCGCCTTCTTTTTAACTTTCGGACCTCCCGTCTCTACCTTCCCCTTGGATGATGTTAAGGGGGGGAGTACGGGAGGTCTAGTATTCGCCGTTTTGGCCCCTGAGCTTTGTGCTCGGGGGTGCCTCTGTTTCTTCGCCACTGCCACCCAGCTTTCGTCCATGGACGTGGGCGCGGGTGGCAGTGGGCGAGGTTCGCGGGTAGGTGGGACCGAAGGTCCGGCTGTGCCTTTCCTCGCCGGGCCTTTTCCCTTCCTCTTTTTGCCCCTTCTCTCCGGCAGAGTAGTCCGTGCCGGGGATGGGGGTTTTACGCCTGGGTTGGGCGGCGTCGGTCGCCTGTTTAAAACGGCGGCGGTAGCCGCGCTGGGCGGTGAAAGCCTTGACGGATTTGCCGTCCCCCTATCTGCCGCCAATGGCGGCCTCTCCCTCCTCGCGGGAAGCAGCCTTCCCTCCAGGGCCTCGAGCCTCGCCCCCACCATGGTGCCGACCTGCTCCATGATGGTGCGCTCGAGGTCTTGATCCTTCCCTGGAGGGGAAGGTTGCCTCCGCACCTGCATTTCTATGCAAGACCTCTCCAGGCTGGCTCGCAACTCGCCCATCTCCTTGCGGAGCGCGGCCATTTCGGCCTTTAGGCGAGTGTTTTCGGCAGCCAGCCTAGAGGTCTCGTCAGAGACGGACCGTCTCTTCATCTCCCCTGTCGCGTCCTTGATGGAGGCGGCAGCAACCTTAAGGGCCTTGACAAACGTGCCCTTAAGGTTGCCAGATTTGGTGGCGATCTGCATTATCGTGCCAACACTGTCGAGAACCCGTTTATTCAGGTCCTCGACAGTGTCGCCACTCTCCGCCTCTACACCACTCGAAGTCGGGGATGAATCCGCATGGCGAGCCGTCCTCCTGCTGCTCGCCTCGCGGGTCATCCCGACCGCCTCTTCTTCCGCCTGCATGCGTAGCTCCTGGCGCCTTAAGTCCAGGAGCTCAGCCTTTGCTCGCGCCAGGCCCACATAATGCCCGGTGGTGGGCGGGCGTCCCCTTTTGCCACGCTTGGCGGGCCCAGATATCCGGGGCCTCGCCAAGGGCTCAGAGTCAGATGAGTCGCCATTCGACCACTCATCCGACTGGGACGCTGACGCCCGCGACCTCTTGTGGGCCTTCTCGAGCTGGTGTTCCGGCGGAACAACCACTCTCTCCGGTTCGGGAGTGAGGAGTTCCCTCGGGAGGTCTTCTGAAAGAACCCTCCGTGGGGAGAAACACTCCTCATTCCCGGCTGCCACGTCAGGGATCCTCAATGCCGGTTTCCTGATAATTTGTCCTCGTTCTCGGCTCCGGGGCTCACTCCCCGGGGCCGGTGACGAGAACAACAAGGCCGGCGATGAAAAGGACTCTTCGGAGTCCGACAGCACAAACGGACGGATGCCCTGCGGTGCTGTCGGAGACTCATGGGAGGGCCCGGGGAGGTCTTTGAACCCGCCATCCGCACCCGACTCCTCGGCCTCCCGCTGCTTATTAACGAACACCCTGGTGGACGGTGTTCGGCCTTTGGAACTGTAGGTCTTATTTGTGATTTTGGTTTTTTGGGGGGGAGATCTGAACATAGTTTTTGTTCCCACGATTAGGAGGGAAAGGATAGTCCACCCAGGCGGTGCCCTCTGCACCTGGGTAACCCTTTTACGCCTGGGGGGTCGGGCGGTACCCCAGGGTGGCCGCTAGTGGGTGGAGTATGCCCTCCACCCTCCCTCGTCATCCCACTTTCGAAAGAAAGTAGGACGTCGAGGGCATTCGGCGCCGCGTAGCCCCAACGCCGAAACTTGGGCTGGTTTTTAGAGTGGTTTTCCTTCCACGTGGGCCGGCCAATTAAGGCAAGCCCTCCGGCCAGCGAAGCACACGACATCTCCCACTGGAGCCACCAGCGGGGTCGTTGAAGTGTGCTCGCCGGTTACGGAACGCGAGTGGGTGGCGAAGCCCCTCCTCCGGCGGCGGCGCACATAGCGCCTGCCAGACATCCCACCAATTGGCGGGAGCCGACCCGCCCCTGTCCCACATAGGGACCCACCCCCTGCCCCATCCCGCTGTGCCCTCTGAAATCAGAGGGACACTGGGAGGGGCACCCCCCTTGTCAGACTATTCGCCATCGGCCAATAAGAACCCTTAAAGTGGGAAGTTATTGGCCGATGCCCAGGGTGCACCGGCCCAGCAGCTACCGTTCCCCCCAGACGTATCCAGGAGGACAAGTAACCACCGAGCACACGAGGAGGTTGTCTGACGTCGCACCCCAACCTAACCTAACCTTTTTTTTTTTTTTTTTTTTTGACGGTGGGAAAACGCATTTACGCGTTCGACCTGCCGCAGGCGGGGGCCCGCAGCAGGGATATGTGGGACTCCCCGCCTCCATAACCAACGGATGGTAGGAGGCGGAATACCCACTAAAAACCCACCGGTGTTCCCTCGCGCACACCTATGCGACGTGGCCACGGGTACCATCTCGGTATTCCTCCGCAGCCACGCCAGCGCGATGCCCGCCGCCAGGATAACGGCGGCGGCGGGCCCTCCTCTGGGCTGGAGCAGGGAGGAATCGCCTGGTCCAGCCACCTCTAGAAGGCGCGTGGGAACACCACGCGCGCCTTCTCGCGGGGCCTATGTGTGGGCGATGATCCCCCCGGATCACCACCCAGGCCCCGCCTGGTAGGGGGAGGAGATATACACATCTCCTCCGGGTCCCAGCACTGCTGCGGCGGAGAGGAGGGATCTCACTCTCCGCCGGCTCCCCCTGCGAGATCGCGATCTCGCAGGGGGAGAGAACCACTTCCTACGACCTCTCGTCACCGGCCACAGCTTGGGCTATGGCCGGGAGGAGAGGTCGTCCCCCTACCGCTGCGACGCGGGGTCATGGCGCTCCCCTGCCCAAACTGGGCATCCCTCAGGGGGGGGGGTGTGTAGCGCCATGTCCTCGCGGCAGCCCCAGGACCCCGAGGGTGGAAATCACCCTCGGTCCTGATTTGGAGCAGCGGCGGCCGTGTACCGTCCGGCCGCCCGTGGGGCTGCACGTCTGGGGCCTATCGCCCCCGTGCAGACCTTGCTTCCTGCCCTATGGTCGGCGGGCTTTCCCGCTGCCACACAAAGTGAGCAGCGGGGGGCGGCCGAGCACTCCCTGGCCATATGGCCCGTTTGACCGCAGCGGAAGCATTCCCCGCTGCGGTCGATCGTCGAGGTGCACTGCTGCCTTATATGACCACACATATGGCAGCGGTAGCACCTCGTCGGCTGGGTCTCCAACAACTTGACTTGGGCGGAGACCCAGCCCACCAACAATCGCCCCGCGGCCACCTTTTTGGCGGCCGCCACCGGGCACCGGACCCAGCAGGTCCCCTGCGTGAAGCGTGTGCGGACGATTTGGCCAGCTTTGACCGCCTCGACCGCACACGCCCCCGCCTTCGCCACCGCAGCGGCGACCTCCTCCGACGAGGCCGATTCGTCCAGGCCCGAAATGCGTAGCTCTACGCACCTCATGGGCCTGGTCACTCGCACATCGGCCTCGTCCAGGACCTCCCTCATCCTCGCGGCGAGGGAGTCCGCTTTTGCGCCACTGGTGGCGCCCGGGAGCTCTAGAATCTGGGCCCCCGTCCGCGCAGTACGTGACCTCAAGGCGGTGATGCCGAGGCTGTCCAGTTGAATGCTGGACTGAGCCTTGAGCATCACCGTCTTGTACGACACTCCCCTGTCCTGAGCCCCCGGCTGGAGGGTCAGGACGATTGCCGCGGATCTGGGAGCCCTTAATCCGGCCCCCTGTCTCCTGCTGGGACCCCGCTTCTTCTTCTTCCCCCTCGATGCTGTTGAGGGGGGAGCGGAAGGTCCGACTGCCGCCTTATTAGCCCCCGAGCTTTGTGCTCGGGGCTTCTTCCTTCCCTTTTTTGCCACCGCCGCCCAGCTCTCGTCCATAGACGTGGGCGCGGGCGGCAGTGGCCGAGGCTCTTTGGGAGCCATCTTGGAGGGTCCGGCAGACCCTTTCTTCGCCGGACCCTCCCCTCTCTTTTTCTTGCCCCTTTGTCCCGGGGTTTGTGCCGGGGTAGGGGGCACGGCGCTTGTGAGCGGCGACGACGGCGGAGAGCGCCTACTCGGGGCCTCAGCTGTGATCGCGCCGGACGGAGACGGCCTGGATGAACTGGCCGTCTTCTTCATATCCGCCGCTAACGGCGGCCTTTCCCTCCTTGCGGGGAGCAACCTCCCCTCCAGGGCCTCGAGCCTCGCCCCCATCATGGTGCCGAGTCGCTCCATGATGGTGCGCTCGAGGTCCTGGTCCTTCCCTGGAGGAGAGAACCGTTCCCGCACCTGTGTCTCCCTAAGAGACCGCTCAAGGTCGAGGCTGGACCGCAACTCGCCTACCTCCTTACGGATCTCGGCTAGCTCAGCCTTCAGGCGAGCGTTCTCCGCGGCCAGCCTCTCTGTCTCGTCAGAGGCGGACCTTTGCCTCATTTCCCCGGTCGCCTCCCGAATTGAGGCGGCGGCAACCTTAAGGGCCTTTACAAAGGTGCCCTTAAGGTTGCCGGACTTCGTCGCAATCTGCGCTATGGTCTCCACACTGTCGAGTACCTGCTTATGCAGGACATCGACAGTGCTGGCACCATCAGTACCAGCAGCAGCAGCGTTGCCGCTTGCGCCTGGGGACGAGTCCGACTGGCGAGCGATCCGTCTGGCACTCGCCTCACGGACCATGTCGGCCACCTCTTCTTCAGCCTGCAGGCGGAGTTCCTGGCGCCTAAGCTCCAGGAACTCCGCTTTGGCTTTGGCCAGGCCCACATATTGGCCGGTTGTAGGCGGGCGTCCTCTCTTACCCCGCTTGGCGGGCCCATATAACCTGGGCCTCACCGGGGGTCTTGAGTCGGTGGAGTCGCCACTTGACGACCCCTCCGACTGTGATGCGGACGCCCGCGACCTCTTGCGGGCCTGGTCCGTCATATCCGGGAACTGTGGCGGCGCCCTTTCCTTGGGATCGGGGGTGAGAAGTGTCTCCTCCGGGAGATCCCTAGGTAGGACCCTCCGCGGAGAGAAAAACTCCTCTCTCCCTGCCGCACCACTCCTGTCCACGTCCAGTTCTCTGGCTCTGGTCGCCGGCTTCACCAACAATTGTTGTCGTTTTCGGCTTCGGGGCGGAGTCCCCGGGGCCGGTGACGACATCAACAATGCCGGCGACGACACTGCTTCGTCGGAGTCCGACAGCACGACTGGCTGGACGCCCTGCGGTGCTGCCGGCTCGTGGGAGGGCTCGAGGAGGTCTTTAAACCCACCATCCGCGCCCGACTCCTCGACCTCCCTCTGCGAATTAACGAACACCCGCGTGGGCGGGGTTCGGCCTTTGTTACTGTAGGTCTTACTGCTTGGTGATTTGTTTTTGGGGGGGGTTCGCAACATCTTATATTCATCCCACGAGTAGGAGGGATCTACGTGGTCCACCCGGGCGGTGCCCTCTGCACCCGGGTAACCCTATTACGCCTGGGGGGTCGGGCGGTACCCCAGGGTGTGTGGCCGCTAGTGGGTGGAGTATGCCCTCCACCCTCCCTCGTCATCCCACTTTCGAAAGAAAGTAGGACGACGAGGGCATTCGGCGCCGCGTTGCCCCAGCGCCGAAACTTGGGCTGGTTTTTAAAGTGGTTTTCCTTCCACGTGGGCCGGCCAATTAAGGCAAGCCCTCCGGCCAGCGAAGCACACGACATCTCCCACTGGAGCCACCAGCGGGGTCGTTGAAGTGTGCTCGCCGGTTACGGAACGCGAGTGGGTGGCGAAGCCCCTCCTCCGGCGGCGGCGCACATAGCGCCTGCCAGACATCCCACCAATTGGCGGGAGCCGACCCGCCCCTGTCCCACATAGGGACCCACCCCCTGCCCCATCCCGCTGTGCCCTCTGAAATCAGAGGGACACTGGGAGGGGCACCCCCCTTGTCAGACTATTCGCCATCGGCCAATAAGAACCCTTAAAGTGGGAAGTTATTGGCCGATGCCCAGGGTGCACCGGCCCAGCAGCTACCGTTCCCCCCAGACGTATCCAGGAGGACAAGTAACCACCGAGCACACGAGGAGGTTGTCTGACGTCGCACCCCAACCTAACCTAACCTAACCTAACCTAACCTAACCTAACCTAACCTAACCTTTTTTTTTTTTTTTTTTTTTTTTTTTACGTGAGGAAATGCTCATGCATCCCCGCCCGAAGGCGGGGTATGTCGGACTCCGACACAGAAGGTGCCGACCTACCGACTAAAACCTCACGATGTCCCTCTCGCCGCGTGATCGGGGGAGCCCAGGTGCAACAAGACTTCTGCAACTCCCCCTAGCGGTTGCCCGGTTATGGGCCCGTCATGGCCAACAGTAGGAGGCGCGCCGGGACATTTGGCGCGCCGTCACTAGATGGCAGTGTCCATCTGCCCGGTTGAAGGGCGGGTCGGCTGCGATGGCGCCCTAGGGCCGACGCTGCTAACCTTTCTGCCTCTCTTGGAAGGGGGGGCAGCACATGACCTGCTGCCCACCTTATGTGCCGCCGGTTTGCCCGCCGCTGCACACAGGGTGCAGAGCGGCGGGGCGGAGCACTGGCCGGCTTTGTGGCCGGGTTTGCCGCAGCGATAACATTGATCGCTGCGGTCCTCTTCGGAGGAGCATGTCGCCCTCACGTGCCCGACCTGCAGGCAGCGATAGCACCGCAGTGGCCTGTGGTCGAGCAGCCGCACTTGAGCGGACACCCAGCCGACGAGAAGTCGGCCCCCCTTCACTACTTTTTTGGCTGCCCTGATGGGGCAGCGCAGGCTAACCGAGTAGAGCCCGGAGAAGTCCTGGCGAAGTACGCCAGGCTTCACGAGCTCCTCGGGACATTCTCCGGCGCGGGCCACGGCGGCCACCACCTCCTCCGACACGACTGAGTCGTCCAGGCCCGAAATGCGCAGGTCTGCACATATGGTGGGCCTGGAGACCTTCACCACCTCCGGACTTAGGGACTCCCTCAGCTTATCAGCGAGGGAGTCCGCTTTGTCAGAGCTGGACGCGCCTGGGACCTCCAGCATGCGCGCTCCAGTGGCCGCATTCCTTATGCGCAGGGCTGGGATGCCGAGGGCGGTGAGGTTCACCTTGGCCTTGGCTTCCCTGAGCACCTGCTCATAAGTGACCCCTTTCTCGGCCGCTTCCGGCTGCAGTGACAACACCACTGCCTGAGAGCGGGGAGGCCGAAGTTTACGGGCCCTCTTCGCCTTTGCCTTGGGCTTTGGCGGTGGCGGCGGATGCGGGCCAGAACCGCTCTGCGCTGCCATCCCTCTCTTTTTTGCGCCCCTTTTCACCACCGCGCTCCAAGCGACGTCCATGGACGCGGGAGCAGGCGGCAGGGGACGGGGGACTGCTGCTGGGGCTACCGTGGCCGCAGCCGGGGTCGCCTTCCTCCTTTTCCTCCCGCCTCGTTTTCCCTTCCTCCTATTGAGGAGTTCAGGAGCCAGGGGCAGGGCATCGCCGTGGGCTTGCTCAGAAGCTGCCGCTGGGGCCACATTGGTCGCAGCCTCGGCGGAGTCTCTCCTTCTGTCTGCGGCCAGAGGCGGCCGCACACGTTTAGCCGGGAGGAGCCTCTCCTCCAGATCTTCAAACCTGGCGCTCATCATGGTACCAACCTGGACCATGACAGAGCGCAACAGGTCTTCACCTGGCAGGGGGGACCCCTCCACCGCCGCAACGATAGGGGCGGCCGGGCTTTTGGCCGCTCGCTCCTTTGCCACATCGGCTCGGAGCTGCGCCAGTTCCCTCCGAATGTCGGCCAGTTCCGTCTGGAGACGGGCATTATCCGCATGCAGCCGTCTCGTCTCGTCACTGACCGACCGCGTGCTGAGCTCCGCCACTGCGACAGCGATGGCCTCCGTCGAATCCTTCAGGGCCCGCACAAACGTGCCCTTCAGGTTGGACGACTTGGTGGCGACCTGTCGGATCAACACCAAGTTGTCCACGACTGTCCTTTTGAGGTCAGAGGCCAGTTGGTCCTCTGACGCTGTTCTCCCCGTCACGTCCAGGTCCGCCGATGACTCGGAGAGGCGCGACACCTTGGCCTGGCTCCTCATCAGTCGGTTATTTTCCGCAATTTCGGCCTCAGCCAAGAGCTCCAGCTCCCTCTGCCTCTCGGCATTGAGGGCCGCCTTCGCCTTGGCCAGGCCGACGTATTGCCCGGTTGTGGGCGGGCGACCTCTACCTCTTCTTGGGGCGAGGGGGCGTTTGCACTCCTCGCCGTCACTAGAGGACGCGGAACTACAGCCGCTAGCCCTCTGTCTTTTCCTCCTCCGCGGGCTCTTCGAGAGTCCGCCCTTTGTCTCGTCCGAGTATGCGGCACTAACTAGACTTGCGTCTGAGTTAGTTGCCGCGTCCATCATGCCGTCTCTCCCCACTTCACTGGAGCAATCATCGGAGTCCCGTTTGAGTTTGCCATGGTCGTCGTTTTTGCGGTGATATGAAAGCATAGATTTGTCCCCCCCAGAATACACGGGACGGCCTGCACATGTCAGTGCAGGAGGGGATTCTCCCTTTCGGGTACCCCCCTGGGGTAATTTATTTTTATCCATGCTCATTTCCATTCTTTTTTATGGGGCCGGGGCTGCCGGCGCGCAGTTAAGGCCGAATAACCCGTCGGCACTACACCCCAGCGCTGCGAGGCCACTAGGGGTAAACGGGGTGATTTTTTACCGAGGTTTTCTTCCTGCAGAAATGCAAGGGCCCGGAGAACCCGGACCCGAGCGAAAACCGCCCCAGGGACAGAACGTCCCGGGCCACACCAATTTCCTCCGCAGTGCCCTCTGCAAACAGAGGGACACGCGGAGAAACCCTCTTGCCCGGCCATATCGGCCGGGGTGTGTCGCTCTTAGTCTGGCCTCTCGCCTCAGGCCTGTCCGGTATGGGAAGCCCTATCCGGCATAGCCCTGAGGGTCGTTGAGACACGCAAGCCCCCCCACCACGGCAAGGTGGCGACACGTCGGGGGGGAACCTAACCTAACCTAACCTAACCTAACCTAACCTAACCTAACCTAACCTAACCTAACCTAACCTAACCTTTTTTTTTTTTTTTTTTTTTTTTTTTTTTTTTTTTTTTTTTTTTTTTTTTTACCAGGAGAAACGCTCATGCTTATCCGCCCTCCTCGGGGGAGGGGGGCGGATTATGTCGGACTCCGGCACAGAAGGTGCCGGCCTACCGACTAAAAACTCCTGGGTGTTCCCTCGCGCGCGCCGTTGACGGCGTGGCCGCGGGTACCATCTGGTATTCGTCCGCAGCCACGCCAGCGCGGTGCCCGCCGCCAGGACAAAAGCGGCGGCAGGCCCACCTCTGGGCTGGAGCAGGGAGGAATCGCCTGGTCCAGCCACCTCTAGAAGGCGCGCGGAAAACACCGCGCGCGCCTTCTCGCGGGGCCTATGTGTGGGCGGTGATCCCCCCGGATCGCCACCCACGGCCCCGCAGGGTAGGGGGGGCAGAGGATCGCCTATCATTAAAGATAAGCTCTCCTCCGTGCCCCCCATGCGGCTGCATCTCCCCTCGCTCTGCGAGTGACCTCGCAAAGAGAGAGGACCGCTTTCCACGGCCTCTCCTTGGCGTCCGCAGCTCGAACCTGGCTGCGGCCGGCAAAGAGTGGCCGTCCCGCACGGCTACGACCTCTCAGCAGAGAGGTCGTCCCCTACCATAGCGGCCTGCAACAGCGGGAGGCCCGGAGAGGAGGCGGGGGAAAACCGCCCCCCCAACCCCCCCGCCGTCTCCCCCTGCGAGCAGAGGGAGAGGGCCGCTTCCCACGACCTCTCGTCGACGGCCGCAGCCTTAGCTGCAGTCGTCAAGGAGAGGTCGCCCAAGTGCTGCAGACGATTCCACGGCGTCCCCTGCCCATATGGATATATGGGCATTCCTCAGGGAGCGCCGCTTCCTCGCCGCAGCCCGCTGTGGTGGAATTCGCCCTCCACCATCCCTCGTCGCTCCACTCCCGAAAACGAATTTTCGGGAGTGGGACGACGAGGGCATCTCGGCGCCGAGGCAGGCCTCGGAGCCGAGACTTGGGCTGGTTTTTTATAGAGGTTTTCCTTCCTCGCAGTCCGGGCGGTTAAGCCAAGACCCTCGGTCCCGGACTGCAGCTGAAAGCCGCGGTCCCGGATTACGAGCCCGGCGGTGGCAAGGGGTAGGAGGTTCACCCCAAACCTCCTCCCCAGGCCTGCTCGGCGGCAGTGCGAGTGCACACCGAGCCCACCCTTACTCCCCCACTAGGAGGGGAGCGTCTCCTGCTCCATCCGCAGTGCCCTCTGCTAAACCAGAGGGACACGCGGAGGAGCCCACCCCGTCAGACTATTAGCCATCGGTCAACAAGAACCCTTAAAGGGAAGTTGTTGACCGATGCCCAGGGTGCACCGGCCCAACGACTACCGTTCCCCCCAGACGTATCCAGGGGGACAAGTAGCCATCAGGCACACGAGGAGGTTGTCTGACATCGCACCCCAACCTAACCTAACCTAACCTAACCTAACCTAACCTAACCTAACCTAACCTAACCTAACCTAACCTAACCTAACCTAACCTAACCTAACCTAACCTAACCTTTTTTTTTTTTTTTTTTTTACCAGGAGAAACGCTCATGCTTATCCGCCCTCCTCGGGGGAGGGGGGCGGATTATGTCGGACTCCGGCACAGAAGGTGCCGGCCTACCGACTAAAAACTCCTGGGTGTTCCTTCGCGCGCGCCTGTGCGGCGTGGCCACGGGTACCATCTGGTATTCGTCCGCAGCCACGCCGGCGCGATGCCCGCCGCCGAACAACAGCGGCGGCAGGCCCACCTCTGGGCTGGAGCAGGGAGGAATCGCCTGGTCCAGCCACCTCTAGAAGGCGCGCGGAAACACCGCGCGCGCCTTCTCGCGGGGCCTATGTGTGGGCGGTGATCCCCCCGGATCGCCACCCACGGCCCCGCAGGGTAGGGGGGCAGAGGATCGCCTATCATTAAAGATAAGCTCTCCTCCGTGCCCCCCATGCGGCTGCATCTCCCCTCGCTCTGCGAGTGACCTCGCAGAGAGAGAGGACCGCTTTCCACGGCCTCTCCTTGGCGTCCGCAGCTCGGACCTGGCTGCGGCCGGCAAAGAGTGGCCGTCCCGCACGGCTACGACCTCTCAACAGAGAGGTCGTCCCCTACCATAGCGGCCCGCAACAGCGGCGGGAGGCCCGGAGAGGAGGCGGGGTGAACACCGCCCCTCCAACCCTCCCGCCGTCTCCCCCTGCGAACAGAGGGAGAGGGCCGCTTCCCACGACCTCTCGTCGACGGCCGCAGCCTTAGCTGCAGTCGTCAAGGAGAGGTCGCCCAAGTGCTGCAGACGATTCCACGGCGTCCCCTGCCCAGATGGGCATTCCTCAGGGAGCGCCGCTTCCTCGCCGCAGCCCGCTGTGGTGGAATTCGCCCTCCACCATCCCTCGTCGTTCCACTCCCGAAAACGAATTTTCGGGAGTGGGACGACGAGGGCATTTCGGCGCCGAGGCGGGCCTCGGAGCCGAAACTTGGGCTGGTTTTTTATAGAGGTTTTCCTTCCTCGCGGTCCGGGCGGTTAAGCCAAGACCCTCGGTCCCGGACTGCAGCTGAAAGCCGCGGTCCCGGATTACGAGCCCGGCGGTGGCAAGGGGTAGGAAGTTCCCCACCAGGAGGTTCCTCCTCCCCACGCCTGCTCGGCGGCAGTGCGAGTGCACACCGAGCCCACCCTTACTCCCCCACTAGGAGGGGAGCGTCTCCTGCTCCATCCGCAGTGCCCTCCGCTAAACCAGAGGGACACGCGGAGGAGCCCCCCGGTGTCAGACTATTCGCCATCGGCCAACAAGAACCCTTAAAAGGGAAGTTGTTGACCGATGCCCAGGGTGCACCGGCCCAACGACTACCGTTCCCCCCAGACGTATCCAGGGGGACAAGTAGCCATCAGGCACACGAGGAGGTTGTCTGACATCGCACCCCAACCTAACCTAACCTAACCTAACCTAACCTAACCTAACCTAACCTAACCTAACCTAACCTAACCTAACCTAACCTAACCTAACCTAACCTAACCTAACCTAACCTAACCTAACCTAACCTAACCTAACCTAACCTAACCTAACCTAACCTAACCTAACCTAACCTAACCTTTTTTTTTTTTTTTTTTTTTTACCAGGAGAAACGCTCATGCTTATCCGCCCTCCTCGGGGGAGGGGGGCGGATTATGTCGGACTCCGGCACAGAAGGTGCCGGCCTACCGACTAAAAACTCCTGGGTGTTCCCTCGCGCGCGCCGTTGACGGCGTGGCCGCGGGTACCATCTGGTATTCGTCCGCAGCCACGCCAGCGCGGTGCCCGCCGCCAGGACAAAAGCGGCGGCAGGCCCACCTCTGGGCTGGAGCAGGGAGGAATCGCCTGGTCCAGCCACCTCTAGAAGGCGCGCGGAAAACACCGCGCGCGCCTTCTCGCGGGGCCTATGTGTGGGTGGTGATCCCCCCGGATCGCCACCCACGGCCCCGCAGGGTAGGGGGGGCAGAGGATTGCCTATCATTGAAGATAAGCTCTCCTCCGTGCCCCCCGTGCGGCTGTGTCTCTCCTCGCTCTGCGAGGTAGTAATCTCTCGCAGAGAGAGAGGACCGCTTTCCACGGCCTCTCCTTGGCGCCCGCAGCCCGGACGACAAACTGGCTGCGGGCGGCAAAGAGTGGCCGTCCCGCACGGCTACGACCTCTCAACAGAGAGGTCGTCCCCTACCATAGCGGCCTGCAACAGCGGGAGGCCCGGAGAGGCGGCGATAAGGGACACCGCCCCTCCAAACCTCCCGCCGTCTCCCCCCCCCCCGAACAGAGGGGGGGGGGGGGGGCCGCTTCCCACGACCTCTCGTCGACGGCCGCAGCCTTAGCTGCAGTCGTAGAGGAGAGGTCGCCCATGTGCTGCAGACGATTCCGCGGCGTCCCGTGCCCATATGGACATATGGGCATTCCTCAGGGAGCGCCGCTTCCTCGCCGCAGCCCGCTGTGGTGGAATTTGCCCTCCACCATCCCTCGCCGCTCCACTCCCGAAAACGAATTTTCGGGAGCGGGACGACGAGGGCATCTCGGCGCCGAGGCGGGCCTCGGAGCCGAGACTTGGGCTGGTTTTTTATAGAGGTTTTCCTTCCTCGCGGTCCGGGCGGTTAAGCCAAGACCCTCGGTCCCGGACTGCAGCTGAAAGCCGCGGTCCCGGATTACGAGCCCGGCGGTGGCAAGGGGTAGGAGGTTCACCCCAAACCTCCTCCCCAGGCCTGCTCGGCGGCAGTGCGAGTGCACACCGAGCCCACCCTTACTCCCCCACTAGGAGGGGAGCGTCTCCTGCTCCATCCGCAGTGCCCTCTACTAAACCAGAGGGACACGCGGAGGAGCCCACCCCGTCAGACTATTAGCCATCGGTCAACAAGAACCCTTAAAAGGGAAGTTGTTGACCGATGCCCAGGGTGCACCGGCCCAACGACTACCGTTCCCCCCAGACGTATCCAGGGGGACAAGTAGCCATCAGGCACACGGGGAGGTTGTCTGACGTCGCACCCCAACCTAACCTAACCTAACCTAACCTAACCTAACCTAACCTAACCTAACCTAACCTAACCTAACCTAACCTAACCTAACCTAACCTAACCTAACCTAACTAGTTTTAAGTTGGGGTCGCACTTGCGAAAATCACGCATGCTGTAACACAAGTGCGACCTAGCAGTACGCTGTATAGTATAAGCATAAAATTAACACTATAACAAATCAAAACTAATAAAACAAAGGCACGGACAAAAAGTCTGTGGATTTTATATGTATTTTTTTAAAAAAAAAAAAAAAAAAACCTAACCTAACCTAACCTAACCTAACCTAACCTAACCTAACCTAACCTAACCTAACCTAACCTAACCTAACCTAACCTAACCTAAACCGTGATCTTTAATAATCTTTAATAACCGTGAACCTAGAACAAAAAAAAAAAAGAGAAATATGAAATGGAGGCAGTCAGAGCTCAAACGGAGAGCTGGAAAGAGTTCTGTGGGAAACAGGACAGGGAGGGGGTTTGGGAGGGGATTTATAGAGTGATTGGAAGGACGAAACGAAGGGAAGAGGATATACCACTGGAGAAGGATGGGAAGGTGTTGGATGCAAAAGGTTCAGTAAAGCTATTGGCACAGACTTTTTACCCTGAAGACCTCAAAGACAGCGACAACACCCACCACCGATCCATCAGAGCCAAAGCCGAAGTCGTGAATGACAAGGAACATGCTGAGCAATGTGACCCGCCGTTCACGATGGCAGAACTCATGCGCGCATCCCAGTCCTTCAATCCGAAAAAGGCTCCGGGAATGGACGGCTTCACAGCCGACATATGTAGCCACGTCGTAAACAACAATCCCGAACTGTTCCTCGCCTTGCTGAACAAGTGCCTGGAGTACCACCATTTTCCTAGACCATGGAAGCAGGCGGCAGTCATTATACTGAGAAAACCGGGAAAAGATAGCTATGCAAACCCCAAATCTTACAGACCAATTGGACTGCTGCCAATACTTGGAAAAATCTATGAAAAGATGCTAGTGGCCCGCCTCAAACACCACCTGTTGCCAAAGATGAGCACGAGCCAGTACGGATTCATGCCACAGCGAAGCACCGAAGACTCCCTCTATAATCTCATGAAGCACATCAACCACAAGCTGGACAGAAAGAGGATAGTAGCACTTGTCTCGTTGGATATAGAGGGAGCCTTCGATAGCGCTTGGTGGCCAGCCATAAGAGTCCGACTGGCGGACGAGAAATGCCCAGTCAACCTGAGGCGGGTCCTAGATAGCTATCTCAAAGAACGACAGGTCTCAGTTAGATACGCCGGAGAGCAGTTCGAAAAGGAGACGAACAAAGGGTGTGTCCAGGGTTCCATTGGGGGGCCAATACTTTGGAACCTCCTACTGGATCCCCTTCTAAAATCTGTAGAAAACAGAGGCACATATGTCCAAGCGTTCGCTGATGACGTGGTCTTCGTGTTTGACGGTGAGACAGCGGGTGAAATAGAAAGACACGCCAATGCTGAGCTCGCCCATGCTTTGGAGTGGGGTGTCAAGAACAAATTGAAATTTGCTCCACACAAAACCAGTGTAATGGTTTTGACAAGAAAACTAAAATACGACACACCACGCCTCAGCATGGGCGGGGTCAGCATAGGCCTGTCTAACGAGATCAAATTGTTGGGCGTCATAATTGACCACAAGCTCACGTTTAACTCCCACGTTTCCTACGCTTGCAGAAAGGCCATTGGAATTTACAAGCAACTGTGCAGAGCGGCCAAGGTTAGCTGGGGTTTGAACCCAGACGTAATCCGCACCATATACACAGCTGCCATGGAGCCAGTCATTTTATACGCCGCCAGTGCTTGGGCGCCGGCAGCGAGGAAACTGGGAGTTATCAAACAATTGGGAGTAGTGCAACGTGGGATAGCTCAAAAGATGTGCAAGGCATACCGCACGGTCTCCTTGAGCTCGGCGCTGGTGCTGGCCGGGATACTCCCTCTCGACCTCCGAGTTCGAGAGGCGGCTTCACTGTATGAAGCCAAGAAGGGGGTACCTTGGCCAGCGCTAGCGGGAAGAGAGATCGAGCGAATGTCAAGTGCACTAGATGCTCCACATCCTGCGGAGAGCACCGTTCTAAAGTTTAAGGAGTTGGAAAACCAAGAGCAGCTTGAAGAGAACAGTGGCTTCGACGTAAAGATATACACCGACGGGAGCAAGATCGGAGGCAAGGTTGGTGCAGCATTATCCATATGGAACAGCACCACCGAAGCCAGAGCGATCAAACTTGCTCTGCCAGATTACAGTACGGTGTATCAAGCCGAACTCCTGGCTATAAAAAGAGCAACCGAGGAAGCACTGAAGAGCAAGGCGCGGACTTTTGGAATCTTCAGCGACTCTATGGCCGCACTTCAAACGATAGTGAATCCCAGCTCTTTCCACCCCCTCGCAGTACAAAGTAGAGATAATGTGAAATCGGCATCTCACCAAAACAAGCATGTAAGCCTATTTTGGATAAAAGCCCATGCGGGGCTAGAGGGGAACGAAAGAGCTGACTACCTGGCGAAAGAGGCCGCTGAACGTTCCAAGAGAAAGCCGGACTACGACCTGTGCCCGGTATCGTTCGTCAGGCGAAGCATACGCACGGCTACGCTTGACGAGTGGAACCGAAGGTACCAAGCAGGCGAAACCGCGTCAATAACAAAGCTGTTCTTCCCTGACGTCCAAACGGCATATCGCGTGACACGGAAGATTGTTTTCAATAATTTCACAGCACAACTGATGACGGGGCATGGTGGATTCTCCGAATACTTGAATCGTTTCAAGTGCAAGGGGAACCCATCATGCATCTGTGATCCTGAAATGAATGAGACCGTGCCACACCTCTTAACACAGTGCCCACAATTTTCACTCCAGCGATATGACATAGAGTGCAAAATAAATACCAAATTAGATTTAGAAAATATAAAAGAAATAATACAAAGTAAGCATAGAAACATATTTTTAGAGTATTGTATAAATATAGTCAAAGTAGCTAATAAGAGAAACAAAACAGCTTAAGAAAATATGCTATCTCAATATAATGTTGTATATTTAAGACTAGCATAGAAATAAAAGTTATAAGAAACGAAATGTAATAGATATAAGTACAATAAGTAAAATAAGTAATATGTAATAATAAAGAAAGATATTGTTATATTTTTGAAATAAAGTTGTCCCACCATACCCCGAACAACAAAACTGAAATAAAAATAAAGTAGAATAGTATAGAATAAGGCAAATAGATGGGAATCCCACCCTGTAAAGAAAGAAAGAGATGTATAAAAGAAAGAAACAGTATGTGGAATGAAAGTGCGAGAAGAATACGAGATAGAACTGGAATGAAAGAGAAAGATTAGCATAGACTCCGATCATGTTGGAGGAACTAGTATAAAAAAAAAAAAAAAAAAAAAAAAAAAAAAAAAAAAAACCGTGATCTTTAGGACAAGACGGAGGCAAGGGCGGCGGAGTCCGGGCGTCCAGCCCACAAGAAGAATACCCAGACGCTGAAAGCGATGTGCAGTGCGCTCAACGCAATATCACAAAGCTTTCCAACAAAAAGGAAAAAACAAATAGGATCCTTGGCACCAGTGCAAGCAGCCTCCAGCTCCAAAGAGACCACTCGGGAATGGATGGAACCCCCGGTGGCACGAACCAAAGCCGACATGGGACAGGTCATTCCGCCCGTCCTCCGAACCGCTGCGGGGCCGCTGGACCACTATATTAACGCTTTCCTCGAGTTCAAAGCCGTAACATTAGCCAACAGGACGGCAAACACCCTGACTTGCCAGAGCATCCTGCAAGCCTACCACCTGGGTGAGAGAGGATCAAAAATCCAGATCCAACTATTGAAGCAGCGGACGCCACCATATATAACAACGACTCTTCCCAAGTTCTTAAGGGGACACAAATGAGTCGTCATATGATGGCGTTTAGTGGAACCGATGGTTTCGTCCCGCTCGACGATGAAAAGACGGAAAACACAGGCAGAATGACTTATAAGACCCCCCCTGGTGACCCGATAGTTGTCACTGCCCGATGCACGAAGGTAATGCTAGACGAACAGATCCTTAAGAGAATAGAGGAGGAGGAATCTGCGTTGGAAGCAGGAGACGCCTTCGTGTCATGGGCGGTGCCGAAAATTGATTGGGTCAACGGGGTCCCCGGCTGCGGCAAAACAACCTGGGTGGTGGCCAACTTTAACGCTGATAAAGACATTATCATCACCACGACCACCGAGGCAGCTAAGGATCTTAAAAAGATACTCATATCCAGGGTGGGCCGAGCAGCTGAGAGAAGAGTGAGAACTATGGCCTCCGTCCTAGTCAACGGCCTGAAAGAGTCCGAGAGAGGGACGTGTGAAAGACTGATGGTCGATGAGGCCCTCATGAACCACTTTGGGGCCATAGTACTCGCGACTCGGCTCACTGGAGCGGAAAACATCCTCCTCATCGGAGACATAAACCAGCTGCCTTATATCGACAGGGAGAATCTCTTCCCCCTGCGATATAACCGCCCAAGCCTCCTGGCAACATTCACGCAGGAGCTTCTGTGCACGCATCGCAGCCCGATGGACGTTGCATACGCCCTTAGCGAAGTCTACAATGGCGTGTATGCGTCCACACTCCGAGTGAGATCCCTGCGACTCGATAGGTATTCGGACGCAATGATACCTCACACTCTCCCCAACACTCTTTTCCTGGTACACACGCAGGCGGATAAGGAAGCCCTTAAAAGCAAGGGCTACGGGGAGGGAGAAGGATCACGCACTCTCACGATACATGAGGCCCAGGGACTTACCTACGAGAGGGTTGTGATAGTGCGCGCAGCCACCAAGAGGACAAAACTGCACGACAGCGTCCCGCACGCAGTAGTGGCAGTGTCACGCCACACTAAAAGCTGTGTATACTACACAGACGACAGTGAGGATGCGACGGGACGCCTTATAAGCCTTGCAGTTTCAGCCACAAAGAACTCTATTCTCGAGTACAATCTGAAAATGGCAATAAGGAACCGTAACGCGGCTGTAGTGGAAAAACTATTAGCGGAACGCGAGGCCACGGACTGACCTACAACGATCCTGCGAGCGCCGCGTCCTCGGATGAATTGCCCACACATTTATAAACATTTATAAATAAATTATAAGATAAGATAAGATAAAATTGAATTCAATATGTATGTATATAACTTAAGGAAAAAAAAAAAAAAAAAAAAAAAATCAATGCATGCTCTCTGGAAAAAAAAAACAAAAAAAAAACCAAAAAAAAAAAAAAAAAACAAAAAAAAAACAAAAACAAAAAAAAAAAACAAAAAACAAAAAAAAATAAAAAAAAAATAACGCATCCCGTAGTTTTAAGTTGGGGTCGCACTTGCGAAAATCACGCATGCTGTAACACAAGTGCGACCTAGCAGTACGCTGTATAGTATAAGCATAAAATTAACACTATAACAAATCAAAACTAATAAAACAAAGGCACGGACAAAAAGTCTGTGGATTTTATATGTATTTTAAAAAAAAAAAAAAAAAAAAAACCTAACCTAAACCTAACCTAACCTAACCTAACCTAACAAAGCATAAGAGATAGTCTATTTAACTAGTGGAGATGTCTTGAGGTAGCACTATCACGATGTTATTTGTATGTTTGCACTTGGTACGTGCTTGGAGCCGCTGATACGCCGGGAATCTCGGAGCTCAGGCAGAAGTCCGTTCACTGCAATCCAGTGTACACCGCAATCCACAATGCACTGCACTTTGGGAGGAGATCACTGGTCCTTGAAAGGAGCCGGGTGCACTGGTTTGAGTGAGCAATCACAACTGTTGCAATTCAGCTTCGGATACACTGGTTGGTTGCAGCCGGGTGCACGTTTCGGGTGCACCGGGCGCAGTTGTATTACTTCGGATGCAGCGGGTCCGGCTGTAGCACCACTTCGGATGCACTGGATGCAGCCTCAGGAGCTCCTTGGGTGCACAGGTTGCAGGTTGCAGTCGGGTGCAGTCCCACCTCTCGGATGCACCGACCACTTACTTCGGGTGCACCGGATGCATCCCAGGTCACCGCAGCAGCTTGGGTGCACCGGTCCGGGTGCACCCTGAAGCAGGGGCGCCGCCCGGGGCGGGCGCGCCGGCTGCACGGCGCGAAGCAACTGAGGACCGGAGCGTCGGCTCGGGTGCACCCGGCGGCGGGCGGGACGCGAGGAGGGGCGTGGCGGCGCGGGGGTGTCTTGGGGTCAGTAGGCGGGGGCACGTCGGATGCACAGGTGGGTGCGCTGGGTGCAGCCGGGGGCAGCCGGGGGCAGCCGGGTGCAGCCGGGGGCAGCCGGGTGCAGGCGGGGGCTGCCGGGGGCGGCTGCAGTCGGGGGCAACCGGGGGCACTGGAGGAGCGATGGTTGCGCGCGCTTCCTTGGACGGCTCACGGCGGACTGTGTCTTAGATTCGGATTAGGTTAGATCAGATTCGGCATAGGTTAGGTTTAGGTTACATTCGGGTTAGGTTAGATTTGGCATAGGTTAGGTTAGATGCGGGTTAGGTTAGTTTAAGTTAGGTTAGATCCGATTCGAGGTTAGGTTAGATTAGATTTGAGTTATGTTAGATCTAACGTAGGTTAGATCAGATTCAGCATAGGTTGGGTTACATTCGGGTTAGGTTAGATTCGAATTAGGTTAGATCAGATTCGGCATATGTTAGGTTAGTTGCGGGTTAGGTTAGTTTAGGTTAGGTTAGATCCGATTCGGCATAGGTTAAATTCGAATTATGTTAGATTCACTTTACGTTAATTTAGATTCGGGTTAGGTTAGATCAGATTCGACATAGGTTAGATTCGAGTTATCTTAGATTCGCTTTACATTAGGTTAGATATGGGTTAGGTTTGATTATGGGTGTTTTGTATAACCGCCAATCCAACGACACCTCGCACGGGACGCTCTGACGCTGAAAAACGGCAAAAATCGCCCTCCCACCCACCCATAATAGCTTGGTAAGGTAAACATTCAGCATTTATATTATGATAAAATTTTGCAAAGGAAGTTTGGTTTTAAGCCCTATCAACGAGGTTTACTTGACAGCACTGTGAAGCATGTACAAATTTACAAACTGACCATTAATCGTAATACAAAATATTGCCTATTCAATAATCGCATCCGGACTGAGTCTGTAACTCAAAATCTTTTATATTTTTATTTTATATTTTCTTTTGTTTATTCATATATTCGTATACTATATTTATAAAACTTATCAAACCTTACTAGATTAAGAATCTACTTTGATCTGGGGGCACAGCAGTGCCGCCGCCAAGTCGGGCGAAAAAGGGCACGGCTGTACTATCCTTTTCTCGAAGCCACTCAGGGGTCTTTTGACCCCTCTGTAACTTCATTTTGGGTAAAGCTAGAGGCCTGAATTTTCAATGGCGAAAAGTAGATACTGCAACAAGCTACAACCCTAAACTACATGCCATTCCTACTTATTATAGTTTACGAGCTATAGCCAATTGAAGTTAAGAAAGAAAGAAAAAATTCTTTATTGTACACAGCTTAAAAATATACACAGTGACATTATTTTAACAGGTGTACAAAGGCGGTCTTATCGCTTATAGCGATCTCTTCCAGACAACCATGGCAAAGGAACTTGGTATAATAGGCTACTGTTGCGTAGCGTAAAGCAAACTTACAAAAGTAAAATATATCTAAATCCTATATACATATATATAAATGATAAATATACCTAACATTCAAACAATAGTAATATATAATCATAATTATAAATACAGACTAATGGGCATAACTACATAAAATACTACAAAATATATAAATATATACTTACATAGACCAAATAAATACCATTATAATGTTTTAACATCAAAGCGATAAGTAATTCTCTCTTAAACGCCGTTTAAACACCGCTAGCGACTCAGCGCAACGAATAATGCGAGGCAACTCATTCCACAATTGGACAGATTTTGCTGCAAAGGAGTCATAAAAATAGCTAGTACGACAGCAGACAGGCTTTAACAAATTGTCGAATTTGGACCTTAAATTCACGTCATGATCTGATCCCAAAAATTTGAACTGCTCTTTGAGATAAGGGGGAGTTACGAAGCTATATAAAATATTAAAGAGGAGGGTTAGGATGTGAGTGTTACGACGATACCTAATTGGAAGCCATTTTAGTAGTACGCGATATTCCGATATATGATCATACTTACGTACCCCATATATAAGCAAGTTAAGCAATTTTGTAAGTGACACACTCACCGAACAAATGAGACATACTGAAACAAATGAGGATAAAACCAGACAACTATACAGTGTGTAAAGTCAACTAGCTATTTTGAGTATCGCTGTAAAGTCTGTGTGGTGTCTTGCCACAATTCACTATTAATGTAGCTGTATTGTGGAAGTGTCGTATGCTATAATATAAATAATAGCTAACTGACGTTACATGAATATTGAATGGGCAACTGTACCTTACACACAACCCTAATTACCTAACAGCCTAGCCCAAGCCATAAATATACTCTAGATAAATAAATAAATAGTACGGGACGTCTGCTACCGTGCGACCTAAAGCAGCAGACGGAAGTTGGGAAGGATATGGGGGTGTGCACGTCGTGCAATGTGCACAGGACAGGATTGTCTCACTGCCAGTCAACCGACCTCTGCTGACTGATCTATTGATGGCTAGGGGTGGCCTGGCCACAGTGAAAGGATGCTGAAAGCATTAACAGCTCGTCCAGCGGGGCTAGGAACATCTACGGCTGGCGCAGCTCGTCCAGCGGGTGCTGGGAACATCTACTAGTGTCAACTGCTCATCCAGCCCTGCTGGGAACTTCTGTGGTCTGCTCGTCCAGCTGAGATGGGTACTTCTCAGGTCCGCTCTTCCAGGTAGACTGGGCACTTCTCAGGGAGATGAATGAGACTCGACGATCCGTGTTGAAAGACATTTATTTACAATTTTGACTAGGTATAATATACAGATTTTACTCTACGCACACATATAAACTAATTTTATTGTATTCTATCAGTGTAAAGTGCAACGTTCACTAATACTAAATTTTGGGTCGCGCGCGAGCGTCAGCATGCCGAGTTTGAACAACTGTAGTGACAAACACTGCTCGGCTTGATGTGGTTGCTTGATAAATTTGTTTCTTTGTTTGTACGAGTTTGTAGGCTCGCTCTATCGAAGCGTAGAGACGCACGATGATCCGCCGCTAAGAAATTAGTATCTGGGGGTGCAGCGATTCACTTATAGAGATCCGCACGGCTGCGCCAATCAAGTGATTGAATTTATTTTGCCAAGTGAGAGCGTTACAGCTTCAGGCATTATTCAATACATTAAGTCTTAAAACTAACATATATTATTCGTAAAACTATTCAGCAGTTAGTTATTGTGGGCTGCTGACGAACCGAATATTGGAGGGTTCATCGTACTTAACTTAATCGTACTTAACACCCAGCAGCGTGCATCCTCGCCTCATGTCTATGTACTGTCTCTTTTTAAACGACTTCAAAAAAGGAGGAGGTTCTGTATTCGGGGCGTATTTTTTTTTTTTTTTTTTTATGTATGTACACCGATATCTCCGAGATTTGGCGGTTGATTCACATGGTTCTTTTTGTAAATGGAAGGGGATACCGTCGAGTTGGTCCCATTGTAATTTCAGCGCAATTGGTCCAGTAGTTTTTGTGTAATCATGGTAAACATCAGAAAGGCATTACATATTTAGACGATTTTGTAGTTTTTACACAGGGAAACTAAGTAGATACTGTTTGGGTTTGTATGGAAAAAGTGTAGACAAGGTCGGTGTCATTATCAGCAATAAATATGACAAATCGAAGATCATCAGGTCCAGCTGGTACACCCGAACTGCCCATCTAACCTGTAGGAGCGAGAAGGTCGTCATCGCACAAAAATTATCAGGGAGATTAGCAACCACGGATAAATACTAATAACTTTTTAACCGACTTCAAAAAAGGAGGAGGTTCTGTATTCTTTATGTATGTACATCGATTAGTCCAAGATTTTTAGGCCGGTTTTCATGATTATAAGGCCATGCCTGCGCTCACGCTGCTCAGCGGACTCCTCGGCAAGCCGGTCGTGTATAAGACCGAGTTTATGCTCGTTCTGTTCGGGAGTTTCCTGGCGAATACGTGATTTAACGTAATCTTTCATAGCTACTAGACGTACTCGGCGAGCTTCGGGCGTCTCCTGGGAACGCGAAATTGCGTTCCGTGAGGCATTTTTTTCAAGCCGTAGTACCCTTTCAGTTCCGATTTCTTTTGACCGACAGTTCTTTAAACGAGCAGCACCTTTCGTAAGCCTGCCTATATTAGTCAATTAATATATTTTATTAATTTGTAATGTCTGACCAGACACTAAAAAGAAGTAAATAAAAAAAGATTTAAAAAAAACGACTTCAAAAAACCCGGAAAAAATTATTTGATTAAACTACTGCAATAATAATAACTGAAAACTATGAAATAATAAACCAGAGCAGAATGTTCTTTATAGATAGATGTACACTATTATATATAATGAGAATACAATACAATTTATATGCTATACAATAATAGTTAGGTATAATAATGAAATTAAAAATATATACAATAGGTACTTTTTGAAGTCGGTGCCTGCCTAGCCTATAAAATACACAATCTACTGAAAGTAAACAGTAATAACTTAATTAATTGAATATTTAAATTGTATGAAAATTCCTTTGTTAACCGACTTCAAAAAAGAAGGAGGTTCTGTATTCGGGGCGTATTGTTACTGTTTTGTTGATTGTGTATTTTATAGGCTAGGCAGGCACCGACTTCAAAAAGTACCTATTGTATATATTATTAGTTTCATTATTATACCTAACTATTATTGTATAGCATATAAATTGTATTGTATTCTCATTATATATAATAGTGTATATCTATCTATAAAGAACATTCTGCTCTGGTTTATTATTTCATAGTTTTCAGTTATTATTATTGCAGTAGTTTAATCAAATAATTTTTTCCGGGTTTTTTGAAGTCGTTTTTTTTAAATCTTTTTTTTATATAATGGGTTCCTTTGCATCTAAAGTCCAGCCAATCAGTTGTATTATTATCGCATTGAATTCTGAGATAAGTGGCCAAATGTTTATGAATATTCTCTATTGAACCTAAAGTTTCATGATGATATGGAGTGGAAAGTATCTTCTCGATACCTAGAAGTTTACATGTTTCTACGAAAATAGAAGATGTAAATTCTATTCCCTTATCCGTTAGGACTTGTTTGGGAATACCATATCGCAGTATGAAATGATGCACGAAAGCTCGGGATACTGTTTCAGCATCTTTCCATGCAGCATGGGAGAGGATAAGCCTCTACAAACTTACTTAAATTACATTGCAATGTTAAAATATACTTATTACTATAGTTATCTATGTCTAACGGGCCCATAATATCTAAACTAATTAATTGAAATGCGGAATCAGGAGTGGAAGTTATTACCATTGGCTCCTTGACATTCCTGGTGGAAAATTTTTGTTTTTGACAACTTTTACATTATTTAACATAGTGCTGTACATCGCTAGTTAGACCGTTCCAAAAATAATACTTTTCAATATTATTAATCATACGATTTACCCCTGCATGACCACTGGACGGTAACAGGTGAAAATCATTTAAGATAATTTTTATCTCGTTTTTGTCGGTAATTCTTTTCTTCACCGTCCCGCACAATGCTCTAACCACCACTGAAGTTGGATGGAAGAGATCTCTATTAGAGATAAGCTCACCTTTGTACAATATTTCCGACTGATTGTCAACATGTTTTTTATGTGCAATAAAGATTACAATAATTCTTATAACATCTCGAGTTATAAGGAAACGTGGCGTTACGATTCCTAAATCTTTTATATTGCGCAGTATATTTTTAATATATTTTTCATTAATTTTCTTCTTGATAATAAGTAGTTCTTTAGAAGGTAAAATTACCGCTATCTGATACTATATTTTGAGTGTGGGCACTCATAAGACATTCAAAAAAAAAAACGATTAGCGAATGCGACGATATCTACGAGTAAGGGTGTAACAGGGCCTCGTAGGACGGACCGCCAGCTACTCCGTCAAGGATGCGTCTATGGTATTCATATGGCATCTGCGCATGTGACGGAGTAAATCTGGAAATCGTTAATTTCAAATCTCTCGCGGTATTAGAATGACGCGACAAGCTTTATATGAAAGGAGAATTAAACACGTGACGCGCGCAGGGGAGAATTTTTTTTTATTTCCACTTACATGAACGAACGTCGCTAAAATCCTATCTACAGTATCACTCCATTCTTTCAGCTTCAAACTATATAATAAATAACACAAGAATAATTCATTTCCATGTCGCAGAGGCAGCGCGGGCGGCTAGCTGTCACCGTCATCGGCTGGGCGAGCAGAGTCGGGGCGCGAGCGCAGCGCGGCCGCGGGGCGCCCCGGGGCGGGGCGGGGCGGGGCCGCCGAGCGCCCCGGGGCAGCGCCCGGGATCACCTGCGGGACATGTCACTAATCGTCACTGTAGTTGCAAAAGCCTATTGAGTATAGTTTTTAATTATACAATGTCGACTTTCAATAACTTTCTTGTATCCGGCATTGAATCCTATCCTATCATGAGTGGGCACCGACCGATTCACTGTACCTATTTACTGCAATCCAACGTAAATGCTGATAATAAGGTATCATTGTCAGTAATGCCGATTTACTAGCCGTCGCACGCGAGCCTATACATTTGCAATTTAGGTAGGTATGTTGCACATTCGATTAGAGAATCTCAAGCTATTTACTGTAGGAAGTAGATATGATTTTTATAGAGCGTTTCTATTGTAACCTCAGGTCCGACAGCGAAAAGTTAACGGCCATTCATTTGAACGCTCTGAGGATTCTTGAACACCTCTAAATTTAATATCACTTACACCTACCTACAAACCCTAAGCTTAATTACTCTAATTACAATTATTTACCCATCGCGACGGTCAGGTTCCAAATACGTAAAAATCGTCACGGATGGATGTCGTTATCAGAACAGACTCGATACCCAGGAGTGGAGAAGTGTGAGGAGTGACGAGCGGGATTGAGAAACATGAGAGGCGGTGATGAGTTACAGACAGGTATATTGTGTACCTGCTGGCCGAGGGCGGCGAGCAGCTGCACGAGCTTGCGGAGCGTCTCCAGCTCCTGCGGCGAGGGAAGCGGCGGCAGGCGCGGGGCGGCGCTGCCGCGTGACGTCACTCGCGCCGACTCCATATCCGCACGCGGTCCGAGTGACGTCACGTGCGACAGCCGCGACAGCGCGTGCGCTCTCGCCTCCTCCGGCTCCTGCAGCTGAATTAGCGGGACGATCATCATAACCTAAGTAGGTGTGTCGTCACTATTCGTACTTGTGCATCATCGCCGTAAAATGCTGATACAAGGTATGTACGCACCGTTGCGTTGCAAAAATATGATTCTGAGGAGCTCCTAACGCCTCCTATCTCACATAAACCAGGAGACATTTCCCGATCGTAAGGCAATACAATGTTCTTAATTAGTCGGTAGAGAGACGCAATAGCACTTTAACAAGTTTTACATGAAATACACATTTCATCTTGCGAGATGACATCATCTCACAAATTTTTAGATAGCCAGTGCCTCAAATAAGATTGGGTTTCCGGGTCAGTACGCTTCCTCCTTCGGCCTCATCTTCACTCAACACCAGGTGTGATTGAGGTCACGTGCTAACCGGTTGTGCATAAAAAATAAAAGATGTTGGGATAGCAGAACTCGACGACTGCTGCCCTCCAACAACGGTTTATATATTGAATCTCCGAGGCGCCTTTTGCGTTATTCCATTCTTTGTCGGATCCGGAATATGTAGTGTGTGATGAGCGTGTCGTGCGAGGATTGCAGCTGTGGGCAGCAGATACTCACGGCGGGGTGCGGCCGGAGGGGGGGCGGCAGCGCGGCCGCAGCAGCGAGCAGCAGGGCGAGGCGCGGAGACAGCATGGCGGACGGCGGACGGCGGACGGCGGGCGGCGGGTGGACGGTGAGGCGCGGAGCCCTTATATACCCGCGAGGCCCGCGGCGGGACAATTTGTCCGCGCGCTGCGTGCAGCTGATCGCTGTGCCGTGCGCGCAACCTGCGGCAATTTGTATTGTCTCTCCGCTTCACTTTGGTAAAAATTCCGTAAGATGTGTTTTTAATTTCACTCCCGGCGAAATACGAATCGCAACGGGTCGTGGGGCTCGATGACGCGCCAATGTGTTCCGGTTGGTAAGATGGCGGTAGGGAGAGGTGTTTTTCCTTCCCGGGCTCCGTCAAGAAGCAGGCGGGAGGATGACGGTATGGTTTTAAGCCGTTTGGAGTCCGTTGCAAAAGCGCACATATCCATAAGTAAAACAAAGTTCCATTACCGAAGAGGGGGGCCACGCTCTGGGCAGAGCAGTTTCCTGCAATGCAAGAAATATCCTCTAGACACAACGATCCACGTAGGCATTTAATTGAATAAGTAATTTAACCATCTACCTATGTATGTACGAAGATGTATAACGCACTCCTATTGTTCTGTTTCTGTTTTAAGGTAGGTTATGCTTCATTAATAAAATGATATTGTTCTTAGAGCAAATTTATTTATGAACACGTCAAACATTTACTTGTCTATATGTAGGTTATTGTTCTTTAGTTATTTATTTATTCAAGAATGAAACAGTCATTTATTTGGATACACAAACCTGAAATTCCATTAAATTAAACAATAAATAAAATACACAAACGGCCGTATTGAGAACGATCCACCTCCTCCTTTTTGAAGTCGGTTAAAAACTACCAGTGGACACAAAAAAATCTTACCTAAATTTGTATTGGACGACATTGGCTTTAAATCCTGTCAAACAAATAAAATCATTATCATTAAAATCGGTTAACAATTGACGAAAATATGGATGACAATGCATTAAAAACCGAACGAACCTGACGAACACCTCAGTTATCTCAATCAGTTTAGACTATAGATGATAATGAGGATGAGTTTCTTTTACCGTAAGGAAAAAATAAGGCATATTAGGTAAGTGAAATATAAGGTATTGGCATAGGTAGTTTAATTTTTTTTTTCTCAGAACCATAATCGAATAAAGCTTAAATTGTGTCATTTGACGGTAGCGTTTGTAGCCTATTTCACATAATTACATCATTAAATTAAATAAATAAAGAAAATATAAGTTCCAAATAAATTTCGTATTTAACCCTACCCTATAGGAGCCCAACGCGTAACGCCAGTCGCATATTAATATGATAGGAACCCTACGCGTCACGCCAGTCGCATATTAATATGATAGGAACCCTACGCGTCACGCCAGTCGCATATTAATATGATAGGAACCCTGCGCGTCACGCCAGTCGCATATTAATGTGATAGGAACCCTACGCGTCACGCCAGTCGCATATTAATATGATAGGAACCCTGCGCGTCACGCCAGTCGCATATTAATGTGATAGGAACCCTACGCGTCACGCCAGTCGCATATTAATGTGATAGGAACCCTACGCGTCACGCCAGTCGCATATTAATGTGATAGGAACCCTACGCGTCACGCCAGTCGCATATTAATATGATAGGAACCCTACGCGTCACGCCAGTCGCATATTAATGTGATAGGAACCCTACGCGTCACGCCAGTCGCATATTAATGTGATAGGAACCCTACGCGTCACGCCAGTCGCATATTAATATGATAGGAACCCTACGCGTCACGCCAGTCGCATATTAATATGATAGGAACCCTACGCATCACGCCAGTCGCATATTAATATGATAGGAACCCTACGCGTCACGCCAGTCGCATATTAATATGATAGGAACCCTACGCATCACGCCAGTCGCATATTAATATGATAGGAACCCTACGCATCACGCGAGTCGCATATTAATATGATAGGAACCCTACGCGTCACGCCAGTCGCATATTAATATGATAGGAACCCTACGCGTCACGCCAGTCGCATATTAATATGATAGGAACCCTACGCGTCACGCCAGTCGCATATTAATATGATAGAAACTCCACGCGTCACGCCATTCGCGTATCAATGTAGGGCCGGCGGCGCGTACGTTATTGAAAAAAAACTACCTACGGCAATAACTTGTATTTCACTTACCTAATAAGGCCTATTTTTTTCTTACGTCAAAAAAACCTCATCTCTGTATACCGGATACAGACGCGTTGAATACATTAGGACAAACCCTTCGCCGTAGGCGTGTAAAAATAATTATTATTGCACCGAGCTGAAAGAGACTTACAAAAACACGAGCGCATGTTATAACATGCGCGCTTCATAGGTAGTTGTATCTTCCAACTACAATGGAAGAACCATAACCCAAACGAATATTACAACAGCACCCCGCGGTTACAGTTCTTCTTGCGCGGCAATTTGTTTTTCAAATTAAGAACAAGCTGGCTGCGGCGAACAACCAGATTGGACGAGTCCCTACATAATGTCAAACTTGTTGAAATATCTCTTTGGTTAACAACATGTTAGTTTTTTTTTGTTATTATTTTACATAAATAAGCAATAGTCGAGTAAAAAACAATAATTTGTAGCGGTTGACTGACCAATTTCGTATTCATCACACAATTTACCCCGAGCGAGCTTCGAACACGCTGCAATGTTCCCCACATTGACTAGTTATCATAACCCTTCCCCGTAGTCGGGTAATAAATGAAGCTCACAACTCGGTGTCACGCGTATGTAATACTTCCAAATCAGTAAGTGCATGGACTTATATACTAAACATACATATTAGCCAGTTAAAATAAAATGTGCGTCATACACATACTACACCTCCGTTTTTGAAAAAAAAAAATTAGTGGGTGTATTAAAAATCAAGAGTCATTAACAGAGCTTCCAAAGAAAAGTTTAACAAGATTCATTAATTAAAAGAAAATATCTATTGCAATAAATTGTCTATACTTTTAAAAAGGTTAATACACACAATGGAAGAGATTTTGTGTTTACATAATTACCATAAGCATATAAATGTCACTATAATAAAGTATACGAGCGCAATGAAACATAAACTAATTTTTAAAACCCAAAATACATAGCTACTTTTATAGATATTTTATATATCAAGACTTACTTTAAATAATAAAGGTAAGTTATTATCATTGTATTTTGCGTTAGAAGACTATTCTTAACAAGTCTTCAGTTTCAGTATAACTTAAATTTTGGAGCCAGGAATAGACTGTTTTTTTGCATTGAAATTTAGTTAAGGGGTATATGTCTTCATCGCGATTGCATTTATTATAGAGGTAAGTACGTAAAAAGCAGAAGAACCTATTGGAGAAGGCGGTTTTAAACGACTGTGAGGTACAGACTAAATCGTGGCGTCTCCTTATGTGAATAAGTGAGAGATCGTACGTGAGCATGGAGTGTTTTTTTAGGATAGTTTGAAGAATGAAGAGTTGGCGAATAGTTAGTACCTTGCATATGCTGTATAGTTCTATAGTAGGAAACAAAATGGGTTTAAAAGTGGCTACTTTTAATATGTCTCTTTGGGCTAATTCTAGTTTGGTTTCTTAGAAGCACCACCCCATGCTGTTAAGCAATAGGTAAATACAGTTTTTTAAATAAAAAACTTAGATTTAGATGACCGCGAGAAGTGGCGGGAAATGTATAAGTTTCATTGGCGAGTATAAGGATACACGGCCCATACAGCCAACGCGGGACATGTGAATATTACAGAGTATATCTGCCAGCATCAAAGTAATTTTTTTAAGTTGACATTAACATGTTTATTTTGATTTAAACACGGAAGTAATAAGTATGTACTATAGTAAGTACTACGTATTTATGAACCTAACCATACCTAAACTGTATAGTTATCTGTGGCACCAACCAAAGAATGCTTTTTTGGCGACATACATAACAGTACAGTAAATACTGTGTAAACAATGCTTTTGGGCCATAGAGCAAAGACTTTTTTGAAGAGTTAATTATGTATGTACTTATATTAGACTTTTTGGTTGTATAAATGCCAGATAAAAGTAGAGGAGTAGAAAAAAGTAATAAATGGATCTAAATACAAATAAAATTACGTACTATGTGTATACACTAATATCTAAATGAATTGTCCGCGGCATAATTGTAGTAAAAAAATTACATTAACTGTAGTGTATTTTTCACTATTATGTTCACTCACTTTTTCAACGCGTGAGCTCGTCGGTGCAGGACACTCAACACTTTTTTTTTAATATATTTCTATCATATTGTAGCTATATAAAATAAAAATAATAAGAATAAAATATAGATAATAATTCTGATTTAAAATTAGCTTGTGTTCTCTACGAAATATGGAAAAGATTAAATATAATTTATTTGGTTATAGAAAAAAAATTAAAAGAAAAGTAAAATATTTTGTAAAATGTAATAAAATCTATTTGCTGTAAGTAAATATATTTTACTTGTATTGTCAACATGCGTAGGCCAAAATTACGTATAAAAATATTTGGATCTTTTCCAAATACAACATACTTAATAGTAATCAATATCTATTAACCTATAAAATAGTAATCAAATTAAAATGACAGTTGGTGCACCCATCTTATCTTGTATTGTCCGCGCGGCAAAAAATTATAATTCACTTACGTCATTTTCACTATTCACTTAACTGCACTTTAAGGCCTGAGACCTGGGCCCACAGGCTGAGGCACAGCTACATCTCACGGCTGCTCCATATTTGACGCCATCATCTCCCAGCAGCCTGCTAAGATTTTCGCAATCGCCATATCGGTCATCTCCGTATTTCATTAAATAATTTTAACTTCTACTCCACATCACTTCAGACTGATCCTTAATAGTGTCTATATTAAAAGCATATTGATATTCGCGCATACGCAAAAATACTTTTTCCTTTTTCATTTAAATATTCCCTTCGTGCGGCTCAGCGCTGCCCACTGACAGCACTGGCAGCACTGGCAGCACTGGCAGGGTCGCCATGCGGTGTTGGTCGTGCGGCGAGAGGAATGAAACAGTCTCTTCGGTTGCAACTCGTATAATGTTTCCCAATAAATCATAATAAAAGCTTATACGACCTGTTTGGTGTAGTGGTTAGCAACTCTGACCACTATACCAAAAGGTTGCGGATTCGAATCCCGCTAGGGGCATATGTTTGTGTGATGAATACGGACATGTGTACCGAGTTATGGATGTATTCATTTATAATAAGTATTTATTTACAAAAAAAATAAATATTTATGTATTATATCAAACATTTGGTATCCACAACACAAGCATGTAGTTGCTTACTGTGGAACTAGATGGCGCTGTGTGTATGTCAAGGATATTTATTATTATGATTTATATTATTATTATATACAGTGTGGAAATATAAGTCGGGCCCTGGAGGGGAACTACCTTAAATCCTTAAGCTGGCTCATTATAGTTAAAGAAGACATTCCTTTATTTTCAAAAAGAAACAAATCTGCATTCAAAGATTTTCTAAAACTCGCTTGCCTCGCCCGGGACTTGAACCAACTAAAATTAAAAAAACAAACACTCCCTATTTTATTATACTAATCGATAGTATTATTATTCAGGATAAAATTTCTCTAACAAACATTTGGTCTTACTCTGGAAAGTGAACATTTAGTACTTACTGTTCACTTTCAACAAGTAAAAGACACGTAACAGTTCTCATATCTCTCCAACATTCAAAGACTTCGTATGAAGTACACGCTTGCTGATTTATCAGAAAATGTTATTAAGGGCATAGACCACAACACTTTGCTGAATGCTACAAGAAATGAATTTCAACGCGACTAATTATGTGTAGCCAGAACGAAGGGGCCCATTTCGAACAATTTATCAGTTAAATAATTTTTTTTTTTTTTATTGAAGAGGTGGGCAAACGAGCAAGAGGCGCACCTGATGGTAAGTGTCACCGCTGCCCATAACCATCTACGGAAACGGAATTTAAGTGTAACAAATTGATAGTAAAATAAAGTTAATATTAGATTTAACGATCATTTTTATTTTTATTACCAAATGTTTGTTAGAGAAATTTTATTCTGAATAATAACACTATCGATTAGTATAATAAAATAGGGAGTGTTTGTTTTTTTTTTTTAATTTTCGTTGGTTCGAGTCCCGGGCGTGGCAAGCGAGTTTTAGAAAATTTTTGAATGCAGTTTTGTTTCTTTTTAAAAATAAAGGAATGCCTTCTTTAAGTAAAATGAGCCAGCTTAAGGATTTAAGGTAGTTTCCCTCCAGGGCCCTACTTATCTTTCCACACTGTATAGGTACTAGTTCATACAAATGTGGTGGGCAGGTTTGTACGTTGCACACTACAGTGCATGCTCACTGGAGCACAGCGGCATTATCCTCCCGTGACTCGGACATCTCTCTGCTCAGAAGATCTCTCGCCAGCTAAAATATCTCCATAAGAGTGAAAATCTTCGATGTACCATGATAATATGCCGTGAATCAAAATGTTGTTCAATATTATTACATCTTTAAAAAAAAACATTTAAATGTCGCCATGCCATGTGGGGACCTTTTTTTTGGATTTATATACTAAACATACATAACGTATATGCCAGTTTGTGGTGTGTTATGTATGACGCACCTTCACCTTACATTAACGTTGTGTAAGTGACCTAAGTATTAGTATATAAAGTAATTGCATGATCCATTTGTTGAGAACATGCTCGTGTCACCAAGTTGTGCATTTAATCTACTAATTGACGCCGACTTCGAAAGATCTCAAAAAACAGACTGTATTCTGAGCGAAATATATTTTTTAAAGTGTCTGGAGCATTCCCTCAGCGCTTTTTGCTTTTAGTATTTTAGCATGTTTGCCCATCTCCCTGATAATTTGGGAGTGATGGTGACTCTTCTAATCACACCGACTTTTTCAATGTCAAGGTCAAAGTCAAAAATGCTTTATTTTGTAGGTACACAGAGTACACTTAAAATAGTCAATTTTACATAGTAAATTTTAAAAATTTTTAAGCTACTGCCTGTTCAAAATGCAATTTTCCCCTGAGAAGAACAAGCAAGAAACTCGAAGGGTTGCTCTTTTAAAATCAGGCTTTGATTTTACATAAAGGTTTTTATATTACAAACAGGTTTTTAAATTTCATTATTAATTGTGAAATAGCCTGGCATGCGAACGATCTGATTATGTCCAGGGATGATTATCATCTAAATAGTCTGATATTTTATAATATGCTTTCTCAATAACTTTCTGTTTTACAGTATCTTTAAATTTATTGAGAGGAAGATTTTGTATATAACAGGAACCTTATTGAAAAAGCGTATACATAACCCTTTGAATGAATTACTGACTTTGCGGAGGCGACTTATGTGACCTGCAAGTTTATGTTTATTTCTTGTATAGACATCATGTTTATCACTATTTTTCCTAAATGATGTTATATTTTTTTTGACATACATTAGATTTTCAAAAATGTACTGTGACGAAAAGGTTAGAATGTTATACACTTTAAACTTTTAAGTGACACTGCAGGTCTCAATTGATAAATTGCGCGAACGGCTCGTTTTTGTAAAACAAAGATTGTATTAATATCCGCGGCGTTTCCCCACAGCAAGACATCAAGCTGTGGAAATAACTAAAATATACTAATCTAGCAGTATTTACCTCTGGGGCTCTATTACATAATTTCATCGTTATCGTCATCGGTTACGTTCTGACATGTCGTTGGTTGATTCATCGCTCGCTTGGCAATTTGACGGCTTCTCATTGGTCAACGTAAACGATAACGATACCGAAGAAGTTACATAATCTAAGGGCTGATATTTGTCGAATTTTTTTGACTGCGTAGTACTGTGGTAGTACTGTGGTAGTACTGTGGTAGTACGCTGCAGAGCTGAGCCTTTTCGCCAATTTATGTATATGAGGACCCCATTGCATTTTGGCGTCTAAAGTAACGCCCAAAAATACAGTAGAATCTACGATACATACCCAAACTGCATATAATATGCTCTCAATTAACAATCATCTAAATATGTCAAGCTATTCTCCTATTTACCTTAATTACAGAACCGATTATACTGAAATTACAACGAGACCAACTTGTCACCGTCAAAAAACAAGTTTCATTCACCAAACGAATCACACGAATCATGGAGTTATCGGTGAACATACATAAAAAAATACATACAGCCGAACATAGAACCTCTTCGTTTTTGATTGAACTCGGTTAATTATTTAAAAGAACAATAGTATGCAGTAATGAATGGGGAATAATTATAATTAGAGTGATTATAATATGTAGATGCTTCGTGTGTGAGTCTCACATCATAAAGTTACGAGAAAATTATAGTGTAGTTGGAAGTAAATATTTTTTATTTAGATTTTGTTATGAAATACAGATTTGATCTACATCCAAATTAAAGAATATCAGAGTTTAGTGCCCATGTGTTTCACTATGAAACCCACACTATAAAGGCATTATTGATCGGATTGAATCTATCAAGACAAGAATTATCACAGTATTTTCATTTCAAAAGCCGTTTACTTCCATATTTTATATGGTTACGAAATCCGATGTTCGTGGTTTAATTTTTACCTTTAGAAAAAGGAGAGAAGGTGTCGATATTTGTGACTCGTGTAACATTGTGAACGCGCTACAGATTGATTATTGGAATGCTTGTGAACGCTTTATTGTCCAAAGGAAAATAAATACAGAACAAATTTCTTCTAACTTTTTATGGGGGGAAAATATATTAATATACCTACTGGAGGGTCCATTTCTTGACATGACTCTGTAGCAGTGTTATAATAAATTGTAGGTGTGTTGTAAATATTGTAAGTAAGTTTTTCACTGGGGCGGTGACGTTTATCTACACAGAATTTTGGATACTCAGCCTCCACAGCACACTCCGGGGACTTTATGCCAAGGCGTTCCTTATATACCTGTCCGCGTTTTTGTTAACGTCATTATATTTTCCTAGGGTAGCCAACATTTTATCTAAATTTTTAATTAATAAACTCCTCTTTCGGCGACGGTGGTATGAATCCAAATAAAATAGACAATATAGTATATTTCAATACAAGTGCGGAAAGCCTGTCATTGCAAAGAGTTCCGACAAATGTCACCCGAGCCGAGGCGCAGCCGAAGGTGAGGGTTGACAGTCGGAACGAGTTGCAATGACGGTTCCGCACGTGTACTGAACGACTATTTTTAATACAGTTGCGAAAAAATTAAGCAATTTAATAAAATAATAAAAACACAATAAACTCAACTAACTAATCATTTATTTCTTACAAAAGTTATAATTCACATATACATTGAAATTGGTATACAGTTTTTTATAGTGGGGAAGTTTTAGGTTGCATATTTACTGTTTGAGACAAACTATTATTAATTTCGTATGATTGTTCATGTATATTTGTCAAAGGTGGTATACAATGGCGTTTGCTAGTTGATGGAATTGGATCTGATGAATTATCATTATCAACGAAGGTAGATGGACGAACGTTCTCTTCAGTATTGTCATGTGAAGGAGACGGACTGGACTTTAAATTAATGGATTGTGTGATTTGTTTAACAGTTTCTAGTTTGTTGTTTAATGAATCAGCAATATAGCCTTCTGCAACTTTGTCTGACTTCCAACCTCCTAGTGGCTTTAAGGACGTCAAATTGGCTCCTGAATCTGCCAATAATGTAGCAGAGGTCCTCCTGAAGCTGTGCCCAGTATAATACTCAGCATCCGGCAGACCAAGAAAGGTAGCTATTTCTTTTGGCATATTACCAAATTTGTTTATCCCGATTGGTTGAGCTGTACACTTCCCTTTTTGATAATTTAGGAAAAAAACGGTCGGTTTTTGCTTTTTGGGGCCGCTGATTCATATATTTTTGCACTATTCTAAGAAAATCTCCTTCAACAACAAAGCTTCTCGGTATCTTATTTTTTGTATTCGGAATCTTGATAGTAGCATTTTTCCATGGGTTTCAATATCTTTTAAAGTTATATTGGCTAACTCCTCTCTGCGGTAAGCTCCAACAACGCCAAAAATTAGCGCAACCTACAAAAAAAGGGATTTGATTAATATTTTTTTAAATAATATGAGTGTATTTTACGATTTCGTAAACTGAATACAAAAATATAAGTACTTATTAATAAATTACCTTTGTGGCTAAATAACGATGATCGGGAGCTTCGTTCAAAAACCTTTCCACTTCATTCGATGTTAATATTTTCAACTTTTTAGTTGTAAAACCGTCTGATTGTCGTTTTAAGAAAGCATTTAGTTTTGGGTATTCACTTATATCCACGTTGTTTCTTATTTTCAGCATACTTTTTATCATCGAAAACCTCGACCATAACGTAGAAGGTTTCAATTTTGCTGAGAGTTCGGAGAAGTATGCCAACATAACATTTTCTGAAAAACTATTTGCTTTTTTCTCTTCTCTCCACGCAATAAATTCGTCGTATGTAGATATGTAGCGACTTTTTGACTTTTCCGGTAAAGTGTTCTCCGAAGCATTTTGTGCAATTATACTGAGTTCCGGTGGTGTTGATTCAATTAAATTGTCGTGGAATATACTCATTTTGTGGCAACAAACAACAAAACTTGCAAAGAAAATTTTTGGAAAATGGCGCCAACCGTAAAAGAATACAAGCAGAGACTATGGCAGTATACGTCATACAGCCAACTTTTTTATATTTATAAATTTAATTTGGCCGATACTAATATTAATTTCATGTTTAAATTTCAATTAAAATTACTTTTAAATCTGATATTGAAACAAATTAGCAGCTTTTTTTAGAAATATTTGCATAAGTCATAAAAACTTCTATGAATTTTTTTAGTAAAAACTTCATGGTTGGTTTTTTCTTTTTAATAGACATTATTTTGACAGTTTGCAAAGAAAAAGCACTAGTTCGGGAAATCCCATTTCCCGCACGCTATACGTCCCTGCAATATGCCACTTTTTGAGCAACTGTATTAAAAAATAAAATACTTATTTACTACAGTACAAACGTTTTTTTTTTCGTTACGATATGATAGATGATTGTCGTCGGAGGAGCGGACATCGACCGGGCCGGTGCATATTGTACCTGTGGTGTGTTGTGCGTAATCAGCTGTCGTCTGCATACACCGGGGTGGGCACCGGGGGAGCCCGGGTGGAGGGAGGGGCGTGGGGGGGGGGGGGCGTGCGCGGTGCATCCGCGCGCAGCGGGGCGGGGGGAGGGGGGGGGGGGGGGCTCGCACTCGTCTCGTCATTTTTATCGATCCGCCCTCGGACCGGGCTCGGGGCCCGGCCAGCACTCGGGGCCAGCGGGGACACGCGGCGCTGGCGCCGGCCGGCGGGGCGGGGCGGGGGGAGGGGGGAGGGGGGCGGGGCGGGGCGGGCGGGGGGGAGGCGGGCGGGCGGGCGGCGCGGCGGCGGCGGCGGCGGCAGTCTCCCGGGCGGCGCAGCCCCGAGCGCACGTCCGCTCCCGTCCCGCCCGGCCCCATGCGGCGCCGTACGCCATGACGGGCTACGGCCGCGGCGAGGCCGAGTTCGGCGCCGAGCGGTTCCGGCGCGACGGCCGCCCCGCCCCGCTGGCCCCCAGGGACTACTCGGTGCCTTTACACGTAGACTGCAGTATCGAATACGAGCTTCCCGACTGTGCCAAGCCGCCGCAGGGCGTCGAGATCGAGCCGCTGCTCATGATCCACCCCTCGCACTTCCGCAGGCTCGAGAGCCTCCGGCGCGTCCCCTTCGTCAACAACCTGCCGCCGGCCGCCGGAGCCCTGGCCGCCGCCGCCGCGCCCGGCCCGGCGCCCGGCGCCGCCCCCGGCCGCGCGG
The DNA here is from genome assembly GCA_949316235.1 of Oegoconia quadripuncta. NCBI lineage: Eukaryota > Metazoa > Arthropoda > Insecta > Lepidoptera > Autostichidae > Oegoconia > Oegoconia quadripuncta. The sequence continues at coordinate 20,291,879 of OX438759.1, read as the reverse complement.
CCCGGCCCCGGCGCTGCTGCCGGGCCGCCCCGGCGCCGGCCGCCCCGCCGCCGGCGCCGGCCCAGGCGCAGCGCCAGCGTGGGGACGTGGGCGTGGGCGTGGGCGTGGGCCCAGCGCTGGGCGCGGCGGGCAGCGAGGCGAGCGGCAAGGCGGCGGCGCGGAGCCAGCGCAAGGCGCTGCCGTACCCGGCGCCGGCCCCGCGCCGGCCCGACCCGCTGCTGGACTGTGATATCGGACGCGCGCTCCCGGCGCCGTACGACCGCTTCGACCGGCGCGCGCTCCGGCAGCTGCCCATCTACATGTAGCCGCCGGCGCCGGCCGGACCGGCGGCCGGACCGCTCCCTGTGATGTTTCGTTGTAATTAGTTATCGCCGAGCGTCGGCCGGACCGAGCCCGTGTGTGTGCCGTGAGCCGTGTGTCGTGACGGACGACAGTGTCGCGACGTGTGACGTGACGTCCCGTCGCCGATTCGTTGCGTTTCTGTATAAGATATCATATCGATAATTTTATGTTCAAAACTTGTATTATAAAATATGTACCTATAGAGTAAACAATGAAAGTGAGAAAATATTACGAATAAAACTAGGAATAGTTATGTTTTCGAATAGGCGATGATGAGTTCTAGAACTGTCCCGAGTGGTTAACTAGAAACGTGTCTCTACTCTCATTTTGTAAGCAGTTATGTTTGTTAAAATTATATATAAAGAGTCCTCTGATGAATAGTCTGATTAACAAATATTCGGCATGTAAAAGTCTTTATAAAACGCTTACTTAGCATATCATAGTATTATATTGTGTCATAGTCCAATGCCAAAAATATAACTATCTTTTTACAAAAATCCCTAGAAAATCGTTTTATTTAACCCGGACGCGCGGCATGACGTACTTCCGGTGTCCATCCGGGTCCGTGCCGAGCTTGTGTGCGACGTCAGTGTATACCGTGCCGTGCCGTGCGGTGCCGTACCGTACCGTACCGTATGTCCCGCGCAGTGCTGTGTGCTCGCCGCTAGTGACGTGATACGGGACGCTGGTGTCGTGATAGGAGCCTGTCCCACTGCTAGTGCCGTGATACACAAGTGTCTCACCCGAGGGTGATCATACCGATTGGATTGCCAGTTTTTATCAGTCAGAGTACACGCACTCTTGGCGAGCAGAATGATATACATCGCTCTGTAAGTATGTTGGACACTACGCTACGATTAGGACCTCCTAAAAGTAACATGTTGCTTGTTACCTCTCGTAGGGTGTCTGTGGGTTTAAATAAATGAATTTAAACATAAATTCAAGGTAAATCTGAAATACCGACCTCATCAATGTTCCAATGCTACCAACTAATAAAATTTACGCATTTAACGTTAGTTATTGGATTGCGCCTAAATACCTATGTTTGTTAAATTATAATTATTACTTTAAAAGTATTATACCTACCTGAGCACTTAATTTTTGTATTTTTTTGATAACGCCGAGTCTCCTTTCGATGTCATCCAAAATGTTATAAAATGCGTGAGATCTAATGTTCCTAGTGATTATAACACATCTACTTGTATGCCAGCTTCTTTTATCTGTATTTTACCTAACGCCCCTACAACACGTCGCAAGACAGGGCCAGAGACCGCTTGTGCTAATTAAACCACTTCATCTGTGATTTGTTTTTCAAGTTCAATTCCATAAACAAATTCTGATTGTCATCGAATTTCGTTTCAATTTTGCGGCTTTTGGCAAAGTTAACATAATATGATGGTTATTCGTTAATCGCAGCTAGTACACACTTAGTTGTCCTGATGTAATTACGTTCAGTAGGAGGTTGGAAAAGTTTCAGTTGTGTGTACAGAATACTTATTTCTCCCTCTAAATAGACGTTAAATATCTTTATGGTTATCTTATCACTTACTGGATGTGTCTCTCTCTGCCGTATCACTCCCATTAGTACAACATGCATGTTGACGTTTGTCACGGTAAACGGAATTACTGTGCGTTAGGTTAGTTACTACAAAGAACACATGTGATCGTATTTGCGAACTGCGAATATGAAGCGGATATATAGCCATATTCTGAAGGCATTCTAGTTTATACAGCACTTTATCAATGAGATCTAGGTCTGCTGCATTCATTTATGTAGTTCTATTAATTGTGTAAATGTAAAAAAGTGTTTATTAAAGAGCAGCGAAGTACTTGCGATTTACTTATCCGACAAGATTTACCCAGGAGAGGGACTCGTCAATTTGAACTCTGCGGTTCTTTACGAGACCTTACTGAAAAGGTATAGGAATAAGCAGGGATAAATATTTCGATCCGTCTACAATTTCTACCTGCAACTTGCTTGGGTTTGATCGATCTCAGATATTAGATCGTAAGACTGACTCCATTCATCTGATGTGTGGATGTTTGTAAGATATCAAACTAATCGACATTACAAGTCTCATTCCGTCTGAACAGATAAAGCCGTCGCCGCCTCTGTGTTGCCTTGTCTCTTGGTTTCATTGACAATCCACTGTTAATCTTGCCTTGTCGCTTTGTATTATTCGTAGTCTGTCACTCCCCTAGGTATCATTCACAATCTGTGTTGGTCTTATATTGCCTTTTTTTTTCACTGTCAGTCTGTGTAGAACTTCTTTGTACGTATCATTGATGGACTGATAGTACTTGTTGTAGGCGAATCATATTTCTCTGTTGACGCAGCATCACTAAAACGGTCAATTTGAAAAGATAAGTACCTCTTTAGATTTAAAGAGAAGGCCATCAGCTGTAGCCATTGTTTCGTCTGGCAGCGCTTCCAAAATATCCTTGGAACAAAGACGTAGCTACCCATTCATTCAATGTTTTATTTTCTATTTGAAAGGTGCTTATACACAATGAGTCATGAATAATCCACAATGACTGTTGGGAAAGAAATTGTTCATTCTGAATCGCTATTGAGGGAAATAAGACTCCGAATGGAGCCATTGTAATTAAACATCAATTATTATGATTCGCTACATTCAGGCGGCCACGCCATTAGACGGACGACTCCAATTTAGATGCTGGCGGAGAGATTAAATAGAACTGGCCGTCGATTCGAGCCACAGCGACCACAGCGGCCACAGCCCGAGCGGCGAGCACCGAACGCCCGTAGAGCCGAGGGCGGCGACTCCCCGACATCACGGCCAGCGACGGCGACGTTAAATTAGCGACCACGTAATAAACACGAAATAAACACCGAAACTAATGGATGATTGCCTCCACACCACGCCGCCCCGCGCCGCCGCCCTTCACATGCCCCAGCGACGTTCGTTTTTATGGCGCTGTTTCCACGGGATATCTGAAAACTTTATGCCTTTTCTTAAAAGAGAGGACAATATTACTCCCCTCCACCTCACCGGGATGGATGAATTAGAGCTGTTTTTATTTTATCTTTGCTGGAATGATAAAAAGTTATTGCTACTTTTTATGGCTTCGATATTGAGCCCAGCTTCATAATTATGACGACGTCGGCAGACACGGTGCGGTTTAGGTGCCATCTACTGAAATTATCTTAGAGTGCCTGCTATTTAGTAGGTAATTTGTGCATTCACCTTTTTAGATACATTACATATTATATCTATTATACTTTGATAAACCGAGAACGGTAGTTTTGTGCATCAACCTGGGACCATCACTTGGGAAGGAATAGAGGTCTATGTCTAAACACTCTCAATGTTTGGATGTGCTTTATTTACTATGACAGGCAAAACCTTAGTTGTCTTACAAAACAGTAATGTGGACATTGGATGAGTGAAACTATGCTTCGTAACCTCACGATGATTCTGAAATGTTATGAATTAATAGAGGTAAATTATGTGATGGCAGCGTTGAGGCGACGCGACAGTACGCGCTAGCGGAACCCTAAACTTATTAATCATGCACGTTCTAATAGATAAACCACTGCACGCATGTACAATCTGTAATACTGGAATAGTTCTTGCCTATTCGAAACGCAATAATAATAGCCTTCCTCGTCAGCGTGACAACGTCACTTACCAACGAAGTAGCGGCAGTAGAGTGATGGCCGCCCCCACAGGACGGGAATTCGATATCCAAAACGCGAGTACAATTTATCGTCGGTATTATCTCTCGTAAAACGAAAACCCAATTTATGTACCGCCCGCTACCCGCCGTCATAAAACATAAATACTATCGACATCGGCCCCCTCCCTAGGCGATCACGAAACTAAGCGCGCTTCGTTCGACCATCCCAACTAGAGCCGAGTGCCGCCGGGAACCGGGACAGCCACGCGCTCACCTCTCTGACGTGTGTCTTCAATATACCTAGTGTACAATGCAACCTGACCTACCTAGTGCACAATGCAACCTGACCTACCTAGTGCACAATGCAACCTGACCTACCTAGTGCACAATACTTATGTAGTTCCTAAAGGCAAATATAGCATGAAATTAATTAGCTTAGACGCTGATTGCTTTTTTGTTAAATGCATTTCATTTTATCTGCAAAAACTAATGTCATTAGGTAGATTGTCCTTTTTCACAATATTGATACGCGAACCACAAAATAATCAATAAAAATATTTTTTTTGTGCACTACGTACCTATTTGTATCTACATAATATTTAAAAACAAACCATAAACCACATATATTTACAACGAGCAAGTCAAAGAGAAATCTGCTGTTGACAGGTAGACCTACCTATATAGAGCTGACGCTACTCCAACTTGTTACAATCTAAATAAACCTTTAGCAGCCCGGCATAATATCAATTAACTTTTCTCGGGATATCATGAACATTTTTCATAGTAGGTAGGTACCTACTTATATTTGCAGTAACTCAATGACATTGTATTACTTAAATATCATTGCAATCTGTGATCATTGCGGTAACTAAAATTGTCCAAAATCGTTCATGATTTCTTATAATATAGATAGATAGATAGATCGTTTATTTGTATCTCCAGTCACACACATACCATAAGTTCCAAAGCAATATACTACGTTATATTAAACTTAATTTGTATTATGCAGACCTGTAAAAGTTTTTGACTGTACCTACATTCACTCTACATACTTATATCTCAATAATAATAATGAAATGTAATGTCAAAGCATAATATAAACTGTAGCCAACGTGCTTGGTTGCTCGGTGATGCGGAGTGCCCCCCCCCCCCTGCCCCCGCCGCGATCAGCTGACGGGGCGCGGCGGGGGGAGGGGGGGGGAGGGGGCTGGGGGGGGGACCTCCAAGACACGGGGCGTCACGCGACGCACACACAGCTGATTGTGGGTGAGTTATCTCGCGTCACGATACTCTCTTTCCCGCACACTGTTGATGCACGTGAGTAAGGTTTCATGGTCGCCTATTTGTATAACCGCTAATTGGGTGAAGGTTCCTCTGGACAATTGGGGTATTGAAATATGTGCATTCGCATATTTTCTCAACGTAACAAAAATCTGAAGCTGACTCAAAGAAAACTCCGCCCTGTAATTTCTTCACAACTTTTTAATATGACGTTCACGAGTTAAACTTTAGTTCTAAGGTATATAAATTTTTTGCGAAAATACATTGTTTTCTATAATCTCCGATTGTTGCATAGCGTTGTTTTTTTTAAATACATTGTTCAATAAGTTTCTATGTTTTTGTAGGCACGCGTCCAAAGGTAATTAAATTAAGAACAATCGGATTATTCGCCGCAGCCAACTTGTTCTTAATTTGAATTTAAAAAAAAACATTTAAATTTTTATTTGCGAATATAAATTGTCGGGTCTAAGTGAAAGTCATCGAGTATTGTTGTAATATTCATGTGTTCTTTATTTAGAATTTAGACATTCATTTATAACAATAGAGCGCGATCATCCTTTCTGCTCGGTGCACCAATCAAATCCAATACGTAATTCTTTATTTTGTTTGTACAGAGTACTGAGATAGAATACATTTAAAATTGTCCACTTTTATTATTTTTAAGCTCCTACTTATTCTAACAGCAATTTCTCCATGGAAGAACAAGCCAGAAACTCGAAGGGTTGCTCTTTTTAAAAAGCAATTTTTATTTTACACAAGGCACAATTTACTTCATTTTGTTATGCCCATGGAGGATTATAACTAATCAAATAATATTATAATAGACATGCTCTCTTTATAAGATTCTGCCTTAACGCTTTGATTAGGTAGGTACCTATCTTTAAATTTATTGAAAAGATGATTTTTTACATATAATGACGACAACCTTATTGAAAAAAAATTTCACCTAGCAATAATTTAGGAAAAATAGTGATAACCATGATGTTAATACAATAATTAAAGATAAACTTGCAGGTCACCAAGCCGCCTCTGCAAAGTCAGTAATTCCTTGGAATGAATTACTGGTTTCGTTAAGGATAGGACAATATTATCAAGTCGACCTTGTTAACTTCAATGCATTCTCATCTTTTCGTTTTAACCAATCTTCACCATATGTCAGTATATGTCAGTATGTCAGTGCTACGAGGAGAGCTCTGTGGCAAGCCAGCTAGCAGTGCAGGCTCGACCACCAAGGAAGCCTTGATTTGATGGCGCTATCCTGTCTCGGGAAACTATAGCCCGAGCGTTTAGGGTGCGTTCTGGTCACATTTCTTTGAACAAATTTAACATCTGATGGACATACTGGGACTCTCCATGTGCGAGTCTTGTAACAAAGTAGGAGATTTATTCCACTTGTTGTTGGAGTGTGGGCAGAACGCATCTTATAGACTACAGTATCTCGAAGGCAGTAAAATGGAGATATCAATGTCATCCTCAGCCAGCCTACGGCAAAGATGGCAGACATTGTATAATGTTGTAAAAACAATTGTTAAAATAAAAGATTAACAACAAAAACATATTTCAGTGCTCTTTATATATTTTTTAGTTTTCTGACCCAATTTTAGAGAAATGCTGCGAAAGAACATTTTTTTTGATAAAAAAGTTAATCAACGTTACAAAATTAATACAAATTATATATTTTTGAAATGGTACGTCATCAATCTATATTTAAATCACTGTACTAGAAATAATAATAATTACGACAGTGAACGTAGAAAATAACTAATTAAGAGTGTTTATCCCAGACGGCATTCCATACAAACTTTCAAGTGCAGATTTTTCGAAAAGTAATGATAATGAACGATTAGAATGACACTTTGTTATGTAATTTTATTATGAAATTAGAATAGTTAGTAGAAAACAATTTTCAAAACATCGAATTTAAAATAATAGGTGGGTAAGTATATATTGCATTTTTTCTGTTACTATGGAAAACTTAAATTCGCTGTAATTTAGTAGTTCTACTGTTCTTGCCAAACCTTGGACAGCCAAATCTCGGAGTTATCGGTGAACATACACAAATACATACAGCCGAACATAGAACCTTTGATCAAGTCGGTTAAAACCTACCTACCTATTCGTATTCGTGGATGGTGTAGGTACAGATCACTATTTATTTTGAAGTGCGCTATATTTAGAGGTAGGTAGGTACTCGTACAACACAAAAGGTAGTGTTTATTTAATATTAATTAACGGCTATCATTTATTTACCGTATTATGTTTTCCTGTGTTAAATACTGTGGGCACACATGTTCATATAAAGGGTGAATTTTTCAACGTGCGTGGCCAAATCTGAAACTGTGAGCAATAGCGAAAAGTACTCAAATCTCGGGCCCGATTATCAATCAATATTCTTAGACAGAAATCGCAACCGTTGACTTTGAAAAAAAAAACACACTATTATTACACCATTCGATAGTGTCGCTAATGAGGAACAAATACTATGAAGTAATGAGTTGACATACGGCAAACTTAAAAAGGTATAATTCCAAATTTTTAATATATCTTCGCGGGTAAAGGCCACAGTTCACCCTGTATATAATGTATATGTATAATAAAATTGTACTTAGGTATTTTACAATACCTACCTATTTATAATGAGCACGGTGTGTGTCCGCGCCGCCGCGCCGCCGCGCCGTCCCCGTTCCTCTGTCTGTATGTAATCTATATTATATGTAATCTATATTAGGTATACGGAACTTACGAGTACTTGGGAGGATCGCTATAGTTGATCCTCAAGTAAAAACCGAAGCCTGTCACTCAGTATAGGTACCTACTCACTCAGTATAGGTACCTACTCACTCAGTATAGGTACCTACTCACTCGTATAACTAAACTCCATTAAGTAAACAGAGCATATTTTGTGACAAATCTATGTGTTTATTACCTATTAATTTCCAGGTACCATACATGAACCTATCTTTTTTTTATTTATTTATTTAACCGTTCATGCTTATATGCAAAGCTCTTAAAACTAGTACATGCAGGGTGTATGTACTAGTTTTAAGAGCTTTGCATTGCATACTAGTCTTACAGGGTGTAGCAAATTTCATTAACGTAAGACTAATTAAAAGCATTTATCTTATTTCTATATTGGATATGTTACTCTTTTTGTCTATCCTTATACAATATCTATTTATAAATTATTATTATTATTGAACTGTACTTACAGTTATAAGATCAACCCTTATAATAATGAGATGTTAGAAGATGAACGCTTATAATAATGAGATCAAGTAGTTTTATTTTATCTGACATGTATTCATCGACATTATAATAGCATTTCTGTAAGAGGAGAGATTTTAATTTTTTTCAAAAACTTGTTTATTTCGTTTAATTTGTAATGGTATTGGGTAGTTCGTTATATATTTTTATTGACCAGTAGTATGGACTATTTCTAAATATTTTGTGTTTAGGTTCTGGATAGGACAAGTCTATTTCCCCTGCAGGCGCTGTGACCATGATCATACATCTGACGAATTTAGCGTTTCCATCCAGTATGTATAAACATGGAAGAGAGAGGAATTTTTCTTGGATAAAAAAAAGGTTTGCAACTTTGTTTTCGGCGTATATTTACAATGATACGTAAACATTTTCGTCCGGTCCATTTTTGCGGGTTGCGGGTGTCCATGGGCGGCGGTGATTGCTTTCCATCAGGTGACCCGCATGCTCGTTTGCCGCCCTCTCATATAAAATAAAATAGAAATAAATAAACATTCCTTTTGTGCAATGAACAAATAAGAGAGTATAAATAAAGAGTCCGGCGGCGCGGCGGTGGGACCCGGGGTATTGGTAATAATTGAAAATAATGCGAACTGCAGACTATCTATCTAGGTATATATCGTAGGGACCTACCGACAGTAGTAAGTTCACATCGTTCGCCAGTTCTATGTGTAATTCCTGTTTACTGGTGACTCTCCATTCCTAATTACGGTCGCCTTTCCACTAGCCAAATTCAGCCGAAAATAGTTGAACTTCTATAATAAACGTGGTTTCAGAATATACTTTGAAGTATACTTTAGTACTTTGCATGGGTAATAGAATTTTTTTTATGGAATTTGACTATAGTTCTTTGGGGAAAGTTGTTCATAATCAAGAGTGACGTCACCAGTTAATGGGAATTACACGAATTCAATTTCACCCTGTATAATGTTTTTTTTTCCATAACGAGTTAGCACTTGCCCTCAATCACACCTGATGTTAAGTCAAGATGAGGCCGAAGGTGGAAACGTACTGACCCGGAAACCCCATGTTATTTTTGGGGGACTGGCTATCTTATCTCTGACAACCGGAAAATAATGCTATTCTGTAAAAAACTAGCCAAATCTCGATGGAGCTGCTTGATTATCTCTAAAAAGTAATGAAATCTATACAAAGTCGTGCCAAGTGTAAGGTTCCTTACTGCGATTTCTTTATTATTATAGTTAATGTTGTGTGACTTGGCCGTTGAAGGGTACACAGGGGTACAAAACCAGGTGCTCCATGACACCATTGCACCAATCTGTCGCCAGAACCGCTATTAATGTTATTAATTATGTTATTAAGAATGTTCAACGGCAAACTATTAGCGAATAATCTGTGTGGCGTTTACATACCATTCTTTATACGTTAGTGGCTTTATCAAGCCTACAATTGACTGGTTATTGAATCAACGTTTTCCAAGTGGCAATTTTCCATCGTCAATGCGTAGCGGTTCTGGCGACAGATTGGTGCAATGGTGTCATGGAGCACATGGTTTTGTACCCCTGTGTACCCTTCAACGGCCAAGTCACACAACATTAACTATAATAATAAAGAAATCGCAGTAAGGAACCTTACACTTGGCACGACTTTGTATAGATTTCATTACTTTTTAGAGATAATCAAGCAGCTCCATCGAGATTTGGCTAGTTTTTTACAGAATGTTTTTGGTGGGATTTCACTTCTTTTTGTAGAAATGTGGGCATATTACATAGATGCCCACGTTTCTACAAATATACTTGATACTGCAAGTTGAGTCAGTTCTACCATACACCAAGAAAGATATTGAATGGAAGAGACAAGACCCGTCTTTGGGCATACCAACTACTTGGTAGCCACTAAGTTCATCGTCGTCTTTTAATAATATCGACATTTTTTACGATAATTATTATCTTGCGAAATCAAACACAATTAAACTCAACGACCTTTAGTATATGGACAACAAATCAGAAATACCGATAATATTTAGACTAAAACCTACTTATATCTTTAAGACTTCTTTTGTCTTAATAAAAAAAACTTAAAGAAAATATTACTCTGCCTACTCAATCTATACAAACTATAAGCAAAACGTTAACTCTTAATTATTAGACAAGTGTCAATATAATTAATTATCAATGAACTTTCTACCAAAGGTACTACCTACCTAGTACTGAAATACAGCTAAATTAATGATATTTTTAAACGAAACGAAGTAATATCTAACTAAATAAACTAAACTAGAATACTAGAAAAGTATTTATAAACACGAACGCGATTCGAAGTACTGCCTAACTGTAAATTAAACCTAGAAAACTAAAAGTAGGTACTAAATAATTAACAATTAAATAAAGTATTCAATTGAAACTTCTTTTAATTCTGATAATTAAGTAATAATCAGTAATCCGTCACTAACCATATAATTCCTAACCTGTTTAAATCTTTGAATTAATATAATAACAACCTGCCAATTAACCTTAGCAAACCTCACGAAATAATCAGCGAAATCAACGAAATGCAAATAATCCCTCCTAATCCCTAGCAAACATTTTCAAGCGCAATAGAAGAATGTCGTAAACGACTGTAACGCGGCCGGTTGCCACTTTGCCATATAAGGTTATCGGAAAAACAAAACGTAAGCGCGTTTTAAAATACAGTCAACGCCATCTAGCGACGCGTGCGAGTATCACCGCCACTCTTAGCCAATGCATTATATTTTGACCAAATTTTCGTTTGTTTATTTAATTTGTGTAATGTTCGAGTAGAATAAAATTAATCGTTTGACTATTTCTTCTTGTAAACTTGTAATAAGTATAAGTAACTATAAGTATAAAAACCAGTCTAGTCTTATCCAGAGTTTTCCTTTAATTTTATTTATATTCGTATTAAAAGCAGAAGGGGAGGCATTCGCCCAGCAGTGGGACGCTATGGGCTAGATTAAATTAGAAGATGTGTCCCACTACGCTGGATTTTTGCAATGACAGTCGATTTTTCTATGTACCAATAGTAGAAGCGGGCATTACCATATCTCTAATACAGCTGAGACCAGCTGAGGGTTCTTCATCAGATACTTCAGACCTTCGATTTTTGACATCAAATGAAACGGCCCACCAAGTTGAATATTTTTTGTAAAGGCGGTATATGTCGATCTCTAATAGTTTGGTTGGGCTCTTGTGTTTCCTAATCAGGGTCACCAGGTACTCCAGATCTTCGATTATCCTAGTTTTTATAGTTTTCCCTTTATGTGGCCATTGAACCATAACTCTGTACCAAATTTCAGCTCTCTGAGTTTATGGGAAGTACTAGTTCTATTTTGATGATCATGAGTGAGTGAGTGAGTGAGTGAGTGTCATAAATGCGAAACTTTGCTTTCGCTTAACTTCGGAACTAAATGACCTACAGACTTGAAATTTTGGATTTTAAGTATGTGATTATAGCTTACTGGATGACGAAAATTTCTGCGTTCTAGTCTTATCCAGAGGTTCTAAAATAGGGGCCTGAAAATGCGGCGAAATGGTTCCAGTAAAGGATGGTACGGCAGTGTTTGCTTCGCGCTCGACTTGGCGGGGGCACTGCCGTGCCCCCAGACCTAGAAAACTAAAAGTAGGTACTAAATAATTAACAATTAAATAAAGTATTCAATTGAAACTTCTTTTAATTCTGATAATTAAGTAATAATCAGTAATCCGTCACTAACCATATAATTCCTAACCTGTTTAAATCTTTGAATTAATATAATAACAACCTGCCAATTAACCTTAGCAAACCTCACGAAATAATCAGCGAAATCAACGAAATGCAAATAATCCCTCCTAATCCCTAGCAAACATTTTCAAGCGCAATAGAAGAATGTCGTAAACGACTGTAACGCGGCCGGTTGCCACTTTGCCATATAAGGTTATCGGAAAAACAAAACGTAAGCGCGTTTTAAAATACAGTCAACGCCATCTAGCGACGCGTGCGGGTATCACCGCCACTCTTAGCCAATGCATTATATTTTGACCAAATTTTCGTTTGTTTATTTAATTTGTGTAATGTTCGAGTAGAATAAAATTAATCGTTTGACTATTTCTTCTTGTAAACTTGTAATAAGTATAAGTAACTATAAGTATAAAAACCAGTCTAGTCTTATCCAGAGTTTTCCTTTAATTTTATTTATATTCGTATTAAAAGCAGAAGGGGAGGCATTCGCCCAGCAGTGGGACGCTATGGGCTAGATTAAATTAGAAGATGTGTCCCACTACGCTGGATTTTTGCAATGACAGTCGATTTTTCTATGTACCAATAGTAGAAGCGGGCATTACCATATCTCTAATACAGCTGAGACCAGCTGAGGGTTCTTCATCAGATACTTCAGACCTTCGATTTTTGACATCAAATGAAACGGCCCACCAAGTTGAATATTTTTTGTAAAGGCGGTATATGTCGATCTCTAATAGTTTGGTTGGGCTCTTGTGTTTCCTAATCAGGGTCACCAGGTACTCCAGATCTTCGATTATCCTAGTTTTTATAGTTTTCCCTTTATGTGGCCATTGAACCATAACTCTGTACCAAATTTCAGCTCTCTGAGTTTATGGGAAGTACTAGTTCTATTTTGATGATCATGAGTGAGTGAGTGAGTGAGTGAGTGTCATAAATGCGAAACTTTGCTTTCGCTTAACTTCGGAACTAAATGACCTACAGACTTGAAATTTTGGATTTTAAGTATGTGATTATAGCTTACTGGATGACGAAAATTTCTGCGTTCTAGTCTTATCCAGAGGTTCTAAAATAGGGGCCTGAAAATGCGGCGAAATGGTTCCAGTAAAGGATGGTACGGCAGTGTTTGCTTCGCGCTCGACTTGGCGGGGGCACTGCCGTGCCCCCAGATTAGCATTACTGTTTGGCGGCAGACTTAGCTATGATGGTGGTAGCTAGCTAGTTTGGATTAGGTATTTGACCAACAACCCCTCCTTTATTATAACCCTCTCGTCACAGAGTGACTCATATAGGTACGATGACACTAACGGGTAGCTCTCATGTCTCCTTTAATGTTCACGCTCTAGTTTCGTTAAATGTATATGTAGCGCAGGCAGCTAATTAATAACTGTAAACCTATACCTACATATTATGTAGCGCTAATTTCCCTTTCAATGTACCTACAGTCACTCGTAGGCCCACGGTGAGCCCCCTTACATTTGTTTCTATTAGATGTTGTTGTTACTAGTACACTATGCACACTTTGCCATCGTTAACTGCACTGTTGAACGCTACTGACTGTACCTATGGGTGTGGGTGTGGTTCGTTTGTGTATATGTATTGAGGATTGTAGGCTAGTGCGTAGGTCCTGTGCGAGTTCTTTATTGTCTGCCGTCTCTGTACGGAAATAAAGCGTGCGGTGCGGGGTCAGCGGTCGATAACCGCGCGCGTCAGCTGGTCGCGGGCTCCGGAATTATGATAGAACACTATCTAGAGTGCTCGTTTATTATATTTGGGCTGTCCGTCTGTCGCAGCGCCCGCGCCGCCCCTGCGCCCACTGCGGACATGCTACCAGTTACTAACTGTAGATGAGAACGAACTGTTCGCCCCTAGCTCCCGACACAGTACACACACAGGGCTTTAGGGTGCTGCACTGAGTTAGGTAAGTACCTATAACCTGTAGTCACAGACCACTAGTGGTTGGTCTGTGCCTGTAGTAGATCTAACCAAAATTCAGTGGTGCACCATTCTGTTGTGTGTGGCGGGAACAGGATACAAGGTACTTTTATTATATGTAGATATATGTATGTACCTACTCGTGTAATGGTGGGTTTTAGCTAAATAACATTGATTAATTATAATTTTCATCAGTTATTTAAATACTTGCCTGAGTAGGTAGAATAGATATTTGAGGTCGTTAAATTAAAATTGCAAGTAGGTCCGTACCTACCTGGCAACTCAATTAAATTTCATGTGACATTAATTCTAATTTATTGAAATGTGATCCATTATTACCTAATCCCAAAGACATTCAATTACATTAAATCTCTTTGCCTAATCAATTGGAATTACAATATTAACTAGGTAAGTAGGTATTTAGGTACCTATGTAGATGAGTAGACAGATACCTATTATTGTTATTGGACAACAATACAATAGGCCCCTGTAGGTGATATTGGAATGGAAGTCCTTTTTATTTTACAACGATGTTCTACTACAATAGGTAGGTACCTACTTACCGCCAAAGTTCAGCCGAAGTCCAACAACATGTCGATTTATACAAATATTGTTATAACACTTATACTATGCTTATTATATATTCTATGCTACTGAGTGTGGGCGTGTACTCCTGACTGATGACAGCACCTACCATGACTCCTCTGTTCATCATCACATCATCATCTCAGCCCATAAACATCCCACTGCAGGGATAGGCCTTCCTTCTTGGGAGTATGGGTCAAAGTCCACCACGCTGGCCCAATGCGGGTTGGGGACTTCACATGCCTTAGAATTTTTATTCCTCAGGCATGCAGGTTTCCTCACGACGTTTTCCTTCACCGTTTAAGAGCAGTGGGATAATTACACATAAGTCATTAAATTGAATTTAAAAACTCATTGGTACATGGCCTGCCTAGGGAACGAACCCGGACCTCTCAAATTGGGTAACCGCGTTTTAACAGCTGAGCCACCGAAGCTCTTTGAGCCAACATTACTTGAAATCTTGACTCCTCTGTTACTTCAAATAAATAAAATGTTTGATGATTACCTACGTAATTAGCTCATTATCCTGAAAACTGTACAAGCTAATTTATTATGAAATGATTATTGTGAGTAGTAGTTCAGAAACGATGTCCCGAACAGGAAAATGAATGAAAATTTGGCAATAGAAAGGGAAAGGGGGAACGAGATACCAAGCAATGACGTTTTTCCTGAAAGTGCGTTAGGGAGCAAGTCATGTCCCGTCCGCCTACGACTCTTCGGTTCGTCACTCGTTGAAGGACAACAGCAATGGTATCTCTCCGACGATCATGACCGATCAGCGATCAGGACATCCTCTAGAACCGGGAATGGCCGTCATAGAGATGAGCCTATACCACGGTAAACTGTTTCCGTTTACTGTGCTTATCCTTTGGTCTTAAAGTTATCAGGTACAGACTTTTTATAGGCATAATTTTCATGATCACGCTCGCGGCATGCCGTGCACCCCCCTCCTCCACGTCCCCCCGATGCCCCGTAATGAAACCTCTCCGCGGCGTGACTAAGCCGACCGGCCATAAACTGAACCATTCGTTCCCGCCTTGTAACATTAATAATTAAAATCTTAACACACTGTATACCTACGAGAACAATTGGAAATTCAATCAGCTCCGTGAAAGAGCGTTTCATAATATTCGATTGTAGCTGACGCTGGACGCTCCACCGCTCGCCATCGACTCACTTGCTTCTCGTCACCTGTTACATTCCATGAGTTGCATTTGGTCACACTCACTGAAACTTACGTAAGTATTACTTAGTGGAAAATGTGTGACCAACAGGGGCTAGCAGCAGTGCCCAAAGACAACTTGTTTCCTACTAGGTATTTCTGGCTACTGCATTAATAACAATAACGTAAAAAATAATTTTATTGAAACGCTCAATCAGTTATTTTTTGTGTTCACTGTCGTAATTATTATTGTTTCTACTAGGTAGGTAAATCATTGTACTCAATTTTTGATTTCGCAAACATTTCGAAAACTTTGACAGTTAATGAAGCTGTTCGAGCAATGGTGTCGTGCTCGAACAGCTTCAGTAACTGTCAAAGTTTTCGCCATATTTCTCGGCATCATCTCCTCTACGGGACAAGTAATGGGAGAGTTATAAACACCGAAATGCAAGCCTTTCGCCAGTGCCGATAGTGGACGTAGCGCAGTATCAATGCATACGAAACAAATCGAAATTCACAGGGAATTTTATTGTCGATGCTCTGTCATACAGCCTTACATGTACCCACTGTCGGAGCACAGCCCCTCTCTGTGGAGATCCACTATGTGGGCCCGGTGCGCGGATTGATCCGTTTGTGTCAGACCAGTGGTTACCTCACAGTCGGTGTTTTTGAGTCATCGACTAGGCTTTACGACTGTTTTCAATTGAAAACAACCTAGAACGACTATTATTATAGTTATATAGGTACTACCGTGTCCTCTGAACCGCGGAAACCTTCGAAAATAACCTCTACATCACTTTATTTTTGGTAAGACATGGATACCTATTTTACAACTTTCATGATACCCAAGTCTGAAATCTTCCAAAAAGTAAATAAACAAATAAATTATCGATATTTTCGCCCTGATTCTGGAACCGTTGTCCGACAGCCATTGTGCAACACACAGGTGGACACCACGTATCAGAAAAAGCAGGAAGACATGTCCACCCACATGGCGGAGGATGACGTAATAAGAGTCGCTGGGTGGAGACCGCCTCCAGCAACAGTCGCTCTGGAATGGAGGAGGTTTATGTGCAGTAGTGGACTACCTATGATTGATATTATGATAATGAATGCAGAGGTGTGTGGGAGCTACTAAGGTCAAGCACTAGAGGTGCAGTGGGTGTGAGGTGAGAACGAGCGAGCACTCGTTGCTCGTCGAGTCGCGACAAGGCCCTCGCTCACCAATACAAAAGAGTCCCGTAATGAGAAGTAAAACAATTATCGCTTATTATTCACAGTCGTGGAATGAATTGTTGTAATGAGAGCGCGACTAATTTACAAAACACTTACCTCCCGCCCGCGTGCCCCGCCCCGCCCGTCGCCCGCGCCGGCCTCGTCTCAGCAATCATCAATATTGATGAAAAGCAGATGCGTTTTAGTTGCTCGCGGCTCCCGGGGCCTATTGCGCTAGGCCGTGACTCCGCGAGTGACGAGTAGACGTAGACCATAACCAGACTGAGCGACGCTAATAAAGGGCAGATTGTATAAACCTTCAGAAACGTTGAGAGTTGGAAGATACTGTTATTTTCGTTTGGCCTGATCGCTACAAGCGTATTTGGTGCTTTCATATAAAATCATACACTGTGGTGATTATCACAGCGGCGCAAATATGCAACAGTGGGTTCATGGTGGCGTATTTGTGTCCTTTGGAGTCGAAACCTTAGGCCCTTGGCGTCCGGAAGCGCGACTATTTTTTAAAGATCTATCATCGCGCTTGTACTTATGAGACTTCAGGTGACAAAAGAGCTGGCAGCTGCCTTGCCATTCAACGGGGTAATGGCCAGTTTTTTGGGGTTCGGACCTCGAAAACGTTGTGGACCTCTCGTAGTTATGGTGAGTAGAGAGCGTGTGCGGGTCTGATTACGTGTTCTTTTTTATTTTAACTTTTTACTGTCTTCAATAAATTCAATCTCACTACACATTGCGTTATACTTACCCGTAGAGAATTACGTTACAACAAGGTTTTCCGTATGTAAAGTGAATATTTCTTGCGCGTTCGCACAAGATGTCTGTTTCATGCTTAGTAAGGTCATGGTACCTATTGAAGTCTGTTAAAAAATGATATATCACGGGACGTACATAGAAACGATTCTTAGTTTGAAGTCGGTTAAAACTTTGACTATAACATGAGGAAGGTTCCTCATGTTAGTAATGAGGAACCCTCAGTTCACTTTTTAGACCATTTAAACTGTTTTAAACCATGTATTTCCACACACCGAAAGAGAAAAAAAAACAACAACATACAAGAAACCGCTCTCAAGATTGAGATAGCCATAAGCTGACGCTTGAGAATCTGTTGCATATTAAAACAGTATCAAAAAAAAAAATCCGTGCGCGCGATCTATGCGCGGCGCACGCGCACAGCCGGAGGGAGATAGACCGCATCCGCGGCCGCCTCGTACGTGATACATACCAAACCGATATCTGCAGAGAAAATACAGATAACCTATCACTTTAACAAATATTACACAGAATAAAAAGTATAATTCCTTTTGTTAGCTATTTTTCTTACAAATATACGTACCTATATACCCATATTTCTGTCGTTGGCACTTTGGCAGGCCCGACACCCTTTAATCCAGGGGCTGAATGATTATAATTAATCTAAATAAATTAATACATTCCATAAAAATCTCCTGAAATATAGGTTTACATACACAATAAATACATAAAGTCACGACCTTTATCCCAAATGGGGTGGTCACAGATATCCCAAACATTAGTGTTTGGGTGTTCTAAACATTGACGAGTTTAATTATTAAAACAACATCCACGGTTCACCTTATGAAATATACAGAAATGCACACTTGTCGGGGGTGAGTCCACCGTTTCAAAGAAACGTGCAAATATATAGATCTTTTTTTGTGGAAAGTCCCTTAGTCGCCTTTTTGATTATTCCATTAGAGCCGGGCAGCGATCGTAACACTTCACTCAGGTCCCGGTGCGGTCACACCTCCGGGCTCCGATAGCGTCGCGCGATCAGCTTACACAGGTGGTACACTTAACCGCCTCGGTGGCTCAATGTAAACAACATTGGGCTTACGAATCGGAGGTCGCGGGTTCGATTCCCAGCGGGGTACATGTTTAGTACTCGGTTTGGTTGGTGGTAGGGCATTTTAAAGGTCCACCTGGATAGCTGCCACCATCTTATCTAAGTCTGCCGCCAAACAGCATTGTTGTGTTCCGGTTGTTACAGATAAGATAGCAAGTCTCCCAAAATGAAATTAGGATTCCTACATCTTCACTTAACATCAGGTGTGATTGAGGTCAAGTGCAACCTCGTTGCGCATCGAGCCGGTGACTGATCTGATCTGACTGATCGAGCTCAAACTTCAGGTTTGTTTCTACCTGGTATTGTATTATGTCTTGGTAGATGGTAGAGACTTTTTCATACAATAGAATTACCTTAGGTGTTTTTGAAAGGCAGCAAGATTAACGCATTATAACTAGTTTAGTATTTGGTAGCAGATTGTTGATTGATAATGTTCATCGGGATTCCTTACACAACACTATTATAATAATAAGTGTTCGTTACAAGCGTAGGATCCCTTACTGTGCAGACATATACTGCACATACGAATGCCGCCCATGTTGTTATCTTATTTTTTTTTTTGTACTCGTCTAGACTTATAAGTGATATACCTAGTTGTGTGTAGAGAGATAAATGAATAGATGACTGTATATAAGCTATAATAGAAGTCACTATGTCATATATGAGTGCAGTGGCGGTACGTTGATATAAGCCCAAAAGCCCGACATGCCTTTGCCTTAATAAAACACGCGATCAGGAACATCCACTTCAAACTTTATTAATCTTTAAATAGTACAGGAATTACAAATGAATGACCCTACATATTGAACAGAAAGGCAACAAGATGTATTTAGCTTCATTAAGTGTGTAAAAACCACAAATTATTCATCAAATATTGCTTGGGCTTGCCCTACTCTAAAACCTTAGGCACGCCACTGCAGGAGTGTCCCGTTATGACATTGGTGCGGAGATCGGATAAACCGGTATAGGTTTTAGGTAAGTATATCTTTGTAACATTTTAGATAAATAAATAAATACAAATCACAGCAATTTATTTGTTAAATTATATGAACGCTGGTCCTGTCTGTCAGTCGGTATCTCCAAACTACCAATATCAATCTGTAGATGAAGAAACAGCGCTAAACAATAATCAGTGACTTGTAGGTGCAACCATCGTTATTATAAAAAATCTCGTTTAATAGTGAGGATTCCTCCGTTGTCTGTATCAGCAGTAAGTATGCATTTAGAAGGCCTCTACTCACCTACTCTGTAACCCTCGCTTAGTAAACTGTATACTTCGCAGTCCGGTGCTTATAAGAGCATCGGAATGTCGAGAACTCGATGACAAAGTGCGTCGCCGTAAGACTGCTATAGGTACCTTCCTACAATGTTTATTAAATAATAATGTCAGAAATGTTTTTTTTAATCATAACGTGTTAATCATAATGTTCGAATGACAATACAGTACCATGTGATGAGCGTGAGCTGCGATATCGCACGCACAATGACGATTATGAAACCTGCGCCTGCGCAGCTGTGGGTCGACGACGTAAGGCCGCTGTGTCAGATCAAAGATTTCCTGTTACTAACACTGTCAGATAGTGAGAGAGCGTGATAGACAGATAACGTCACAGAGTGACGGCGAGATTAAACTCTCCACGAGACGTGAAGTGCTGAGGATCCTGTAGTGGCCCCTGACAGGCACTGTTTCATAGAGAAACAGATTTTCTTACTGAACACGCTCAATATTCGGTGGAGGTATCCAATTTATTTATTTAATATTTTCATTGATTATGATTATAGGTAGATAAGATCGAACAAATTTTCCGCCATATATATAATTATTTGCTCCTGTATAACGCACTACGTGTCTGAGAGCTGTGCCCCACACGGGATGCGCTGCAGCACCTGGACCCCAGTTCTCGCGCACTCGACATTTCACTGTCGATTTATATTATCTGGGGGCACGGCCGTGCCCCCACCAAGTCGAGCAAAAAAGCGTCACGGCCGTACCATCCTTTTCTCGAAGCAATTCAGACCATTTTCGACCCCCTGTAACTTCGTTGTGGATAAAAATAGAAGACTGAAATTTTCAGTAACTATGCAGGCATTGTAAAGACACGTATATTAAAAATTTCATTCAATTTGAACCAGTATTTTTAAGAATTATAAGGGGTCAAATTTCTTAATTTTGTTTAATTTTGTCAGTCACTGACTCACCGATCATCAAAATTCTAAGGCACTTCTAGCAGACCTAGAAGCTTCAAATTTGGAATATAAGTAGTGTTTGGTGTATGAATCAAGGAAAAACTAAAAAATCTAGAAAAGACAGCAAAGAAAATTAAGCCCATACAGCCAAGTCTTCAGTTAATTAAATTTTTCAATATTTTATTTTACGGCAATTATTATTATTGCGTGCGAAGCCGCGGGTTTAAGCTAGTCCCATATAAATATAGGCGCATGGTAGTGCCCCTGCCAAATCGAGCAAAAAATGGGTATTCCGGTGATGAAAACACGTGTATTAAATTATTTATTAATGCAAAAACGTACCTACGTGCGTATTCGTACTTATTACGAGTGCGTAAGGTTGTATAATTATACAGGGCGTCCCAAAGTTATGGGACATGAAGGGGAAGTACCTTAAATATTGTAGATAGTGAATTTTGCTCAAAGAAGACTTTATGTTATTTTTAAAAGTTAGTAATTCTGCATTCATAGATTTTCTAAAAATTACTTGCTTCGGCTGGGAATCGAACCGACTTAAATGTGAAAAAAAAAACACCCTACTTTTATGATGCCAATCGAAAGAATAGCTAAAAAATAATAACTCTGCCTAAGTAACATAGTATTTTAAAAGAAAGGAACAACATAAAATGATTGAGTCAAATTTCAAGAAAGTTATTTATTGCCGACGACGTTCGAAAAGTAGCGATATTATCATTCCAAAGATAGCATTGATTATTCGTAAATAAGTACCCACTTCATAAAATAGGTACTAACATAGTTTTCCTTATTATAAGTGCACGTGTAGATGAAATGATAAAACTTGTATTTCAATACGTCCTCTGTAAGCTAGACAGAAGGCAAATTAAAAACGTAGGCGAGTTGCAAACAGAATTGTGCCATATCACATCGAGTGTTCACCATAAAATGATTAGAAAATCAACAGGCAGCGGGCTCATTAAAAGATTGGCGATTTGCGTAAGACAAGAGGGATCACATTTTGAGCATTTAATTAATTAATTTACAAAAAAATACCTACTTAATTGACTACGGCAGTTTCATGTATGTTTTTTATTTGATTAAAATGATTAATTTCACGTTGTTCCTTTCTTTTAAAATACTATGTTACTTAGGCAGAGTTATTATTTTTTAGCTATTCTTTCGATTGGCATCATAAAAGTAGGGTGTTTTTTTTTTCACATTTGAGTCGGTTCGATTCCCAGCCGAAGCAAATAATTTTTAGAAAATCTATGAATGCAGAATTACTAACTTTTAAAAATAACATAAAGTCTTCTTTGAGCAAAATTCACTATCTACAATATTTAAGGTACTTCCCCTTCATGTCCCATAACTTTGGGACGCCCTGTATACCACGCGCTGCGATGCTAGCGAGTGAGCGCGGGCCGTTACTACGCGCTGCGCGGTGCTAGCGCGAGGGCGCGGGGCGGGGACAGTGGCGGGGCGCGCGGAAAGGTGAATGTCGCCGAGCGAGCAGCAGCCGCGCTCATACGCGCGAGCGACCCAATGCTGTTCGGATGTGCCCAGAATTCTTACCTATAAAGTGTTAAAGCGCAGGAATCCTCAATTTGTGAATACAACAGACTAAGAAGCATTTACCGTCCAGATTTGTCAAAAATTGTAACATCAAAGCCTCCCAGAAAAACCCATAGAGACAGGGAGTGGGCTCTTAGAAAAACTGTAGCTGAAGCTCAAGAAGTAGTACCGGAAAAGAGAAAACGGAAGGCTACCTACAAAAATAAGAAAAGTTCATAAGTCAGAGAGAGGGCTTTAAGAAAATTCGTTGCTGGTAGATATACATATATACAATAAGTAGAAGGTACCGAAAAGGAAAAAAGTAGAACTGTCTACAAAATACAAAAAGAAATGAGATCCCATCAAAAACAATACTTGTCAAAAAAACCAAGTCTCGCAACTCAGTTGTTCTGCGGTAAAAAGTTGTGAGATCCATGTAATACCAAGTCGGTTGTTAATTTATTCAGTCTCTACTTAAGCGACTTTCTGTCTTAATACGTCCAGTCTCTAAGACCACGATCGTGGTCCATAACAATTGAAAATCAATTGTGTCTGGAATCTCCGTACTCGAAGCATTAAGTTATTACGTAATAATTAACAGCATCTTATAGTGACGCATATCAATATTAAAATTCTTTAATGTTTTATATAAATATATTGAGACTTGGCCATCGCCTGAAAATACGTGTAAATTCAATCGCCTGAAAACACATGTAAATTCAATTATTTAGTGCGATGGCCAAGTCTCGATATATTTATATAAAACATTAAAGAATTTTAATATTGATATGCGTCACTATAAGATGCTGTTAATTATTACGTAACAACTTAATGCTTCGAGTACGGAGATTCCAGACACAATTGATTTTCAATTGTTATGGACCACGATCGTGGTCTTAGAGACTGGACGTATTAAGACAGAAAGTCGCTTAAGTAGAGACTGAATAAATTAACAACCGACTTGGTATTACATGGATCTCACAACTTTTTACCGCAGAACAACTGAGTTGCGAGACTTGGTTTTTTTGACAAGTATTGTTTTTGATGGGATCATGTTTATCTCTTTCACTTTTAAATGCGTGTGCAAAAGTGACAAACGTATTGATGCCTACCGACATTACAATCATGACTGCGAGAATCAGCGATATCATGATTCTATTCAATTGGCGACGTCAGCTCAGCTCAGTCTACAAAGTTGGGGCAGTTTGGCAGTGGGTGGGTCTGCCTTGAAGGTGGTTATTTTTATTTAATTACCACATCGTGCAATCTGCGTGTTACACTTTACTGCTGTCTGCATGTATATGCTATAGCCAACTTTTCATTCAACGTTCAATCTGAGCGGTTCTCGGTGACCCAGTGTCCAATGTTTCGATGACTCTAGGTACTCAACATTCATCTCCAGTTTGACCGCAGGCTTAGGCGTTTTTGTTGCTAGCCTTCAAGATGAGCAAGTTCACGTTTTTTATAGTTGTGCTATGAGATTTAGGTATCTCTCACAAATGTGCAATGGTACGTCGTACGTCCCGAATGATGGATCCCCAAACTGAATCGTAACAATGAGCTTGTAACGAATTTGAATTGTCGCAAGAGTCAATGAGGAATTGTTACTGGTTTATTATTTTCCTAAGAAAAAAAAGAAAGTAGGTATAAAGTTGGAGTAGTAGTTGGATCCACACTGGTGTGGAGCCGTCCGCACAGTGCAGTCCCGCCACCCTGAGTCCGCACAGTGCAGTCCCGCCACCCTGAGTCCGCACAGTGCAGTCCCGCCACCCTGAGTCCGCACAGTGCAGTCCCGCCACCCTGAGTCCGCACAGTGCAGTCCCGCCACCCTGAGTCCGCACAGTGCAGTCCCGCCACCCTGAGTCCGCACAGTGCAGTCCCGCCACCCTGAGTCCGCACAGTGCAGTCCCGCCACCCTGAGCCCGCCGAGTGCCGAGTGCCGAGTTTCCATAATACCGTCGAGTAGGAGAGTTATTTCTCAATATTAATGACTTGTTATGAATTGTTATTTTAAATTTTCAATGTCTACCACTGTTTATTAACGTAGTTATAGGTGACTGTACTAACAAAGATGGACCTTATTGTCTGGAAAAATAAATGATTTATTAATGACGCTCGCGTGTTCCTTGCGCCCGTCGGACACGTTTACTCGATATATTAGCAGTCACATGACTTACTGTATATATTTAGTTAAATTTGTTCTTAAATTGCTCAGACATTACCGCACACTGTGATGATTTAATAATCATATATAGAGATAGGTATACCGATATCGGTAGCTAATTGAATGTCGCGGCCGTCACGAGGACGGCCGTCAATCCGTTGAGAGCTCTTCCTGGAGATAATGAAGGCGAGATTAATTATATCGAAGGAAGTGAGAGCACATGAGTGGTGAGGGAGTGTGTTATGGCCGCGCTCGGCTCGGCCACCACCACACCGCCCACTACAGTCTTACAATCCATATTGTATTGTCACCGTGTGGCCGCCACAGCTGCACTTCACAGGCACCACTCGAGATTGTTGCAAGTATGAAATAACATCCGAGAGTCACATATTGAGAAGTGCGCTGTTAAACATCGCGTGGGCTTTTTGGCGGGAACTCGGCGAGTGAAGTAGCATTTTTCTTTATAGGTCTTAAAATTTGTGCATTCTAACTTTTGAAGCTTAATAATGGCAGAATATTGTGCAGCAAACGTTAGTGTTGGTGTACAGGTGAAGGGAAGTGTAAATTAAAGTGCGTAACGGAGCTTTCGGGTTCCCACAAGAAGCCGCCAAAATCTTTTGTAAAGCATTCTGCCACTTTACTGAAGAATGACCTGACCGTGACTAGACTCTGTATACGACGAATTACTTTGTTTTGATTGAGACTGACTAAAAACTAACTGAATAAAAATTTTCACTCGAAACTGGCAGTAATGTCCCTCGACAATGAGGTTGACTGGTTGCCATCCTCAAAAATAAGAAGAAGAAGAAACATCGCGTGAGCTGTGAGTGGCTCGGGCATACATCGACTAAAAATTATTTAATTAACCTGTTAGCAGACTGACCAGAGATAACAAAAACGATACCCTCCTTCTTGGGGCGGTCGGGTTAAAAGCAATGATTTGTGCCAGCGATTATTGACGCTAGGTTTACGAGGTCAAATTATATTAAATAACATTATAACTGAATTTCACTAAAACTAGGACAACCGGCTATTACTGGAGGCCAGTTTACTTAGAATAACATGGGCTAAGCTAAAACAGAGAAAGCTGATAAGATTATTAAAGCAAGTAATTTTAACGAGAAACTAAAATAAAGATTTATTACTTAGTTCTAAACGACAAAGTATCTCGGCGAAATACATAGAAAAAGTTGCTACCTAAGTTTCGTTTGAAGCGAGTCATGCCTCCCCCCCACCCCCGCCCCCACCCCAGTTTCCATCGGCCGCCGCAGCGCACTCACTCCAAACAAAACATCTTCAGTTTTTGCAGTTTAGGCGTTAAATTGCAACTGTTCTCATTGTGGCGCGCAACGAACGACATTAATTGAAATCGTTTACTTTCTAACAGCGACTCACTCTGAGAGAACAATTTCTTGGAGCATCTGACTCTACTGTTCATTACCTACGTACACTTTACACGGTTGAGAAAACGTAATTACCTATAATCAATTACGGAGATTCCTCATCTAACAGGTACCTATTCGTTATACGGTTTATGGTGAGGTGTGTTGTGTTGTGGCTCTGCATAGGTGTACTCTCTCCTCTCTCTCTCGTCCATCTCCCACTGTACACAATGGAATGTACTGATGGTAGGTATGGTATACTAAAGAAAAGCTATCCCTAGTTAGCTCATACTTTGTAATGATAAGCATAATTATTTAATATATAAAACAATTAAAAGAGGCACACTTCCTTACTAGGTTTCCACGTCACGAGGTGTGGCCGAGCCCCTTCCAGCGCACTGTCGGAGCGTCAGCCCCACGCCTCGAGTTAATTTTAAAAAGTAAACCCAAAGAATTTTATGCGACACTGTGCGAGATATCGCTCGGTCGATATTATCGCAACGCAGTTGACAATAGTCTATAATTGGCAATATTTACTGGCCTTTACACTATTATATATAAAGGCAGTAAACATTGGCAGTTGTGCAGCATAAAATATACTAGAAATAGATCATTACCACAGGACCGCAATACAATTTAGATTTACCGCAGGACGATAACCGCAGCTCTGTGTAACACCGCACGAATATGTGTGTAATCTACCGCTACATCGTCCCTCTCTACCGACGGCGGGAGCGGAGCTCAAACGCGTCTCCAATCGATCATAAATAAATAGAAAGCTCATGATCGATGCGAGCACTGTATGGGCATAATAAAACAATGAGTTTGTAGCACGTGGCGGTGGGTCAGGTGAGGTGGTTACCACCCACGGTCTGTGTGGTCAGTCACACACACACACACATTGGTGCAGTTAGAGAACAGCCACGGAGCTCCCCGGGGACACGCGCTCCGCCTCACTGCTCTATACACAGGGACGGAGTAGCACACTGCAACTGAGTATTAGTAAGTATATACAATATTAGTAAGTACCTGATATGATAGATGATACTAAAGCGAGAAATTTGGTTAAGTTTACGTTCATTGTATTATAACATCATATATGTATAATTGAGGTCCAGAGGTAACTCATTGTGCATAAAAAACGTCAGAGTTGAAGTATGGCATAAGGATTACAAATCGAAGGTCGTGGGTTTGATACTCAGCGGGGAACATATTTAGTTCTCGGTTTGGTTGGTGGTAGCGTATAATGCCCCCCTGGCCAGCCACCATCATCTTATCAATATTTATACAATTGTTATTGTCTGACTGTTTGAGATAAAATAGCCGTCCTTCAATTAAGTTACGGGATTCCGGATGAGGGCGCTTCCACCTTCGGCCTCATATTCCTTGACATTAATGACATTAGGTGTGATCGAGATCAAGAGATTTACAGAGATATTAAAAAAAACATATAAGGTATGTGACGCACCTGACGGCCTTATTTAACTATGTTAAGTTATTGCACCTTCTATTAATCTCTCATTATAGGAGTCCTGGAACCTTGGATCACCACATTACATCAGTGGGGGCGAGACACCTAAAAATCGTCTAAAATAATGGGACTGCCGCCGTGAGAGCGACTACCAACTGAGCCACGCCAAACACAGATTGACAAGCAGTCAACGGCGCCCGCCGCTGCCTCTCACTGTCACTACTCTACCATGAGCAAACACTAACCACCACGTACCTTAAAACCTCCTTACTTATTCAAATCTTCAGCAAACCAGATGTAGCGCGTGTACGGTATACACAGTTGAACTCACACATGTGGAGTCGTCATCCAATGTAAATAAAGGTAGGTATCGAGCCCCCAACTACTCTGAGACACTTCAACAATTAGTATTCTTTGCTTGCACGGTGGGTCGGGCTGAGGACAACACGGCTTTCATGTGGGACGTAATAGTCATAGTTGGAGTGGTATAGAACTAGTATAGTTTGTAAACGTTTATGGAAACATATAGCGGGGCTGGAACACGGAAGAGTATACTAGAAATATTCCTCCGCACAACGTTCACACTTCATCTCTATGCTTCATCATACCATTCTTAGACTCTATATCGTCACAACATAAATCTTTTTCACTATGAATTTGTGGAGAAATAGCTAGAGAGGATAAGTTCTGGGCAAATACTGTATGGAACTATAACGGTACCTAGTAAAATACCTCAATATATTCCACAAAGTCGGTTACTGGTCTTTACTGAACCAATTTTAGTCGAACAACTCGTGCATACTCGTTACACAAATTTAAGATGAAAAATCAGTTCGGATTTTCCGAAACACGGAAACGGTTCTTGGAATTTTACATTGATCTAGACTTCAATTATTTTGTAGATCTAATGACAATTGAACGAGAACTTTTTTGTTGGGATGAACGATTACACAAAGATTTAGAACTACTTGCTCCGCGGAACATTAGTCCACCAGCAGAGGTCAGCATCACAAAATAACTAACTAATTTTGGTTTTCTATTGAGCGTAGCTGTCTCATTTCATTGTATGTTAAGGTTATTCCGTGAAGTGTCCACGCCAGCTCTACACTTTGACGCAACGGTAGAACTCAAATTCAGTTTGTCCTCGAATTGTCTCCATTCGTGCGCGTCGAGCCGCAGATCATCCAATTACCGAACCCTACGTGTCTCTAGTTTGAATTTGTTCTAGCGGTATCTCATTGGACACGGTGAATTTCTTTCTGGGCCCACGATATATTTACTTAGTCACGAGTTGGAAGTAGGCGTCCTAATGTATTATAACTCTCGTACAGCGTGACATCACGACGTTGTATAGCGCTTCGGTAATCACCGCAGGATCGACGGTCACGGGTGAAGTTCCAGAACCCTGGCGCCTCTGTGGGATGTCAGACAATGCGTGTTTTCATTTCGTACACAGCGTAACTCCCAAGTGTGGCGACTGAGTTGTTTATTCACTGACTATATTCTCAAATATAAATTTGTCGTGTTTAAAGGTGCTCGATGCGAATTTTCACATACGTCTAGTACTTCGTTAGTAATGAATGCATGACACATAGACTTCTGGTGACACATAAAAGCGATACAGTTCTAGCTCTAATAAAACGTTCAATGATTTCTCTCGTTTTTTCTGTCGTCGAGGTCGATGGGAAGTGAGCAGAGCGTGTTGAATAGCTGCAGCGAGCGGCTGACGACGATGCGGCCAAGTGTTGCGGATCGCGCGTGACGCGGCCACCGGCGACACTCACACGACCGTTTTTAAAGTATTCCACATTTAAATTTCAAAGTAAACTGCGGCTGGCGACAGCGACCATACGGAACGAAACGTGTCGAGATAGGAATATTTGTGAACGTTCAACTGTGCAAACAGCGCTGCGAGCTGCGCGCGCTCCGACGCTGCAGATAACGTGTGAAGGGAGAAGAGTACTCCGTGTGCACACACAGCCCTGAGGCCCGCCTCCTTCCTGCTCGATCCGTCACCTCTACCTCCCCGCCCCCCTCCCGCACCCCGCAGCCTCCAGTTTTTCCCTCCGTTTCTTTAGGCAGTCAGTCAAGCGAGTTACTTTTTATTTGGTACAAAAACTGCGATTGATTTAATAGTCACGAGGCTATCGGGTGGAAAGTGGCGAGTAAAAACGATGGTGTCGAGGGTCGGAGCCGGAGTGCGCAATCCGCTCGGCATTGAGCGCTCCGGGTGGCTCCGGGCCGAGCGCTGCTCCACCCGACCCGCACGTGATGCAACTTAGGCATTATCATACTAACTAACATTTGACCTCGACATTATGAAAAATCCATATAGGTGCTTACACACACAGCGAGGACTACGTAGAGATGAAACATAATTTTTGTTATTTTTCTCAATTTGCGGTATTATGTCTACCTGTCGCCGACACAGTGTGTTATTGTGTCCGCACACAGTGTCTCGCCCACTGCTGTGAACATATCGTAGGTATATAAGTTTGCATAATGTGAAATCTCATTTTTTTTTCACATCATAACCAACATTGTGGAATGCAATAAATGATATGAATTTGATTTTTTTTGTGTTTTTGTTTCGGTTACTTACACCAATCATCTAGCACCAAACTAAGCAAAGCTTATACTATGGATACTAGATAACGGATAACCGTACATCAATATTTATATAAACATTTATGACTCGGGAATAAATGTTTCTATGCGTCACACAAACATTCACCTTTCGTGGGTTCGAACCCGCAACCGTTTGTTTCGCTAACAGGATCACTATCCACTACATACAATCAATTGATCAAATCAAAACACTCAACAGACAATCAAAAGATACCTAAAAGGAATACAATCAATTGCAGGGTAATAAGACGGAGTAACATAGCTTACCTACCTAAACTTAAATCACACATTAAATCATCATCGGCCCGTAAACATTGCACTCTATTATCGTTGCGTGTAGCCCGCTCCAAATATAGAGCCGGTATTATCAATGCCAAAGGTGAAAAGCTGCGACAAATGGTTAATTCATTGAGGAATGCAGACCCGTGGTCGCCTTTGTATCACGAATATCAACACAATCACGAAGCATGTCAACCTTACACCAATACCTTAAAATCTGATGAGGGCCACACTATATCCGCGGCCGAGACTGCCCGCGTGCTGTTATACTCTCTTATTCCAGACGATAACTGTGAAAAAGATAATTAGTACCACCAAGAGGTAAGAAGAGCTATGATGCAGTCACGCGTTACCCCGCCATCTATATACATACGTAGCATCTACTGATGAACTCTTTTCCATAATAAGATCTCTTCCATTACGACAAGCCCCCGGTAGAGATGGGATCTCTAATCGTATAATTTTAGAAGATTTTAGATCAGCACCAAAGGCAATTGTATATGTTCTTAACGGGTGCTTATTGGAGGGAGTCTTCCCATCTGTAGGGCGGGCCGGTGTCGTGAAAGTTAAGGTAAGGGCAGAGATAAGCTTTTAGACGACGCTAAGTCATACAGACCTATTACACTTCTCCCTTGTCTTGGGAAAGTACTTGAACGCCTAATAGTATCTCAACTCCTATACCCTCGGGGCTTTCATTTCATGACAACCAATTCGGTTTCTGTGGGGTTAGGTCTACAGAGGACGCTGTAATTAAAGTGATGCGGATAGTTAGCGATCTCGAGCAAAATACGTATTTTTTTTGTATATTTTGTATTAGGTTTTTGGAGTCAAAGAATACGCATGGTGGGTGGCAATAATGCTAAAACTCAAAAACAGGGGGTGTCCTACCAACATACCAACATTGGCTTGACCCTGGAGAGAATCTTTGCTTATACAGAACACACTCGATTCATTGCGTTAAAGCTAAAAATAACTTATTTGCACTCTCTAGGATCTCCAAAACTACGTGGGGACTGCGGTTCCCTGTGCTCCAAACTATTTATAAGGAGATGTTTCTTGCTAGTCTAACATACGGAGCTGATGCTTGGGCGGACAGAGCCACGATGGTGGCAGTACGGAGACGGCTCCTACAAAGTCAGAGGTTAGCTCTTATCTTTGTCTGCAAAGCTTACCACACAGTCAGCACCGACGCACTCCCTGTCCTCGCAGGAGTGTGGCCGGCGGATCTTGAGGTTTTCAGAAGAGCTACCGCCTTTTATCGCAGAAGGGGAATGGAATGGTGTGACAAGGGTTTGGGTGATCAAAATAGGATCGAATATCTATTTAAAGATGGTGTAGACGAGCGACTCCTCTCAGATTGGCAGCACCGCTGGGAGACTACTGATACAGGCTGTCAACTGTACTGTTTCTTCCCAATATCATGGAACGATTAAAATGTCCTTGGTTGAAAACTTCATTCCTACTTCACACCTTTAACTCTTCTTTAATTAGTCTGGGGCCCAAGGTGGCAATAGAGTCACGTAGGGCACCGTCTACCTTCAGTAGGCGCCGTGCAGAGTTCCACTGTTGGTCCCGACTTACAGGAGTTACAGTGGGAGGAGTGTGGAGGCGGGTAATAGCCCGTAAGCATCCCACTGCAGAGATATAGGCCTTGCCTCGTATATGAGGAGTAAGGGCCTTAGTCCACCACGCTGGCCTAATGCGGTTTGGGGACTTTACATGCCTTTGAATTTTTATTTCTCAGGCATGCAGGTTTTCTCATGATGTTTTCGTGAAGGTTTAAGAATAGTCGGATAAATGCACATATTATGTAATTAAATTAAATTTAAAAACTCATTGGTACATTGGCCTGCCTGGGAAGCAAACCCGGACCTTCTAAATTGGGAGACCGCGTTTTAACCGCTGAGGCACCGGCGCTCCACTCACACGACATATTAACTGAAATAAAATGTTTACATAAATTAGATCATCATCATCATGTCAGCGACTGGACGTCCACAGCTGAACATAGACCTCCCCCATAGATGTCCAGAGCGGCCGGTAGTAAGTGGGCTGGATCCAGCAACTTCGCTCGACCCTCATCAGGTCGGTAGTCCGTCCACCTTGAGGGTGGACCGTGGATAAATTATATTCATACTACAAATTTAACATATTTCCTTATCGCACCACCACAATTCCTAATAGGACAATTAAGCATTTAACAGAATATGTATTCACTTATTTAATTTCTGTAGATATGTAAAATTATTCTGCTTGCGATAAAGTTTCATACAACATTTTCTTATAATAGATCACTACAGTAAACTGTACAGTAAATGTTAAAACATTGTTCGTGATAAATACGTAAACTACACAGAAATTCTAATTGTCGTCACATTGGTCATAATTAATAATGATTTTTTAACCGATTTTTAATGGCATGTTGATTATCACGCCGGCCCTGATACAGAAAGGCGGGGCGCTCCATAAACGTATTACTTTAGATAGAGTCAACTTGAGTTTGCAAATCACAAAGAAACGGAAAAAACTAGTAGCGAGTAGCTGCTGGTTGCGAAATGTTCTGAACAGCATTTAGGCTCGTATTAATAAATCGATCTTAAGGTCGAAATGAAATTAAGTTGTTAAGTGAGATACTACAGATTCAAAAAAATGAGAGAGAGCATATCTACAAGCACATAGGTAGCTACCCACCAACACGTGTGTTCTGAAGGTTGTGAACCCCGTGTGTTGTGTGCCCACGCACAGAGACTCCAGCAAAACAAGTGAAAAGTAAAAACTCGCGAAGCATTGGCTCGGCTCGGCTCCGAACAAATAAAGGCTTACTGCTTACATTGAACTCGGCGCTAATCCTCGCAGATAAAGCGGCGCCGCAGCTGCTCCTCGGCGAGCACGCCGCCGCCGTCCGCCTGCGCGTACACTCCTCTGCATGTGTAGCTACTGCGTGTCTCAGCACACAATAAACTCATATCTGTTTAGCATAAGTACTTCAATGTTCTTATTATAGTCACCATCATTGCGTAG
This sequence comes from Oegoconia quadripuncta, assembly GCA_949316235.1. Lineage (NCBI taxonomy): Eukaryota > Metazoa > Arthropoda > Insecta > Lepidoptera > Autostichidae > Oegoconia > Oegoconia quadripuncta. Next base: position 20,258,201 of record OX438759.1, on the reverse strand, counting down.
CAGAATGCTCCGAATACTTTGTACAGAATAAACTGAGCTACAATGTTATTTCATGTTTTTAAAGTTTTCAAGCATAATTATTGTAAGTCATACCAATATGCAGCATGTAAGTAAACAAACATGCAGCAAAACGAGCAAGCATTCAGTATGCAACAAGCAGCATGTCAGTAAGCAAGCATGCAGCAAACCCGCAACCATTCTGTATGAAACAAAGCCTTGCAACAAGCAACATGCAAGTAAGCGAGGACGCAGCAAGGTAACCAGCACTCAGTATGCAACATTATGCAATATAGGTACTACATGAGCAAGATTTTAAACAAAATTCGGTTATTTTAACATTACACAATAACAATCGGGCCAAATGAATATTCGGCCCAATAATACAACACAATGCAATACAATTATTATATACAGTAGAAAATATTTATCTAAAAACGATTATGCTAAGCATGTTATGTTAAATAACTTTCGCTAAATCAAATTATGCCAGTTAAAAGGAGCCCGTGAGAATTCAGGCATGCGGGTAAGCTAAATTCTCCGTCCATAACATGACTAAGCCTTACGATAGAGCAAAAAGTAGCTTGCGGAGAGAGAGCCGTCTGGAATAGTTGTCAAGTAAAAAGATGGGCATTCAAGGAGTTTTTTATTCAACTTATTGACTGTTGTTTAGCGTTGAAGAACTCTGTGGTTTCTGTCTACTTCATACACAGTAGTGATGGGTGTGAAGTCATGCAGCCGACTGTACACTCCGGGCGAGGATTCTCCTCGGAGATGTTATCGGCTAAGGAGCCGCGGGTACAGTCGGCCGCGGCGCGCGATCACCGACACGACACGATTGTTCCGACGCATTACGTTCACAAAGCCGAGACTCCAACCACGGCCAGTTATCCTCCGAATACGGAGATTATATTTCCTTTGTGCGCCAAACAGAATGCCTTCACTGCAGACATCGGCACCGCCATGTCTTTATAAAGCAGACATAACCCTTAGCTACGAGTGATAATACAACAAAGGTTGTATTGTGTCGAGGTGCGAGAGGGCTGAGTGACTACATCTGTAACAATAACGCGCGTCGGTCGGTGTGCCCCTGCACTCGTGGTGGTGAGTCCACGCTCACTGCCAAATCACAATTTCACCGTGACTGTCATGATGAAAGTTTTTTTTTTTTATATAAGAGGGCGGCAAACGAGCATGCGGGTCACCTGATGGAAAGCAATCACCGCCGCCCATGGACACCCGCAACACCAATAGGGTCACAGATGCGTTGCCGGCCTTTGAGGAAGGTGTAGGCTCGTTTCTTGAAGGTTCCAATGTCGTACTCGTTCGGGAATACCGCTGCCGGAAGTCCGTTCCACAGGGTGGTTGTACGTGGTAAGAAGTTTCTTGAGAAACGTACAGTGGTAGACTTCCACTCATCCAGTAGCGTCTAAGTATGTATCCAAATTGTATATATTTGAGGAAATAAAACGTTATTATTAATTACTTTAGGAGCTTATATCTCCCGAAAAAATCACATATATAAAGAACTACTTAGACAACTGTTTTATGCACAACGGATCACCACTTGACCTCAATGGTACGTGATGTTAAGCAAATATGAGGCCGAAGGTGGAATCGTCTAATTTACACAATTATGATTAGAGTGAGGGCCGAGGCGAGGCGAGAGGACACCACATGGTGTCGCCCAATATATAACATTACGCTAACCATTACGCATATGTGTACGGTATGTGGTCACCGCCGCCGCCATGCCACTTGCGACGAATATGGAGTCTTTGTCCACGACCATTATTATATTCTTTTACACAATCCGCTATAGATTTCCGTTACGTAAGGCTTTATAAACGATTGGTGTCGTATAATGAAGCCCATAGAATTAAAGTGTTCGGTGTAAGCCACCACGTAGCGGGGGCTTTGTGCTAAATAAAGAGTTCGCTTAACTGAGTGTCATTTAGACCTCCTACACGGTATTCCATTACCAGGGGACAGGTGTGTTGGTACATATTTTGCCTCTCCTCGCATACATTGCCCGTTTTAACGTCACAGGAAACCACTACAAGGGACAACAGACGCCGTTCGATGTACTGTAAGTCGATAGAGTCGCTTTTAAAACTGCAATTCGGAGATAAGTAAGATTTAGTGCTTAATTGTTGCCTACCAGTCAATGCCAGTAACTAACGAGCCTCGTCGTAGTGTGACGCATGCACGTGTATAAATTCTAGATAGTTACGAAAGAGGTCTCATATTTAAAGTGTGGGTATTAGAAACGTCAAACTTGCAAAGGCCGCCATTTCAATGAAGCCGTATGAATACCCGGTGACCCGGTGATTCAGTCGGGGCGTTGTGTTGCATTCGCTGAGCGGCGATGGTGATAGTCACCCCCCTCCCCCATCCAGCGCGATGAATCGACGTATTTAGTGAACTCCGACACATCTCCTCGCTCCCCCTTCAGCTCCTCAGCGCACTCGCGAACGCGTTGCCACGTCATCACTATTGGTCGCTCTCCAGAGTAAACTAGCTACATATAGGGTCGATGGGGTGTCCGTCCGTTTTATGGACAGTGCGCGCACAAACACGCGGCTTTATGAAGGTTGCGGTAACGTCTTCCGGCCGGTTTCGTTTTACCGCCGATCCTACTCACTGTAGTCGGGGCGGCACGAACCCTTCCACCTAACGTAACATTGTATACTTAACTTAGATACGTACCTACATTACATTGTGTGGTGTTCGTTCGTAGCGCCTCTACAACACATACTCGTATACCTAATGGCTGTTTGAAGATGAAACATATTACGAAACGTCCATTTTGCCATCGTCATCTGGTCATCGCGTTAAATGTCAGTTTGATTAGGTACTGATTTCAGTTAGATATTGCACATGCATTTACCTGATTCACTAATATATTGTTCTGTCAATAACAACATTGTTTGATTGCTTGATGGATGATTGGTAGCGCACGGGCTATGTGCATGCACAGTACACGCACGGAGGCGGTGAGGACACACTAAACACGGTCGGTGTCGGTACTACTGCACGCTACATTGTTATCCTGTCTGTATCGTATTATGGAAATACCGAATGTCGCGTGGAGCGTGGCGAGCTGACCGCGCCGTATTGGATTGTAATAATACTACTAAATCCCTGTAATTAATTCCCTGAACCACAACAATCTACTCCATAGGTGTATATCTACAATTAGAACATACAAGGTTCCTAAGTGGCTTTATCGAAGTGGATATTTGGTGAGATGTGATCTCTCCGACAGTCGTTAATAATATGTCCTTTCTTCCTCTACCTTCTAAAAACACCAAGCTTATGCGCTTATTGGACACTTTCAATAAAAGAAAATTGTTTTGAACAAATTTTTTAAATATAGAATACATTCAGTTGATTTTAATGGCATCAACAATACATTTATTTTTTACAATATTTAACAATGACGTTGTGAAACAATAAGTTCAATACAATTCAATTCTTTATTGATTTCCATAATGTGTGTATATAGGTAGGTGGTCATATTAAAAAAAACAATAGTTCATTACGGACCCTGTCGGGCACAACAATTAGGAAAGAGGAGGACGATTTTTACGGAGCATTATGATAATATATTCTTTTTATTTATTTTTATTAGATTTAGACTGAAAGTCGAAAGTATAATATAGTCTCGACTTACACTGAACTCTAATTGTATGCGTATTCGACACGCACTTGGCTGGTTTTCAGGGTTCCGACCATGGAATACATGGATCATTTGGGGGTCACTTTGTTGTCCGTCTGTCAGACAGTCCGTTAAGGAAGATCTATGTCCAAATCAGGTGGAGGTGTCAGGTTGAAATATACCTGTTTGGTAAAACAATCAAGTTTCCAACTCATTGACATGTAACTATAAAATGGAAATTGAGAAAACCCTTGAAAGATTATGATATCATCCAAATATTCCGAACTACTATGTTAAAAGCTAAATATCTTCGAAACGGCTTAACCGATTTTCATCAAACAATGGCTAATAACCTGTCCCCTTGTTTAGTGTTTATTACATATATACGCACACAGAGTCATAACATTTTTCGTCGGTGGTTAAAAATGATATGGCCTTTTAAATACGTAGATATTCCCTACTAGATGTTATATTACCTATAGGGTACCGACAGGTTACCTACTTCCCGTTCATTTAGTATTTTGAAATTTGACATGAAAGAAGGTCTCATACTCCACCACCCGCACCCACCCAAGAGACATGAGGAACAGACGCAGCGTTTATTGCAACCTATAACTCGTATATTTATATTTATTATAGGTCAATGTTATTGTGAGGCTCTACTCGGCGCTATATTGAGACAGGAGAGACTTATATTTAGTGTTTATATCGGAATGGCTCTTTGATGAGGGGAGGCGGTAAATGGAAGCACAACTGTATATTTGGACAAGTAACTGACAAGTACATGGGAAGCTGGCACTGCTATACTAGACAGCTGGGATGACATATAAAAATAATGTAATATATTTACAGGTGACCAAGAAAATGTATAAATGCTTCGCCGGGAATTGAATCTGAAACCTTTTGTGTAGTTCGTTCTTAAGTTAACTGACCATGCAGACTGTCTAATGTGGTCTAGTTAGCTTAGGTAACCAACCGTAGGTACATAAAATACTGATTGGTGTTATTAATGAAGAGACGATCTCAATAAGTGCTATAAGGAGCTGATGTGATCATTTTGAACCACTCTATTAATGTTCACAAAACTCGCACATTTTTCGTAAATTATGAAAATTGTCTTGCTTTGACAAATATGTGAGTTCATTGGAAGAGATCCCATTACGTATAAGTCGATTTTAGTACTAAATTTTAAGTTAAATTTATTGTAATTACCTAAATTTAATGAAGTACAATTTTAGAAATATATTTATACATATATTACTTTTCATAGAGGTTCCAGAGGCGCCTCCGGAACACAGGTGTGTACCTACTCCATCACACGCGCTGTGCGACGGTGGCTCCGACGTGGTCAGAGATGTACCGAACCATCTTAATCCTTAATATGTGAAAATAATCTTTAAACTAAACTTTGGGATCCCTAAAATCGAAACCGACGAACAAGTTTAACACTTTTTTCTAAGGTAAGAGTGATAATTGACGCCTAAACATCTTTAGAATTGTGAGGCGCGGGACAATGTGCCAAAGAGTTATTTATTGTCAACTGCCACTTACCCGTGGCTTCGCCCGCTTGGAATTTTTATATATGTAAATTCGTGTATTGTGTTATTTGTGTACTCGTCATCATCATCTCAGTCAGCCCGTAAAACATCCCACTGCAGGAATATAGTATATAGTATATAGTATATAGGCACGCCTTCCCTTGTATAAATGAGGGAGTATGGGTCTATGGTCCACCACCCTGGTAACGCTGGCTCAATGCGGGTTGGGGACTTCACATGCCTTAGAATTTTTATTTCTCAGGCATGCAGGTTTCCTCACGATGTTTTCCTTCACCGTTTAAGAGTAGTGGGATAAATGCACTTAAGGAATTAAATTAAATTTAAAAACTCATTGGTACATGGCCTGCCTGGGAATCAAACCCGGACCTTTTTATTGGTAGCAATGTAGGTATGTTTTGTTCCAGGGCATATTCTGCTTGTTTTTTTTCAATCCGTTCATTCCTATCGCCGTGCTTCAACAATAAACATACTAACTATATATAGTTGGACACTGGTGTCGATTCGGATGTACAACGAACTAACTAAATTTAAAGCAGATACATCCTTTTCTAACACTATTAACATGAAAGGGACGACTATAAATTAAGGCCTGTCAAATTAAGTTAAGAGCTGTCAAAACAAGTCGCTCCATAGTATTTTAATCGTGACGTCGCTAGGTGTACACCTAATATTGATAAAGAAGTGCTTGTTTTGATCCTTTTACTTAATTTGACAGGACTTAATTATATGTCGTCCTTTTCATGTACTAGTGGTTAGAAAAGGATACACATAATTTAAATTTAGTTAGTTCGTTGTACATCCGAATCGACACCAATGTCTCAATACCAAAGACAGGTAGCGCCCATAATGTTACTAATGCTCGATTAAAAATACAATGGTGTCGATTCGGATAATCAGTGTGTAATAAATAACTATGTGAAGTGGGTACGTGTCTCCGAATGATCCTGTGTCCTCGCCCTTCACTCGCGTCACGCGTGTCACCAACTATGGCTACTGAGCGCCTGTCGCAACTGCTTGAATGAGTCATTATTGATCCTTCTAAAATGTTCGTGGAGTGTGTCGGAGACGCGTCACGCGGAGAGCAAGGCCCAAGGCGCTCGCATAAGGAACTATGATATATTCTGTGGCGTCAGGCCGCGTGATATGTGTGTGTAATGGCGGCGCGGTCGTCGTTCGCCGCCCTGTCATTAGGGCGGGCGCACACTGCCGGGCCGCATGCTGCACCGACAGACACGAGCTGCGGACTGACGCACGACGTGTGCTCCAACGTCCCACAGACACGCTACCACAGCAATCACTTTTAAATAACCTACTATTTGACTCTACAGTGCCAATATATGTTACCTACAGTTATTCGTTTCAGAATTTCCGAAAATACCCCAAAAACGGTTATAACAAGCAACGTTACTTAATACAGTATTGTAGATATACACAATCGCTTAATGAGACTACGTAAGCAAGGCCAACCACGCCTGACCTCGTCCCGCCGCGGCCGCTCCGCCCTGCCTGTGTCGCGGCGGGAATGTCCGTCGGCTGCCAAAACAATGCGCTCCGCTGCGTCACGTCACGGGATGTCACTGCAATTAGCCCTGCTCCTTTATTACGTTGCGGCAAACACTTATGTCTGTATATAGAATTTTATTGAAGCAGTAAGCTGTATCAAACCTGTGTAACATGCTGCTTGGTTGGGAGACTGTGACAACATCTGCAGCAACAGCTAAGCTTCAAGAACAGCGTCTGACGAGGGCCCCGTATGACTTGGTAACAACACAGACACTAACAATATGTGCTCGAGTAAGTCTTCACGTACAATAATACGGTTGAGGATTTACCACACTAGCACTTTACTGGTGTGATAAATCCTCAACCGAATTATTATTTTACTGACACGTTCAAGGACAAACGACCACCAAAGTTTTATTGTTATAACTTCGAAAGTAGGGTTGTGTGTGTCCGTCCGTGAATGTATTAATTAGGCCACGGAGGGAAAGACAGACCGAAATGCATTTATGCACACGAGCCTCCACTCTGGATACCGACACACCACCACCGAAACGTCTTTTTTTTATGCACGACGGGCTCGTACATGACCACAATCACACCTGATGTTAAGTGAAGATGAGGTCGAAGGTGGAAGCGTACTGACCCGGAAACCCCAACACATTTGGGGGACTAGCTATCTTATCTCTGACAACAGGAACACAACAATGCAATTAACATTTGGCGGCAGATTTAGATAAGATGGTGGTAGCTAGCCAGGCGGACATTTTAAAATGCCCTACCACCAACCAAACCCAGTATTTAAACATGTACCCCGCTGGGGATCGAACCCGCGACCTCCGAATCGTAAACCCAATGTGGTTTACATTGAGCCACGGAGGCGGTTACGTCTCTACATATACCAACTATAAGCTTGTACTGACGCGTTTCAAGATGCATTTCGTGGTTGTTTCCGATACAATGCCAATAACCTCCTCCGTTTAGGGGACTGAAAACCTTAAATAATTTTAAATCCAAGCTCAGGTTATAACTACTCGATATACAAAAAAGTGGTCAAGAGATGTTCGGGATGTTTCCAACTCCTAGTTGTCCGCTGAGTTTACTTATTATTATTATTGTTATAACTCGCTTCCACATATTGCATTGCCTTTTTGTTCGTTTTTATAAAGTATGTAAATGAAATTGTATAATATTTAGTTCAAGTTATGAGGCAATAAATTATCCATCATCGAATTAATATATTTTCGGTTACCTACCTACTTACCATAAAGTAGAACTGCTCTCTAATAAATAAACATTCGGTGGTAGTTATGTCCAAACGCCATGCGACGCCCTACGCAAGGTCCGCGCTGTCGACACCATTAGGCCGTTCACAAAACCTCTTTTTGTATGCTAAATCAGGAATGTAGAAATCCGTAGACGCAGGAAGTCACCAACATAGCCCAACGGATTGGTCAGTTGAAGTGGCAGAAGGCAGGGCACATAGTTCGAAAAACTGATGGCCGATGGGGCATTACAGTTCTCGAGTGGAGACCTCGCACCAGCCAGCGCAGCGTAAGACGTGCACTCACATGGTAGACGTGCGACCCATTTGAAGGTCGCGGGAAGTCACTGGATGCAGGCCGCTTCCAACCGATGGTTCTGGAACTCTATGGGGGAGGCCTATGTTCAGCAGTGGACGTCCTGTGGCTGATATCATGATGTTGTAAGACATGGGGCAGAGCGCTTCCGTGCTCCACGTTGAACCTGGCGTCAGTCCACCGCAACAGTCATTGTCAAAAAAGAAAGTGCGAATTAAAGCAGAGCATAGCGGTGGATGCGCGACAGCAGCTGAGAGTGTCGCACACAATATTGGTAAAGTTGCGACACGCGCTCTCTAAGGCCCGTATTAATAAACCGTTCTCAAGATTGACATGGCCTGAAGTTGACGCTTGAGAATCTGTTGCATATTAAAACAGCATCAGAAAAAATGGTCTTGAGACTGAGACGCGATCTCAATTTCAAGAACGATTTATTAATACGGGCCTACGGTATTCTACGCGTCAATATGACACTATGACATGAACTGCGTCAATAAATATGTTAATTTAACAGTGCGGCGGCGGCGGCGGTGGCGGCCGGCGGTCCACTTGTCAGGTGATTAACGCGATACAACGGAACGCTAATCTCGGGGATTTAAATACACAAGTAATCCAATTTACATAGATCCATAAGATTATGTAGATGGCGAAAGTTGGGGCATGCGAATGTCGACTGATAATTTCCATAATGATATGTCAACAGTGTGGTGACTTCTCTGCGTGGGCTTCACCTCCGGCCAACGTGCGGAAAGGGACCAAAGGTGCTTATTGTCACTGGTGATTGAGCCGCGCGCCACTGTCACAGAGTGAGGTCTCGATAACACATACTATCGGTATCCACTTGTGGTGATGGGATCCCCTTCCTGGGCCAGTGTAGTGCAGGGCAGGAGTGAGGTGCGTGACGCCCGGGGTGTATCCGACGGGCTCGACGACCTCGGCGGTTACTCGCCTCTGGCTAAATAAAACTTTACCGCCTCGCCTGTATTTGAAATCCATAAATCAACCGCTTTCGAGCTTAAGTATCGATTTCTGTTCGAGCTATGCCCATTAATATTCCATCTCTTTCCGAAATTAAAACATTTTTCCGGGAACTCGAGAGCTTTTGATATTTCTCGTCATCGGAGCGGAATTAAAAAATTCGCCTCGCAGAGATAATTGGAATTGAAATCGATGGAAACGAATGAAGTTTAATTAATTCGTGGGGTTTCGTTACGCACGTGAACGATCGTCTGAATGTAGGCAGGTAGGTACTCGGTGGCTGGCAGTGCGAGTGGCGGCCACACCGAGCCCGCGGCCACGGCTCGCACTGAGCGGACATAATGCCATTATCGTCGCTGACGTCGCGCTCTTTGAACTTCCTCTAATTTTATTATCGGAAAGCGCCAACGTTCGTGGAACACTAATGATTACACACGACATCCTGCTGGAAATTTCCTGAAACTAATATGGTCTTCGTTTGACGGTGTATCAACATCAACCCTACTAGTTACGCTCATATTTTCGCGTTACAATTCATGAGCAGAACTTGGAGCTTCATATTTTGTGCATTAGTAGTATTACATTATTCTATTCTATTCTCGGTAGTATTACATACCCAAGTACCATACTAAGATCAAAGTAGCGCCGACATGCAGCGCTACACAATCCTTCCCTATTACAGATATAAACGGCTGCATCACATGAGATGAAAAGCGCTAATCCAATGGTTCGCTGAAAGCTAACATGATAAGCTGCTTGTAGACACAGTGCGGGCTCTCAGTCGGCACTAGAGTCGTCGAAGCCGGAGAAGAGAAGCCATTGAAGCACGCTGCAATGTTAGCTCGTAGTTACTGTACCTACTCGTAATATCTACGTAATGTTGTCCGTCATATACAAGCATTGCAGCATTTTATGAAGCAAATTGTACAATCTATTCTTACTACTAACTTCTTATAAAAATCTTCTCCATCTGTTATGCATTAAGTGCGTAAAGCATTATGTAAAGTCGTGTGCAGCATTTAATTAATAACATTTTTAAGTTTCGTTTGTTAAGTTTGCGTGTCGTGCACTAAATTCTACAACTAGTGAACAGGCCGAGCAATGTAAATCGGACCGATACGGACGATAAGCATTAAGCGTTCCTTAAGCGTGTTCCTGAAGCCATGCGGTATAAAACGACTGCATTAGCATTAATTGATTAACATCCAACAAGAATCTGTTTTCACATTGAGTCACTTCACCTAGGTACCAAACAAGCAGTTTGTTCACAATAACACGAAACACACGGCTTGCGCTGTGGTCCGCCTCAAGACGTCACACGCCCCCTCGGCGCAGACCCGCATAGAGATTAGCAAAAAGGTTAATGTAGTACCTGCGGGGCGTCACGTGTGTGTCTGTCTGTCTATGGAGCCCCGCGTCGGAGAGCTGCATCGATCACTGAGCAGTTATCCCGGTTCGATTCCCGTTCGTGTAACGGTTACGAGCAACATAAACTAACCCCGAATGGCCCAGAGCGTATTATCCTCCCCCCTCTCACCTCCCGACCCGCACGGCGCTGAAACTTGCAAATATAAAAACAATATGGCCGCGTATGATCCGCCCGAAACGCGGAGGTTGTAAAAATAGTCGTAAACGTGAAATTAAAACAAAAAGTATGCCTCGTAAAAAGTATCAGAATTGTCGCGGAAACCTACCCCCCCTCCCGCCTCCCTTCCCCTCGCCCCTCTCGGCCCCGCGGAACCGCTGAGATGAATCGGCGTCTGGGGAAGTTTTGTGTGTTATTCCCAAATCAGCAATAATTTCACTCCCACATTCGTTCCCTAAATAGCAACGGGAAATCGAGCTCGACGCTCCATTAGAGCTTACCTAAGTATAATCTTAACCATTTGGTTACTGAAGTCAAATTTTTAGCCTTCAATTTGAGTAAAAAACATAAAGTAACGACAAAGTAACGCGGGGGGAACATCATTCTGCCACATTGGAGTTTAACCCCTTTTAATTTTACTCTTTCTCATTTAATCAATACTCCACCCACTCTGCTGCAGGTAAGGACTCAGTTCTACACGTCACCCATAGGAATACATAGACTACTTCTTTGACACCCTTATTCTAATCAAAGATTTCCTATCACTGATGCAACTACTAATGGTGAGAGACGGTCTACTTCACGCCACTTCAAAGGCAGCGGAAATGGAATGAAGCGATTCGATTGTATTAAATACACGAGTGATACCACTTGTGATACTTATTGTGTTCTCCGACCATTTGCTCCCCTTCAGCCTGATGCGACAGTTATGTATCGGAGTATGCCATCTCCCGTCGTCGTCGCAGGCCGTAGTCCAGTAACCACACACACTTTTAATCAAGGCCGTGATTTTTTGCACATGGATAGATTATCTGTCAATGATAGAATGAAAATGTTTTCTAACAAAGCGGTCGGTTCTAACAAATCTACATTTTAGTTCCATTACTGACTGTTTGGTGTAGTGGTTAAAAATTCTGACTACTATACCAAAAGGTCACGAGTTCGAATCCCGCTAGGGGCATATGATTGTATAATGAATAAAGACATGTGTTCCTGAGTTATGAATGTTTTTCATTTATGTATTTATTTACAAAAAAAAATGTGTAGTTTATCAACCATCTGGTATCCATAATACAAGCCTAGTTGCTTAGTGTGGAACTAGATGGCGCTGTGTGTATGTGCAAAGATATTTATTTACGATTATTATTTTCAATTTCTTTTTCTCAGCGTGAGCTGGTATTATCATACCATTTACGGGCATTAACCAAGTAAATGGTATATTCCTATTTATGTTAAAATCGTAAGTCAGTTAGTCCGTTTTCATCAATTTTTGGAGGAATTTTCTGACAATACGACAAGTATTTAAAATGACGGCTTTTTGCATAGGAATGTACGTAGATGGTTTCAGATCATGGTTATTATTATTATTACTCTAACCTTCTACAAAAAATCAGGAACTTTAAGATTAATAGGAAGTTACATCAGAAAAATGGCGTCGCAGCCCGGTCGTGTGGGTCATAGACACGAGTGGAGTGGCTCGGCGCGCCCCACACTGCACCGCCTCGCCCCGCGGCGCGGCTCGTGGGCGGATAGAATAGATAACATTTTTACGACCACGATATTACATTTACTTCGCTCCAAATATTCAGCGCTAAACGTTAGGGCTTTAAGAGTTTCAAAGTTACGAGAAATTTAATTAGACGCTGCGGCGGCGGCGCGTGGCGTGGCCGGACGGTACCGGCTTCATTGTAGGTACTCACCTATATCATAGAATGAAACGGCCGCACTCAACGGCAGCCAGCCACTCGTATACCTACTATATAGTCGACGTATGTACACTGAAACGAATTAGGCACAGCACAGAGACGTACAGCCATCTACAGCTAAAAGTATACGTGTTATTCCACAGCGCGCCAGGTCTATAGCATTAATTACTTACATTAATGATGTCGTGTCAGGCAAAACACGCCGGGGGTAGTGCTGTCAGAACATGAAATTTTGATACCCATGCGTTGTTTTGCCTCGCACGACTATAATTATTGCAATAGGTACCTACATCTAGCGTGCTAGAGGATATACTTCTAGCTGCAGGTGACTGTACCTAAATTCACTGGATAGCTAGCACATAATGCATTCCCCAAACGGTGCGTTAATGCACGAAGAATTTCCATACAAAGCATTAAAATTCTTGGTGCATTAACGCAGCGTTCGGGAAATGCATTGTGCTAGCTATCCAGTGAGTTTTCTGAATAATTTCAAAAGAAATCATATCACACTCGAGATGAAATTCCCTTTACGGAGCAAGTATTTCAATTTGAATTCTTAATTTTTCTACTGTTCTTATTGTTTAATATAAACGAAATTGCTTTCACGGTGAGTTTAAAGGTGGACTCGGAGCCGGCCCCGCGCCCCGGGGCGCTCAGCTGAACTCTCGCTTGCATCTGCCTGTGTGCGGGCGTTATGTAGCATAAACTGCCTTATTTAGTACATTGCACCTCCATAATACTAATATCTCCATGGTTTGGAACAATGTTTTCATTGGAATGCTCCTCCACCCTCGACACGGACCCGTCCACTTCGTATAACCATTCAAGTAGTAAATAGCAGCAATCCGCTATAACACAATGAATATCTAGAAAGCGATTTATCGAGCAACGGTTATGTGTTGTTTACACATTGTAGCGTATTAATTTTGTGAGAGACTCGCGGGGAATGTGGATGATAGTATAGTTAGTGGTGCAATGCGAACCGGGGGCGATGGGGACGGCTCGGACGACGAAGGTTATGCGGGCGGTGATGACGGGGATGCTAAAGAAATCTCAAGTGCCGGGTGATACATGCTGATATTGACTCTATTTATAAGAAGAAATGGTTCTAATATTATCACATACTTACATGTATTTATCGTGATGTCGAAATGAAACGCTCTACTGTCGGGTGTGCTGCTGTCGAGTTCAACTGGATGTTTCATGACGTGTACGACGACAGTCGCATCATAAAGCTGTTAAATTAAAGTTAATACCTATAGTAGATATCTAATGGATTTACCCAATTACCTATTTATCTGGTTACCTATTGGTGATGGCCTTAACTTCGTACATATAGATTTATCATCATGATCAGCCCGTAAACATCCCACTGCAGGGGTATAGGCCTTCCCACTTAAGTCAAGTAACACACTTATTCTTAACCGGTAAAGTTTTTCATTGAACTAAGTGAATATACCCTATAATATAGCTTAACGTTGTATAGTAGGCACTTAAAGATTCCATGCGTCAGGCAAAGATATATTTAATACAGGAAAAGATAAGGACGTCCAACTTCCCGATAGTATGCAGGTATCACGTTTAGACGCTGGTAGCGGCATGGCTATACACAGCAGAGCTGCGCGCTGAGCGCCGCACAGACGGACGGACAGTCCCGGCCGCGCCCGCGCGCTCTAACTGGTAACGCAACGCAACAAAGTCGTGCAAAGTTATTTTACAACTTCCCATAATAAGCGCGTAATGGTGCGTGTAAAATTAAATTAACGTCTTCACCGCCAAGTTAGTATGTGCGTTACCTTGCGTGCGTTCGGCTCCACTCGCACCTACCTACTATGTATAGGTATATATGTAAGGCAGACACATCGGTCGGTGTTACATCTAGGGTGTAATACTCGTAACACTTCAGGGAAAAGCGTTGGGGAAATTATGTTTTGGAACAGTTTATATGGAGAGGGACGTGCCTATTGCCACCCATATTGGCGATTGGTTTTGCATTGGGGAAATAGCGCGGGTCTTCAGGTCTAATATATAAGACGAAAGTATTTAACCAATGCAGGATGCACGTCATGACCTACGGTGCAGAAACGTGCACCATCTAAGTATTCACTAATTTGATTTCGCTCAGCGAGCTATGAGAGAACTATGCGCGGAATTCCTTTAATGGTAATGATTCGAAATGAGCATATCCGGGAAACACAACTGAACGTATTCGTTTAGAAAGAGTTCAACTAAGTTAGACTGTATTCCCATTCGTACCATTTTCGCATATTTTTTTTTCGGAGACTTCTAACTGCTAGTGCCAAACTAGACAAAGGCTATGGATACTTCATAATGGATACATGGATAATGAAAACATCCATGACTCGAAAATAAATGTTCGTACTCATCATACAAACCTTTACCCCTAAAGAGATTCATAGACATTGTCACTACCCTACCCACTGCACCAATCGGTCGGCTAAATGATACTCAAATTTGGTTTTAAATTAGTTTCGAATTTGTATATTGGATTGGAGGCTGGTCTATGTCGGAGCAGCGCTCGCGGCGTCTCGTTCCATTATCTCGATTAGCGAATCCCAATGCCTCAGCAGATAGACGGCGCCGCGCGCACGCCGAACCGAGCTCTAAGCACTACCAGTTAGGGAGTGTTTCAGCTGCACGCGCTGGTTCAATGTTAGTTTTTGCCGATATGATATTGGATACGGTTTAGAGTTATTCGCCGCGAGGTCGGCCGCAGCGCCCCGCACACACGCAGGGCCCGCCTCTATCTGCTGCCACGTTAGAGTAACGATTAGCTTCACTTCACGTGAGTACCCAGTATTCATGTGGATCGCAATGTGCATTTATAATATACCTTATATTACGCAGCGACGTGCACAGCATTTTGTCACATGGTGGACAGAACACTACAAAATAATAACGTACACTCGTAACGTGCAATCTTCACAACTGTTTAGAATATATTTCTGTTCACATAGAATGAATCAGCTGTCTTGACCATGCATTACTACTACAATATACGCCATAACTTTTATAAGTACCTAATAAAGCCATTTCACTTTCATTATCATCCCCACTAGCGTTTTTCATGCTAAGATTTGCCCTAACCGCCGGGGGTGTTCATAAGTTTGGCCTATAACGCTCACGCACGATCCCTTAGTCGCCTTTTACTCACGGAAAGAGATGCGCTGGTCCTATTTTACTCTGCCCACGTTGAGTCACTATACCAAAGCTGCGGAGCACATAGGTACTCAAGTGATAACTGGCTCACATGTTTGATGTTTTCATAAGAGCGGTTATCCGAGGTTGGCACCATAACTAACACAGATCAATACTACTGATACTAGCCAGTAAAGACAACCCATGTCTGACTGACGCTATACAATCTCCTTCCCCCCTCTCCCCCCTCCCATCCTCCCCTGCAATGTTACAGTGATTGAGATGAAAAGCGACGCCTTTGATCGGAGCTCGTTCAGATAAGCTACCGTCGATAGAGTACTATCCCATTTGTGAGGAATGGAGTTAGTGTCGGGAGAGCGACGGAATTATTGTATATCGGGGAATGTACGATAAATAAAGTAGCTGTGTACTTACTGAGTACCTCTACTAAAGAAAATAGACCTACCTAACACATTGCGGGACGGGACTAGGGTTGCCAGATTGAGAAATCAAATTTTCTGGACAATATTCTAAAATATCTGGACAAAAGGATTTTAGGCTTGACAAAATAAAAATCAGCATTAATCAATCGAAATAAGACATATATTTAAGTAATTTGTACTTACTTAGGTATAATTATCATAATAAAAACGAAAATATAAACTAATGAGCTGAACAACTGAAACTAATGAGCTGAACAACTGAAACACCTTGCAAAACAAACAAACTTGCAAACAAAAACAAAGGAAACTACGTACCGCGAGCTGTTCGCGTGCATGAGGCGGCGGCGGCGGCAGCGGCGGCGGCTTTTTATTTTTATCTGGACAATTTGCCTAAAACCGGGACACTGGACAACGTGTGATATTGCTGGACAATCCAGCCAAGTCCAGCCAATCTGGTAACCCTAGACGGGACACAACCAGTCTCTCGCCGTAATAACAACGAAACTTGCATATCGTGTCCCGGTACCTACGTATTAGTGTAAACAGTTACAACAACGTCTCCACATTGCTGTTATCGTTAGCGCTTTTTACGGTCAATTAAATCGCTGTTTGAATATTTTTGTTTTATACCATCAGAAAGCCAATCAACCTTTCCCGATTCATTCTTGCCTTACCTACAGATTACCTTTCCGCCCGCGCCCGAATAACTTTATAGGTAGCGGATATGTTCAATTTGTTTATCCCTCGGGAACTACTCACTTTATCAAGATAAAAATATCCTGTTTTAATCCATGGTTTATATATACCAAATTTCATCCAAATCCGTTCATCCGTTTCACCGATTGGTGTAGTGGATAGTGACCCTATCAGCGAAACCAACGGTTGCGGGTTCGAATCCCGCGACGGGTAAATGTTTGTGTGATGAATATGAACATTTATTCCTGAGTCATGGATGTTTATATAAATATTTATGTATGTTTATCCGTTATCTAGTATCCATAGTACAAGATTTGCTTAGTTTGGGACTAGATGATTGGTGTAAGTGTCCGAAATATTTATTTATTTATTAATTATATTTTCTCCAAGTTCTCCACCGTGATCAAACTTTCGCATTTATAATATTAGTAAGATTAGATGGAGAATATGGTTGCATTATTTAATAATTGACATTACAAATAAATCTCAATCGGTGAGAAATTCTCGAGAGATGACTAACATTAAAGGTTGTTTCAGGGGATGTGTTAGGTTTAGGGAGAAGAGCTCATCATCCAGAAATATTCATCAACAGTGGTGCAGCCCCTGCAGCGCCCGTCCACACAGCTACAGCGCTGCAGCTGCCCTCGACTCACACAACGATCCCTCATCAGACGAGAGCGGGAATAAGACGCGTCTCTACATTACTTGGCCCGCATTAAGTAGGTACAGTCGGTCGCGGGTGCGTTTCGTACTAACACTTTCATATATATTTATACCTACGTTGTAATTTTCTAATAACTTTTGAGTATGCTCTCGATGCAGTAATGTTCAGCGAAATGCAATGCATTACTGTACACTATTGTTTTTTTTAATTTGTAGTGGTTGACCAACAAAATGAGTCCAAAAAGTTTGGTTCCGCAAAACTTGTAACACTTGTCGAAATTTAGAACAATTTTTGCTTAAAATAAGAATAAATAAAATTAAAAACAATCTTTACTGCCCAAGTTCGGTAGTTTCTTCTAGAAATAGTATGGAAACAAGCCGCACAAGCCTATGGCGGGTTTCGGTAAAAAATTACTATGGGTGATAGAAAATTTAGAAACCCTCCGAGAAAAGAAGCGATCGTGTCAAACAAACGCTAAATTTCTTTGAAACGGCTTAACCGATTTTCATCAAGCATGGCAAACCGTGGACAGGTTCTAGTCTCTCATTTAGTCTTTAATTAAAAAAAACTTAAATCTATCTATCTATCTATCTATAAAACTCATAGTTTTTCGTCGGGGGTTCAAAAATGAGATTTTGTTACTTCGTTGTCGTTATTGGAAGTAGAACAAATTATGGAGTTCGCTTTACGTGATTTATTTGATTGGGGTCGTCACACAACACCCGATGCAATTATAAATCACTTTCTGCTCGCTGCAACAACTACTATTGTTTTGTTGAAGGTTGTAACATCTGTGTGTTGTATCATCTTAACATTCTATATCCTTATAACAATGTAGCGCCGTACCACCACTACTGCTATTCAGTAAGCCCTCAGCCCTAGGCTTTCACTGCTCAGAAACAAAGATATTGTAATATTGATATTGTAATGTTCACACGTTGACATCAAAAGATATTATAATCATGCCTTGAATACATCTGTCTGTCTGCCTGCCTGTTCGAGTCAAAGCCGTGTTTGCCGGGAGGATGTGAGGCTGGGATCGGTTCACTTCTCAGAAACATATTATACCTACCTACCTACTTTATGAATAACAATAATCCGCACATTCAAATGGAAATATTTTCGCTTTCAATATAAATCTACCGACTCGTATATCTAGTTTGTATTTACAAGATAGGCCCGTTAATATACCTCTACATATGCTATAGGTACTTACATAAAGATAAATAACCTGTTTTTTTATTTCGTCCGTCTGTTTTCCGAGCTAATCTCAATAACGGCTGAATGGGTTTAGTATTCTCCACATGGTGACATTTGGAACCAAACGGAGGGTACAAAGAATACAGTGGGACCCATAGTACAAAGACCCCACGAACTACACCACCCTGTATAGTGTATAGTGCCGCTAGAGAGTCGTAGGTACTTATTTTGTATCAGTTTACGATCGACAATTATTACAGTACAACAATACACTGTGTACACTATAGCGCGGGGTTGTCGCCGACAAGGATCACTAGCTCACGGGGCAGATAACAACTCATTACAATATGTATTCTCCCCGCAGAGTGGGATAGGTTAGGTACCTTTATACTATTACTATATTATACTGATTATGATCATAATGGCGTGGGAATAGGAAACACGATGTAAAATTGTGATTTGACGATTTAGCAAACCCCCAACAACATTGATGGATCAAATAATTATATCGTCCAGGTAGCGTAGACCAAAGGATAGTGTTAAAAGCTCAATCGATTTCCATCAAATATGGCTAAAACCGTCAATTATCTTGTGTTTAATCTTAAATATATGTAAAAAAAAATGAAAACCCTTGAAAGACTGATATCATCGAAATACATAAAAAAATTGTGATAAAGGCTCATCTTCGAAACGGCTGAATCGATTTTCATCTGAGAGTGTGTCCCCTCGGTCAGTCTTATTAAAAAAAACGCAAATCAAATCGGCCCACACATTACTGAGATACGTCCGGACAAAGACTGGACACACACACACACACACATACACACACACACACACACACACACACACACACACACAACGCCGTCAAACACACAGCACCCGTTGTTTTTCGTCGAGGGCTAAAAAATAATAAAGAAGTAATTCGATTTGTATGAAATATTATGAAAGCGTTTATAAGCGGCACCCGGGCTGCACTCACACCGACACTATGTTGGTAACTTTAGAAATTCAGTAAACAACAAACGTAAGCTATTTATTGCTTCCGTAACGAAGTGGACACGTATAACTGAGTGTATGTGGGTACATACAAATGTCTCTCCGGGGGCGGCGCGGGGGGCGCGGGCGGCGGGGCGAGGCTCAGCAGACGCGATTTATTTCCCCAATTTATTTGGCACTCGGCTAATGTACACAAATGTATCACGGCCCGTGTCTGTGTCGCCCGCGATTTACAAGAAATCCCACTTCCGCGGCCACATTGCCGCCCGCGCCGACCGGCGACACTCTCCCGGCCATACGTCAGGGGCCACACAGAGGCCACACAGGGGCTCGTAGGGAAGTAATGCAGATATGGTGTTTGTGAAAAATATTCAAATCATAAATCGACTGATACAAAATTTGACGACACATGAGGCCGTCGTCGTCGTTCGTTAGTTGAACACAACACGAGGGTTGTATAGAATGCAGATTGGAGTCGGCGACTTGCGTCGGTTGGCATTATGTGTTTATTATGCATTATGATTCGCGTTTCAGAGTATGCAATGTATTTGTAAACTGCGACTCAAGTGTTTTAGACGCGAGGTTCCCACGGGCCGGTCCCGCTAAATCAGGAAATAACGCATTCGTTGTATGACAACTTTTTAAGTGGGAATATATTTATATAATGTATAAACTTAACCATATTTGTCCGGACAGAAGAGATCCATAATCGCTCAGTTCCGAGTGAGTCTAATCCCACCGGGCCCGCCCACGTCCTGTCCCGTCCCGCACGAATCAATTTTCCGTTTTCGCGTCATCGTCTCGTCTCGTTTAGAGCAAGGGAGGGGAAGCGGGGGGAGGGGGGGGGGGACTACACGACCCGCTTTGATGTCAGTTTCGGTAAGTTCAGCAACATTGTGGCAAACATATTTATTTACTGCAATAAAGTATACCCATCGAACATATAAAAAGGAACAACCTTTGAAATGTAAGTTTTACTTATGAAAATAAAGTTATTGATTGCTTGTTTGAATAAAGTACGAGTGCAGTGTACTCGTACTTTATTATTTGACGTCCGATTGGTATAATGAGCAGTGAGTCTGTCTGTGACACCAACGGTTATGAAAAGGAACATTTTATTCCCGATTCTAGGATGTTTATATAAATGTGTAATGTATGTTTATCCGTTATCTAGTATCCATGGCACAAACTTTGCATAGTTTGGACTCGAAAATTGGTGTATGAAAAATGTTAGAGGCATGTAGATCTGTGGATGACCCGCAAGTTATAAATTAAAATACAATTGGAATTCTATCGAACTGTGCCTCTATTGTGCGTTTTATGACTCAAGTGTGTAAACTTGACGTTTTTGTGTGGAATACACATTAGTGTTTGTATTTTCTGTCCTAACTATACGTAGTAGGTACACGCAGACCTACTAGTACAGGTAGTAGTACTAGCCCTTGCAGTACAAACCATCCACAGTGTCGCGCGGCCACCTTACACTGTCTGATAGTGTTACGGTCGCCATCCTGTCGACTGTACCTAAACTCTGCCTACAGTAAGTACAACGGACAGTTCAAACAGTTTTAGTCCCTTCAGTGATAAATGTGTTTAACAGTAAACGAACTTGAAACTCAAAACCCACTGTTCGTACTTAATTAATGACAGGAGTGTATGCGCTCATGGCATACATTTATTAGGTAGTCGGGTCGGGCGGCGCGCGGCGGGCGCAGTGCTCCCACACGTGGTGAAATGGTAGTTTCAGTGAGCGACGACGACGCCAGACGTCGCCGTGTGGGGATTTTATTATTGTTTGTTCTGCTGACTATGGGCCCCCCACTGCCCCCCCCCCCCTCCCCTCCCCGCATGCTCTCATTTCATATTGTTGTTTCAGTTTACTATTTGCCTCAGTTTATTATTTTTATTCGAGCTACAAAAAGAATAACATGAGCAAAATCCGCTCCGGAGCACGAATACAGTATTGTTTACATTTTTGTCGGCGAAGGGTTTTGTATTATTTTGTTTTGTGTAGAAATGTAACGGCTGTATGGCAGATGCGCTTGGTCTGTACGTGGAAGTGACGTCACACACGTCACGCAAGTAGTAGAGAATGTCTACGTGGATATTCGTGAGCTCCTGGAGCAGCCAACGCCACGTGTTGAGATGTGAACGAGACGGTGCCACTTTCACGATTTGCATTTTTTCCTAAACTTTTGTATTTAACGTAAAGCTCGAGCATTATTGTTATACAGCATGTAAGTACAGTCGCCTCGATAATCAATCATACAGAATTTACATAATTAATGGTAGCTTCTTAAGCTATACCATCCGCAATTCTCTAACATGGTAATCTAGAGAAGATTTAGATCGATTTAAATAAATTTATTTTATATTTATTTTCTTTTGTACACTAATGCTTTTATAAACAAACAAGTGGCTCAGTTTAGATAACTGCGGTTAGTGTAGCTTGAAAAGACATTAACCATATAAAACAGCCCTGTATGAATAAACATGACCTGACTGTAACGCTCTGCTCATGGAGTATGCAAAGCCGTTAGAAATAAAAAAGTTATTCGAAAAAGTGAAAATCTTTATGTAAGTAAAGTTCATTCAAACCCATTATCTCAAACATAAAGGTAGTGTAGGCAGAAACATGTTAAGAAGGGCTAAGTTACTGCCTGCCTGCCTGTTGCCTATAAATGCAGTGAAGCTGCAATATCAACCTCTATTCCAATGGCCTGCCTGATACTACTAAATCGGGATGGCCGCCGTGACCACTGACGTCCGACTCGCCACCTCGTATCCGTGGCACATCTCATCGACAGATCGCCACCAAGTACACACTATACACCGAACTCAACAATAGCATTGATTAGCTCACGAATTCAAGAAACATGCTTGTGATGCAAAGACCTCATCATCCTCAGCCTAACTCGGTCCCACAGTTGGGGCACAACCTCCTCCCATTGAACATAACCAACAGTGATTATTGCAGTTGCAGTGCAGTCCGAAGCACAGAAACATTCATAATTAACAATGCCACAAGTGCTCACCCATCCAAGGACATCGCGCCAGACATTGCATAACTTCGCTAACCGAAAACGAATGCGACTGCGCCCCGAGTGCACGACTACTCGTATATATTTATGTACTGATCCTTTTGTCATTGTTGTCCTTAAAGTTATATAACTTTAGAATACCTTTAGTACTCTGTAGCAAGTGATACTGTGCCTAGAGTTAGAGTACACACAGGCACTCGCTCGTCACAAGCGGCTCGTAACGGTGGGATAGTGTTACTTGGGAGCGCGCTCTACATAATGTTATGATGGTAATTTAATAGCGCGTCAAGTCCTTAAACTTACAGAGTAACTAATACAAAGATGTGAGTACCTATCTATGTATAGCGAACTATAGAGTGTACCAACATTTATGAGATGGTGTTAGAGATGCACTCAAGAGGTTACTAAATCCAATAATGGCGGTGCGGTTCCATACCACTGAATCTTTATTTAAGTAGATATGGGTGGATGTATACTTCCTCTACGTTTTTAGCTGAAAGAAATTTACTCAAGTCTTGCGGAAATCGATGGTGCTGAAGTTTTAAATGGGACCTTGAATCGGTTTGCTTGTTATGTTGGGGATGACGCATGTTGTCTAAGGTAAAGTAGATAATGAATTTTCTTGTCTATATTCACTACATGGTGACGATGGGGCTTGTGTATTGGCTGCTGTTATCTAATAATGAAATAAATCGTACCTTTTGTAATTTAAAACCAGTTTTAAAAGAGTACCCTTCGAGTTTCTTTCATGTTCTTTTCAAGGGCAACTTGCTTATTGAAGAAGCAGTAGCTTAAAAAAGTATAAACTGACTGTTTAAAGTGTACCCTGTGTACCGACGAAATATAGATATTTTTTACTTAACTGCTATTTATCTCGTTGTCACATTTAGTGACGACTACTAAATAGGGAACTAACGCAGCCACAGGTTTTCAATTATAAATTACATTCAACATTTCTGAGATTAACACAAAACTCATTTAAAATCGCAGTTGGGTCTCACAATCGACGACCGTTTGAAATATGCTTCTTCTTGAGGTGGTCGATGGGAGACATGGCGACACGTAGAGATGAGTTTCAGGTGTTTATTGCTCCGTGGTACAGTGACAAGTCATCGTTTCCAGCATTGCGCGCGGACACAGATACGTCACGTGATATTTTATTAGGGACGTATACAGCTTACAGCAAAATACTAGTGTTTTGTTTTTGCCCGTCGTCATGCGCAAATCAACACACTATATCCTTTGCAGCCCACACATAATGTTTGAATTTTCTGTACATGTGTTTTATTGTGGCATTCTTCATTTGTAAGATTATTATGTGTGTGAACACAGATGCAAATAAATACTTATGTGTAAATTATCAAAGCTTAATTTAGCTTAGTAGTGTGTCATCTTCTCAGTAATAAAAATTATCACATAGTGAAATGATTTCGCGGTTGGTGATTATTGTTATTTCACAATCCATGCACGCATGCGCATGAAAATGTCGCATTTTTGTCAATTAACCGTATGTGACAGTATGTCGTCGGCGGCGGTGTGTCTCCCACGGTGCGCGCCATGCGGTGCGCGCACATGGCGTGTGACGTCACTCGTCCTCCGAGAGTCGCCCGCCCCCCCTCGCCGGGCCGCTCCACTCCTCGTCTGGGATCACTGCAGTGCGAACTGATCATTCACCTGTATCCACGGTCCCTCATCCACACAAACAAATCATACATACAATCCCCTGGATTAATGTAAACAACAATAAGGTTTACAAAATTGATGAATTGATTCCCAGCGGGGTATATATCGTCGTATCCAACGAAAAGGGGCGCAACTACAAACAACGTACTTTTCAGGAGATGGTTTTTTGTTTATATTTTTAGAAATTACTTAGTAGACTTAGAATTTTAATATCTAGCCATGTGTATTAGTATCCTAGAGTTCAAAAAGTTTGATCAAAAGTTGTTTTCATTAGAACAAAACACATATTTACTTTAAATTTGTCTCTTAAGTCTTTATTCGCCGTACTATTAGGTATTGGCTCGGGTAGTAAACAACATTACGCCTTTTTTCTTCGGAAAATGCTAGTTCCCCACCGCATTTAGGTCTTTTTGTTTCAATTATGTTTAATGAATAATGAAGTTTAATGAAGAAAGAAAATTAATCCCGATGGAAGACTACGGCAATTCAAATCTTCAGCCACGAGCCACAGGAACGAGTCGAGGACGAGGAAGACGACTGCAAAATCAGCAGTAGGGTTCCGACTCAACGCGACTCTTTACCTGAAAATAGAATTTGAATGAATAAATTCCATTTCTAAAGGCCGTAATCGCCACAAGAGCTATAAGTTGTCACTAAACAACGTAGAGAAATTTCTCCTACAAATATGTATGGAAAATTTGTAAAATACATTTGTTATATTAAACTGTGACTAAAAAATTGTGCAATATTTTGGAAAACGCTAAAAATGAGTACGCGGAATAAGGATACAAACGACATAAGGGCTATATTTTTTCCTATAAACAATATCCCTCAGTTCCGTGGAAAACGGCCACAACCGCCGACAGAGCCTTTTTGTACGTGACATTGTTGTATTCATTAATTAAGTCTTAATTAGCTTAATTTTACAAAACTTGTCTGACATAGCGTACCGATCATTGTGGAGAGTCTTGGGGGAGGCCTTTGTCCAGTAGTGGACATCTTTCGGCTGATGATGATAGCTCGCTACTATTGTAAATAATGAGTACTAAAGTAACAAATTAAGATTAGCTCTCTGCCGTCCGCTATCTCGGTCTATCCGCTGAATAAAGTCGATGTGGCGCTCGCGTCCTCACCTCGCTCGCATCCTCACCTCGCTCGCGTCCTCACCTCGCTCGCATCCTCACCTCGCTCGCATCCTCACCTCGCTCGCATCCTCACCTCGAGGGTCATAGTTGGGGCTTTTTAAAATCTTAAATACTACGGTGATGTTACACTTATTTTGTTATAGATTTCAACGCTAATAATGAGAAATAGAGTGTAGATTTCAATTTCACAATAAAAATAAAAAGCCACTGTGGTGATAGTGACCATATTCGTTGGATACTCGGATTTAGTACTCGGTTTGGTTGGTGACACGGAATTTTTATATGTCCGCCTGTCCATCATATCCGAGTGTAGAGTGTAGACTGGTGGCAGGTAAGCAGCAATGTTGATATCAGTGTTATGTTCCGCGTCTTTGAAATAAGATGGCCAGTCCACAAAATAATAACACAGACATACAAATAAAATTACCATGAATCAGTCAGAGTAAATTAATAGTTCTAGTACTACCGTGCATTATAAGCAGTTTTCAAAGAATTATTCCCAAGTAGCCCACTGCTGGACGAATACTTTTCATGGGTGAGACGAATCGACAAATACAAATTTCTGTCTAACACGGCTGTAGGAATTTACTTAGTTGGTAGGTTGGTAGGTGCCTAAACGGCAGCGTCACCCAGGGCCGCGCAGACCATCAACACTCGTCACCCTCCGCTAACTAAATAAGGCACAAAAATTGAGAACAATGAAATAGTAGTTGTGTTAGATCACCCAGGTGATATCATAACCGCTGTAACGTTAGCTAATGGACTCGCCACAATCAGCCAGCACATCCAGCGGAACGGAGACAATACTGTCGTCGACCCAACTGTCCACCCACCTGCCTGCCCACAGCACAGCTCAGTGCTCCACACAATGCGTGACTCATGCTGGTGGTGGTTCTAACTAAAGGAAGCGCTAATTGTAAAGGCGCACAATAAAGAGTGGGGTGAATGGTAATGTCGGTCGTTCACTCGGTTTCCCGTGACAATGGCGCGGGGGGCGCGGAGGGGGGGTCGTCTGAAACTGTAACAGGTGTGTCTCCCGTCGTCCCCCCGTCCCCCATCGCCTGACCAAGGCTTAGACCCAAAATCTTCATAGTAAGGTTTTGAATAAGATCGTTTGAGAAACGAGCGAGTAGCTCCCTTCTGCTTCAATCATACTCGTATGTTTATAGAAATCTATTCCATCGGTAGTCAATAATATAGTGACAGTTTTCTACAGCGGAGTCAGCAAACATAGTATTATGACCAATTATAACAATGTAGACAAAGACAATAACTAAGAAATAAACACTCTGATGAAGTTCCAAAGAAAAAATGCAAATGTCATTCCATGTCTAGGCTGGATCACAAATATTGGTAATAATTTATTATTGGCTTTACATTTGTGTACAACGGGTTAGCACTTGACTTACTTTAGTAACTCATTAGTAATCTGTGACTTGACGTCAATTACACCTGATGTTAAGTGAAGATGAGGCCGAAGATGGAAGCATGCTCAAAGTCAAAAAATGCTTTATTTTGTAGGTATACAGGGTACACTTAGAATAGTCATTTTCCCCTGAGAAGAACAAGCAAGAAACTCAAGTTGCTCTTTTAAAAGCAGGTTTTTCTTTTAAAAACTGAGCCGGAAACCCCATCTTATTTAGGGACTCGCTATATCTTATCTCTGACAACTGGATTTTATGCAAAAAATATATTATATTTGTATAATAGAGTATTTGTATTATATTGTGTTGGTAATTGTTACTATTCATTACTCATAAACTAGGCCTGAAATTGCCTTAGGAGCGAGTTGAAACTAATACTTGTCAGCCCTTTTTTTTCTTTCGATTTACACTCCTCTCTATGGATACTCTATGAATCCTCTCGCAATGGATCTAAGTCCATACAGCCAAATCTTATTTATCTTATCTCTACAGTTTAGTGAAGTCAGTATCAGTCAAAACAGTCTCGTCGTATACTTGGTGTATACAGAGACTGGCCTCGGTCAAGTCATTCTTCAGTGAAGTGGCAGAATGCTTTACGAAAGATTTTGGCGGCTTCTTGTTGGGAATCCGAAAGTTTCGTTACGCACTTTAATTTACACTTCTCTTCAATTTCCCGCCAAAATGCCTGTCAAATTAAAACTAGTTCTATTTTGAAATTTCTATTAAACCAACTTTCTCTACAGCCACTCAATATCAGCGCGATGTAAAATTTAAATAACATAAAGCTAAAAATATATTTTTTGAAATGACTTTATTATAATTCTGTTTCAACTATTTCTTTAAAATAACATAGATTTGAGCAAAGTATTTACCATTTTTTCAACGATGAAAATGAAAAATAATGGCTGAATAGCTGGCCGGCCACAGGATCAACAAAGCGGCAATCCGATCTTCATTTGTTTTTTCAAGTTGTAGAGATTTGTTTATACTTCCGTATAGCAGAGATTATTTTTACTTTCCTTGTATTTGTAATGAAAAGCACAGTGTTCACCTCGGGTTAAAGACTTATTTAGTCCCTCGAACTATTGGCGCCCTCGCTAATAGTTACTTTCATCCCTAGGATAACAATGTACTATTACTTCACGTATTTAAACATTAGCAGCTAAGTACTAAGTAGCCAAACACTAGCTTCTGTTATAAATTTAGTTGTCTATAAAGTGAATTTTCAGGGAGAGAGCGCTTTAGTTCAGAGTGCTTTGATGGGCGCCGAGCTCACTGGAACAAGTTTAAGTAGATATACCCATTGTTGTCTGAAGGGGATCTATCGGACTGGATGGTCAAACTTTAATATCGGGATATTTTGGTCTGTTGTTTTTGTAATAGAAAAGCCCTACTCACTATACGAGTTCTACGTACGCGTTATACGCCATCCTTTAGGCAGCAACTTTTCTGGACGGGACTGAAAATCGATCACTCCATATCTCTTCATCGCGTACATATACATACATACGCTCACGCCTGTTTCCCGTTTGCGGTAGGCAGAGACTATTGATTTCCACTTGCAAAGATCCTGACACACTACTTTTGCTTCTTCCGCTCTCATCAAATGCTTCATACATGCTCGTCGGTTAGTGGTTGACCGCACCTGACCTTTTGTGAATACGTCCGTACTTAATTGGCGTACGTCCTTCTTTGTTGACCTTTCCCGACCCTTCCATTCACGCTTTCATTATAAATTGCTTTCGTTATTCTCCTTTCACTCATTCGTTCTATACGCCCAAACCACCTTAACATACCTCTTTTCATCTTATTATGTCATCTTGCACGCCACACTTCTCTCTAATCACACAATTATTTAATCTATAATTCAAAGTCACAATTGTATGAAATTGTTAGTTAAAGTACAAAAAATGATCCTCATCAACTGCCTTACACATGCCCATTGTTAGGGCACACTTGGAGAGGGTCATATTCCACCACGTGGGCCCAGTATTGCGTGCGGTGGATTTGTATCAAACTAATGGCCAATAACTAACAGACAGTATTTTTAAGCCGCCCCTGTAGGCCATCGACTTGGCTTAACGACTGCCTTCAATTAAAAGCAATCGGGAGCGACCGACTATCTAACGACCCCTCTGAGGCACGGAAACACTCGTATTGCCACTAGTGGTCACCCATCCAAGGACTGACCGCGACAGACATAACTTAACTTCGCTAATCAAAAACAATTGCGAATGCGACTACGACACGAGTTCATGAAAAAAAATTATTGTTCTGTATTACGTACGTTAATTAAGTTTGCGGTGAATTCCTTTTATTTATTACGATGAGTGTTCAGTGTCGCTGTATAGAGATGACATTGTTCAGCAGCGCTGAGTGTCGCGTGCAATGTGTCAGCGGAGGAGTGAGTTTGCCCCAGCTGCGTGCAGCCGCGACGTGTCGCCCGCCGCGACGTCGCGTGACGCGACACAACTGGCCGACGCGACGGCGTGTCCCGACTCGCGCGTAACGTTATATTAAGTAATGGTGCTTTTAACGAGCTAAGTAACAGATGTGTGTAGAATTGGGTCGAATGCTATTAAACTCTCACGACAGAGATATTAAAGGTACATTTACATGTAGAGACTTGAGATCACAGTGTACTTAATATCGCCGTACGAAGCTTCGTGTGTAGCGTCTGTCGCGCTGAACGCACAACACAAGCTCTGTTAGATATTTGAGTGTACTCAAACCTGGATACGTGTAACTCCAAAGGACTATCAACTCATTCTCACTAATGGAGGTATCGCACTTACTATAGAGTTAGTCAAAAAGGCTACTTATACAGAAGTAACTATTAGCCGTCTCAATTGTTCGGGTTATTTTAATGCAATGATTTCAAATCAAATAGAGGTTAAATTTTCCCATTTAAGTAAATACTTTTTAATTTTCTATTTTATTTTTTCTCATATTTAGGAGTAATAATGACATGACTTCACCAAGTCCAATCCCACTTATAGAGGTTATAATCTCTCATTTATAGAAGTGTTTGGCCGCAAAAATTATAATGAGTTTTCTCGGTTATCCGTCCACAGATAAGTACATACAGGTGTAACTGTATCATATTTAACAACTTCTTCAGTTAAATTAAAAAATGCTTTATTTTGTAGATACACAGACAGACAGATTTACATTTTTTTAAGCTACTGCTTGTTTAAAATGCAATTTACCCCTGAGAAGAACAAGCAAGAAACGCCAGGGGTTGCTCTTTTAAAAACAGATTCTTAAAAACAAGTATTACAAATAAGTTTTTATGTTCTCGTTGGCTCAATCTTGTATCATTCGTATAAGCATACTGTCACCTCTAGTAGCACTATTATTCACCTTGTTTAAAGTAAGAAATACCTTATCTAATTGCTCATATCTTGCTCATCTGTAATAAATGTAGAAAGGTAGAATGGAAAATGAACCAACGTCTCGATCTTATTGTCTAACGTAACGGCAAAGGACTTCATTCGTTGAATTTGCTGTTACACAGCCTTACCATTGCTCCAATTTGACTTGTTGATATACAACATAAGTTCATTATCATTGAATATGGTATGCCTATATACCATAGTATACCTATCATATATGATTTAGACAACGTAAAGTCCTGACGCAGAACACGACGGCCGGTGTAGACATATCCATGCAACCGCGTTATGTCCGTACCTTTTACATTTTCGATATTTATCAAAACGAATCGAAATTGTTAAAGGTTGTCAATCCGAATGACAGTAATTGTGTCCTCTGACTGTGTGTGTGTATGTATGAGCCCTGCGTCAACAACAAACGGTAACGAAGCTACGTTTATGGTAAGTCATTTCCCCGGGCGGCGCTAATGGCCCGTCGCGACGACTTGGAGAGCATGTGGAGCGATTTTATATTTTATGACAAACACACACATGCATGCACACATAAAAAAGCGCGGCGTCACTTATTATCTCCAATGAGTCAATCTTTATGGACGATCCAACAGGTCTGCTCAACTAATTGGGCACGGGGTGGGGTCGCTCCACGAATGCCATATCGACACCCGATCAGTCACATCACCGATTGACATTTGCTATTTCTCCGTAAAATTAAAACTAACAAGTATCTTCATGTATAAAACTATGTGCCTGTAAAATATGGATACAGTTCTGGATAATAAATATTTTCATTTTCATTACTTGAGTGTGGCTGTGGCAGTAAACTCATGTTTATATGCGACAGACCATTTTTAAGAAAATTAATTTCATAATGCGTACCTAATGCATTGGAATGCTGGACAAAGGTCGACACCCACTTCTCAATTAACGTGATCGTCGAGCATTCTCTTACTCATATTACACGATGACTTCCTTGCAGTGCCATTTGAAATATAAAATAGTATTTGAGTAGATAGTTACATTGAAACTGTCACACGACGACTTTATTAACCATCAAAATCGAAATGCGAGACAGGCACAAACTACAAATTAATACGTCAAGAGTTTTACAACGAATATGCAACGTCAGCGGCTACATTCGCGCTACAAAAGCGCATCGAGGACATGAATACATCACCGATGGTGAGATCCCATTCGTCATACATTACGCGTGAAGGAATAATGGCGGTATTTTACTCATTACTTGGTCGTCAGTGTATGACGAATCGATCCGACAAGCGATGTGTATGTATTCCCGCTCCGACGCCGCTCCGCCGCCGGTTCGATGAACCGGGTTCGAGCCTATGACGGCCCCATGCACTAGCCATGTGTTCGGTAAGTACTATATAACGTACTATATAACGTACTATATAACGAACTGTGGCACATTATACTTCATTACATGTACAGCCCATAGGTACACTGCCATTGCTAAGGGTAGGCTCCGCCACGCTCTGGAAGAATTGAGGAGTTCCGCAACATGATGTCACGACCTTTGTTCTGCGGTGTTATGATATGATAATGAGTCTATACAGAACCCGAAGGTAGTTGGCACAATGGGAGGGATGTATTTATATTGTTACAGGGAATCTGGGAGCTGACTGCATTATACCAGAATTTAGATAATCTTAAATTATCGTCTGTTAGATAGAAGCCACCGCAGCCTGCTCAACCGAGAAGTCCCTTTATGGTATATATTGTAGTAATCTTTATAAAAATTAAATTAAATTAAATTAAAAAAAATTAAATTAAATTTTTCGAAATGAATAAACAGATTCCAATAAAACTTTATACGTATAAAGCACGTAGGTACATAAATTTCTACTAACTTTTTAGATCGATGTATCCTGCTCATAACAGCATAGCTCTCATTAATAAATAAATAAATAAATAAATAATAATAAATTGGACATACACACAATGCCATCTAGTTCCACAGTAAGCAACTATAGGCTTGTGTTGTGGATACCAGATGGTTGATATACTACATAAATACATTTTCTTTTTTTTTGTAAATAAATACTTATTATAAATGCAAACATCCATAACTCAGGTACACATGTCTGTATTCATCATACAAACATATGCCCCTAGCGGGATTCGAACCCGCGACCTTTCTAAAAACTACACCAAACACGTCGCCAAATTAAAGAAGAAGTATCCTGCTCATACGTATAAAGTTTCATTAGAGTCGGTTTATTCATTTAGAAAAATTTGACCTTGAAAGATTTTATTGAATGACGTACGGATTAAGTGAGTCGTGTCGCTGATGCAGACGACAAGACAGTATGCAAGTGCGACACGAGTGATGGATGATGATGGTCGGCTCAAATCGACTTCCCATTACACAAGCATTGTGTGTGAATTGCAAGTTGAAAGAAACATCAGTAGTGAGTGCTCGTAACAGTGACGGATAGTTCTCACAACACCTGGCTTTAGGTAACTCACTCACTTGGAACTACCTCGCTCTACGACAGTGAACAACATTCAGCTGTAGAACGTATTCTATTCACAGAAAAGCCCTAAAATAATAATTTTGTTTATTTTTTACATATTTAGCTATATAACATCGTTTAATATAAACACGTCGACAGCGCCACCCCTCGTGTATCCAACGATAACATAAAAATCCCTACAGCTATTGATAACGAGTTGCCTTTATACAGGGTGCTATCGATACACGGCGACTATTTCCTATAAAAAAGAGATATCAGAAAACTACGTTGCCTAATGAAATAAATAAATGACAGCGCTGAAAGGAACGCGTTATATCCAAATTTCTGGGTTTTGGACACTCAAATACAAATGTAAGTATGCAATATGTATGTATACACTCACTGAAAGGCTTTAATTTCTAATTTAAGAGATATTAAAAAACTTTAAACTGTGTATCGAATCTGCATTGCTTAGTAAATGAGGCTGATTGTGTTTGGTCTAATTATTTTTTTAAATAGCCAGGTACATTTTTTTATAAAGAGAAAATATGTCAATAGTCCTTTTTGTTTAGTAGTAGCCTTCCATGCTAATTCAATAAAACAATGAATTATATTTTAATGAAAAGCAAACCATGATACATTTTTTAGATAATGTTATAACGCACAACGTAGTTTCGATATCTGTAAAGTTTTTAATATCAGTGGCATCCTTGGTATAAATGTAGTGAAAGTTTACAGTTCTATATTACCAATAAAATAAATAAAAAAATAAAATTTAAATATATCGCCTTTCAAACAGTTATTTGTGTCATTTGACTGACTTGCACAATACAGTTTCGATGTCAGCTTATTAACATATCGAGTCCACCCTGTAGGTACAGTCCACCCATCGCTCGCTACAGACGCGGAGATTTATAAAAGTTGTCGATGAGAGAGAGTGAGAGGGGTGGACGGTGCAATTAATAACATCTGGTGATTTTTTGATAAGTAAACTCAACTAAATTTTTTCAAATATTTTGCATACATTTTAGGGTCATACACCCACTTGCTACAGAACACACGGCTCAGTTTGTTGCCCATAACTTAGCGTGACTCAAGCATACTACTAAAGAAATTCTTTATTCACGTAACTCGAGTAAGAAATAGAAGTAGATAGATAGACATACAAAAATATTCGACGCAACAATCATTCTGCTTGGTGTTGGTAGTAGAGCCTATGGAGTTAAAAGAATTACGCATGTATCTCGTATTTGAGATACCCTTAGTCTTGTGGCCTCGAACCATCATGCAACCCTAATTTTGTCAAGTCATGTTCACGAGAAATTTTGTCGAGTCGCTATATCTATGTCACCCCATATAAGTTGTGCCAGCCCTGCTGAGCTACAACACGTTTATGTTTATTTGTCTGTCCACACGGCATGAACGTTTAGAACAATTATCGTACATCTGACAACAGCGGCGAGCTGCCATCGTGACCGTCTACTTGCTAAACAGTGACAGTGGATTGGTGATCGTCAATCTACACACACACACACACACACACCAAACTTCAGTGCAGTGATGTGAGTGCTACGCCTACATACGACCCGGTCATGCCCGCACACTTCACCGGCACTCTCCTGCACTCTCGCCACCACAAGGAGCTGTCTGAAACCCGCCTCACACACACATGCGCGAATCGTCTAGCAACACTTGTGTTGTTATCAAATATTCCTCCGTTCTAGTCTCCTTAGTAATTTCGTTCTCTAGAAACACATTTCTTTTTATTGTAACGGGTTCACGAGAAATAAAGCTGCAAAATGAAACTTCACTAGTTTCGTTCGAACGAATTTTATCCTTAATTTCCTGAATTCGAATTTCATAGGGATTTAGCGTTATGTAGCGTCACATTTTGTAGCATGAGACACGTGTGTGTCATTACAAGAGCAGGTAACTAGCGGCTCTGAACACATCGCGCTATTATTTATTTAGGCGGCCCTGAGCGCGGAAGCTTTGTGTTGGCTTTTCCATCGGCTTATGCGACCCAACACGTTTAGTTATAGGTAAGCACATACAATGAACGCCGAAACTAGGCGCTTAAATACTGAAAGTCATGTCAATGTGAAGCACAGGAATATTTCTTTTTTAATGTCGCTACGTTTGCTGACAATGGCTCGTTAGTTCCGACGCGGTCGTGACGTACCGAATTACCCTACCTAATTACCCGACGGAACCCTCTGCACAAACATTGTTATGTGGAAAACGTTCATATTTGACAGCATTTTTTATTCAATAGTATGCTATTGAATATACTTACATACATCTGGTCCGGGGGGACACCGCGGCGGGATCTCACGGCGATAAAGCGTCTTCGCACACAAAGCTCGCGGGTTCAAAGAATCGAGCGTGAATATATTTTACTTGTTGTGAGAAGATAAAGTGATTAATGTATAGAGAAGGGTCGCGGAGGGAGCGGCGGGAGGGAGGGCAGGGGAGGGTCTGTCGGCGACGTGATCCGGGGAATGGCGCGCTAATGGTCGCCGACAGCGAGGAGAGTCCTCGCGCGTCGCCGCTGCACTGTCCAATCACTCAAAGCTGATGGGACACAATCTTTGTATCTCTGTGCTCAATGATAACGTTTACAGCAGGCTCGTATCTTGGGAATTGTATGTTTGTAGTACTCTATCACAAAATTGGCCAATGGGGATAACGGTTTCTGGAGTGACCACCACTTCTCGGCAAATATATACGCTACGATTATTTGCTGGAAGATCGGGTTTAGTCACACATCCTGGGGGAGGTCTATACCCAGCAGTAGGCTAGCATAGATGGTGATCACAACATTTTATATTAATGTTAAAAATGTGAACTCTCACTGTAAACAAAATAGGGTTTACAACACTAGGTCGCTGGTTCGATCCCCAATAGGGTACATGTGTAGTACTCGGTTTGGTTGGTGGTTAGCTACCACTATGTTATCTAAGTCTCCCGGCAAACGGCAATGTTTAATAGCATTGTTGTCTTCCGATTGTCACAGATAAGATAGTCGATCCCACAAATTAGATGGAGTTTCCGGGTCAGTAGGTACTATCAAAACTTTTGCGGCCACAATATAACTTAAGTAGTGACAATGTATGATTTATAGTTTATGCTTTTAGTGATAAGGTCGCCAAATAGTACATTCTGTTCTTACCACTTTTCTGAAACTGTATTTTCTTATTTGTTGTGCAATAAAGTGTATTTGTATTGTATTGTATGATGAATGGAGTGGCTTTGACCTAAGTATTTACATAAATGAGTTCACTCAAACATCTTACTGAGCGGGGACTTATCGCAGGTAACCAGCCTACAGCCCGCATGTGGTGTAGCTGCCCTGTCCCTGACCCGCAGCCGCCTGCTGCCTGCCTACTGCTCCCAATTTCCTCTATTTTCTGACCCTCTAAAAGTGCTCACTCAATTATCAGCTAATCACATTTACGGCCCGTGCAACTGGTAAAACGTAAAGCTTGCCAAGGGCATGATTTGCATCCCTTTTCACTGGATGATGTGTCATGGCCGCCCCGATAAGACTTCGTGTAACTCTGCAACAAACTCCGATTGTAATACAAACTTTCTCCAAGCATTTAACTTTTGTCAATGCTGGTGAATGTTTGCATGAGGAGTGAACACTTTGGTTAAATTATCCCAACTAATTGGCTTTCAGTTTTTTAGTTTAAGTGATAATTTGTAAAACAGCTGTTGGTTTTCCCAAGAAAATAAAATTAAAATTAATCCCAAACCAACTAATATTAAAAATGCGAAAGTTGGTGTGTGTATGCATGTATGTATGTTTGTTACCTGTTCGCGCCTAAACGGCTAGACAGATTCAGTTGAAATTTGGCTTGTAGACAGATTAGGACCTGGATTAATATATAGACTACTTTTTATCCCAGAAAAGTGACAGGTTCCTGTAGGATAAGTAACAGCTAATCATCACATATATCTACATGTTGTTATTTCCCTTTGTTCTGTGATTGTGACAATCAACAAACTGTCGCCTGTATGTCACGGGCGGTACGTCCATAATATACAACATGCAGTTACACTGAGAATAGAGCCATTAACAATTAAGCCGCCATTACTGTAGACAGCCGTAACGTAAACCATACCTCTACGCGTACAATTACAGCAGTGATCTCGGCGCGGCGGACCGCACCGGCCAGGTACACTCTACACGTGACGACTGCTGCACGCACACATCTGCTAATTGAAGACCCATCAACTGCCTGTAACTGCTGAGTATAACTCAACATGAAAGTGGTAATGACAACGGCCTGTGGCTTGTTGTAATGTAGAGTATTGGGATGACGGCTGAGTGAGAGAGGGCAATGCAAGGAGAAATAACTAACACATTTTGATAGGAGGCAACAAATTTAGAGCAAAAACAACTCTATTATATACTATTGATGGGCACCGATCGGCTATCGCTAACGCGCCTGCTCAAATTGTCGATTAGTCCAAACGTTCGCACGAATAGCGATGGAATTCCCTCTAGCACTACATTTATGAAGTCTGGTTGTGTGAGTTAATTAGGGACCAGAATAGAATCCACACTTCGCTAGTTAGAAGTTGAATCGACTTCTGACTGAGCTACTATATCTTGGATATGGCCTGGGCCATTATCCAGAACGAGGGTCCTGTGTGAATTGGTGCATTAGTGTTAGACTAGGGTTAGCAAGCTGCCCTAGTGGGCCACCGACTTGGCTTAACGACCGCCTTCAATAGGAAACTCGGCCTCCGAAGTTCAGAAATACTTGTATGAGAATGTTCCTAGTGGTCCTAGGACGCGTCCTTCAAATTAAAAAAAAACTAAATCTAAAATATAGAGCCGAAGTAAAACTGGATTGTGTTGTCCACTCGGGCCTCGGTACGATTCAACCCTAAAAAGCTTAACGTAGATGACACAAACCAGTATGTATTCAGATAGGGGAGCAGTATGTGCCGGTGAGGTGGAACTAAGCAGGTGTTGGAGGTCACCTGTGCGGTCACACAACACGGCGCACAAAACTATATATTTGTTCGTAAGGTTTCAAAAGTAATTGAGGGTCCGTGTGACAGCAGAAGTCGCGCTGAAAGAGCGCCGAGCAGAGGAATATCCATCACACATTCTCGTTACATAGATACCTATACCTACGCTATTATACTGACATGAATGAGTCTGCCACAGAAAAAACACTCCACCGTTTTTGTGTTAACTCTGAATAGGCAAAAAACCGAATTATGTATGCGAAGAAAGCAAACGCTACCAACATATTGTACGGTAGAGCTGTAGAGAGGGGCGTCCGTCAACAATAGTGACGTAGGTATTTTTCATTACAAGCACTGTTGTCATACGGATATAAGAGAGTGGAGTAATAACGTATATAATCTAGTTATAGTAACGTGTACCTCTCCAAAATTAACGGTGTATATTATTTCTATGCTACGTCGACTTTATTGACTTTATGTCATTTTCAGGAATAGGTACTGTATTATATGTCACTACCAAATAGTATTTATGCGAGTTGGTAGTTAATTAAACGATGGATGGAATCTGTCTGGACAGTAAGTGGCGTCGCCCCGAAGGGCGACTCCTCTTTGAAGTTGCATTTAATCACCGGCCATCATTACCGCCCCCTCCCCCCTCACGCCGCTCGCATTTCAGACCGAACTATCAAGCGATTAGACGCTGCCACGTGACTGATATTTTCATAAAGTATTATAATCTATCTCCATCACTTTACTGGTTCGTAAAATTCACTGCGTGAGTGCAAACGCACACAAACAAACAAAAAAGACAAACGGCGAGTTTCGATCGTATTAGGTCGTAGCGAGTCGGAAGTGCAGTTAATTTTACAGTCGAATGACATTACTGAAGTGAAAGGTTCAATGTAAGTTCTATCTACTTGTAGTCCCTTGGCTCAGTTTAACCATGAAATTATTTGTTTTTTCATTCGGAATACAGATAGCAGAAAAGAAAGGTGTATAGATACTCGTACTTAAAATGTTTCCAAAGGTGTCGCAGATTCATTCTGGTTAGAGTTATGAGTTTATGAGCTAAAATAAACCGAAAAACAGGAAAAAAAATGTCTGGATCACAAATAATTATTGTTAATGATAATTGGCTCTACATTTTATTTATCCACAACGAGTTAGCACTTGACCTCAATTACACCTGATGTTAAGTGAAGATGAGGCCGAAGGTGGATGCGCTGACCCTCACATTTAAGGGACTACTTACTAAGGGCCATCTTATCTCAAATAACCGGAACACAAAGCTGTCAACATTGTTGAATGGCGGCAGACTTAGGTAAGATGATGGTAGACTTCAGAACAGAGTATTGACAATTTAGACCGCTGGGAATCGACCTCGTGACTTCAGTTTTGTAAAGTATGAATAACCAACTCGTACTTATGTATGTATAAAGGCAGCAAGTATATATTTTATATATAGAGTACGGCATTGTTATCTGTAACACAGTTTTTAATAACACGGACAACAAAGCTTCAACAAGTTATGTAATTTTGTTTTTTTAAGTAATTTTTGTGGTTCCGTAGTGGAACCGTTTCGCGTTCATTTATCACTATTATTATTTAATGAACAACTCAATTCGTCAATAACTACGATTTAACCATTTTCACCATTCATTGTGTATGTTTAATGTTGACGGATAAGTAAATAGTCCACATCGCGCAGACAATGGCGCCATTACGTGGAGGATGTCATAGCGGGTAGACTAATCCCATCGAACACCTTCATCTAACTTCACATTCAGGTATGATTTAAACATGTTGTCTCTACAAAAGAGTAGGAGTCTAAATCAATGCCACGTTCTAAAAACATCTGTACTCATCATGTTCAGGACACAATCCTCCTCTCAACGATCTCCAATAATACATCTATTGTGTGTTGTGCTGTTAAACGCACTAAGAGCATTGTCCCTCTTTGTTTTTTATACTTCAGTTTTCCTTTTGTAATATAAAAACCTGTTTTTAAAAGAGCACTCTCTCGAATTTGTTGCTTGTTCTTCTCAGGGGAAAATTGCATTTTGAACAAATAGTAGCTTTAAAAAAGTTAAATTAACTATTTTAAGTGTACCCTGTGTACCTACAAAATAAAGCATTTTTGACTTGACTCATAGCGAAAGCGACAAAATGAAACATTAGTAAATGTCTGCCCGTCTCTATCAGTCACTGCAGTTTATTAGATTAACTGTTTTTATTGCAAATATACACAATATAGTAGGTACCTACACCGGATGAGTATTTTTATCGTAAGGAAAAAATAGGGCATAGGTATTTGGTAACTGAAATAGAAGGTATTGGCATAGGATAGTTTAGATACGAACCCGTTGTGCAGCACAGACCATTCGAAACCATCATACAAAACGTGACCGTCATTTGACGGTCACGTTTGTAGCCTATTCCACATAATTACATCATTAAATCAAATAATGTAAAAAAATTTGGCGAAAATATAAGTTCCAAATAAATTTCGCATGATATGAACCCCACGAATTCCGCCAGTCGCATAGCCCAGGGAAAATACGGTAAAAAATTAGCTTAGCTAGACATAATTTAGAACTGGCTTATATAATTGCTATCTTGTAGAGGTATATTAGAGATGTAATTTTGAATAAAATCTAAGGCCGGCAACGCATCTGTGACCCTTTTGGTGTTGCGGGTGTCCACGGGCGGCGGTGATTGCTTTCCGTCAGGTGACCCGCATGCTAGTTTGCCGCCCTCTCATATAAAAAAAAAAAGAATAATTAAACCTAAAAAAACGAGCGCTCAGTGTAGATTTTTTTAGAAAACCCTATTTTTAATTTGTATCTTAATGACAATAAATACTAACTGATATTTGGTTAGATAGACTTTTGTTAAACACAATTAACTTATTGATGGATATACGAGTAGCCTA
This sequence comes from Oegoconia quadripuncta, assembly GCA_949316235.1. Lineage (NCBI taxonomy): Eukaryota > Metazoa > Arthropoda > Insecta > Lepidoptera > Autostichidae > Oegoconia > Oegoconia quadripuncta. The sequence continues at coordinate 20,217,400 of OX438759.1, read as the reverse complement.
GTCGTGGTCTATATACGTATAGTACTTCGTGTCCCCGCCGCCGCCGCCACCCAGCCCCGGCCGCGCCCCGACCGACGACGACGCATCGCATCGCTACTTTGTAGTTAATATTCGCTCTCTATACAGTTTTATGAGCACTTAACTAGTAAACGGCAATGTATTTCGCATTACTTACACGACACTAAAGGAGAATGCAGCTACGGCCTCTTCACACCAACCAACCAAGGACACTTACATTACGATCTACGTAGTTTAATACTTATTAACAAACTGCTAAGTACTGATTACGATGATAATTATAAAAACAAATTACATAATTTGAGGAGTAGGATTATTATCATATCATATCATATCTATTTATTTATTTATTTATTTATTTATTTATTTTTAGGATTACTAACAAGATTGACACATACCAGTCCAATGTGGCAAAAACGCAATTGTACACAGTGCATGCGCCACCTTAATTATAAGTAACCACGACATGCAAATATTTGTAGCGGTAGACATTAAACAATATTATATGAAACATGTTCAGAAATTAAATAAATGTCAAAGAAATCAATACCTTCCAGAAACTGGGTACATTAGATACAATTGAATTTTTAATAATAAAATTAAACATAAACTACGTGAATATCATATCATATCATATCATATCATATCATATCATATAATATAATATCATATCATATCATATCATATCATATCATATCATATCATATCATATCATATCATATCATATCATATCATATCATATCACATCATATCATATCATATCATATCATATCATATCATATCATATCACATATATCATATCATATCATATCACATATATCATATCATATCATATCACATATATCATATCATATCATATCATATCATATCACATATATCATATCATATCATATCATATCATATCATATCACATATATCATATCATATCATATCACATATATCATATCATATCATATCATATCATATCACATATATCATATCATATTATGGTAGCACTATTTGTCTTGAGGAGTATGATTATAATATACATGTACAACTGACAGTGATCGCACACCATCGTCTGGTTGATATTCTGCTCTGGCTTCCCTCCCAGCGGGGGTCGTATGATGAAAACCCCAGAGAGTACTATTTATCTTGCAAAGTAAGTTATATTATAGGAACATATTTGTCTAGAATAAATGTGATTTGATTCTACTATAATGTATAGCATTGGCTATAAAATGTGACAACTAAATTGGTATTATTGTGCACGTTAGGAATAATAACCCTATTTAAAGAAGTAGCTGTCCTGTGTATTTTACGTTCCTATTCAACGAGGGTTTTGAACGTGATTAATTAATCAGTGACGAGTCAGTGACGTCGCAGTGAACGGTTGGCTGAATGAGATGAGAGCCTGTGCGCCGCTCCCCTATTCACATGTCACTATGTATTCTGTCTGTCCGTATGTGGTGGGTATTAGCGAGTGATCTGTTTACAGTAAGCGGCTCGGCGCGCTCCGCCCGTCTAACAGCATTACTGCAGCTGGGTGAAGCCGCACCGAGCCATCCTCGCTCCCTTTACAGCGCCAACGCGCCGTGAATATCCTATAATTTGATACAGCTCTATGTTCAGAGCAATCGGCGCAGTTTGATATAGGTACCTATTGGACCATGAGAATTACTTGAAATGAAACTAGTATTGCACACCCAATAGTTTCCATCAAGGACCAAAGAAAGGTGATTCTGCGATGAATGAGAAACGAATGCTGTATAAGTTAGAAAGAGCCAAAGTTCCATGGTAGAAAAATGTACATCAAAAAATACAAGATTGAACAACTAAACGTTACTCACAAAGCAGGCAACACAATACAATATAATCGCTCTTGAATGGTAAAAAAATGTGACAATTCACTTTGTCGTGTAATAGAAGGCGTGAATGTTTTTACAATCCCCAGTTCCTCATAAAAATGGTGACCCTTTCGAAATGCGCGCATTGTTAACAAATCCGTTTGATGTTTGTCCTCACCCCGCGCCCCGCACCCCGCACCCCGCACCCCGCCAGCGCCGATGGATTACAAACAATATTGGAAAAGGCGGTAAGTTCCCACCCTCCCCCCTTCCTCATTAGTTTCATAACGCGTAACTGCCATCAGAGAAAAACGTTTCGCGGAACGCGTACATATTGATGAATGATATCTTATTATGGAAGTGGGACGCCCGACAATATGTTATCTGCGGAGACGTGGTGGTGTGATTGCTCATCGTCCGTGTTTACGACCACTGCAGCACTGTGTGTGAGCTCGTAAATATCCCATACTTCGTGGTACACATTGATTTGCATTTCAACTGCCACAACAAATAACTCTACATTATAAAGTGTTACTTTCATTAAATGTAGTTGCGTTGAAGGGAACGCAACGGTCGGTATAGAATGTCAATACATATATGTAGGCACCTGTATAGTAGGCAGGCAGCGCTGCGCCGGGTTACCGGGTAACGATGATGTATCGTATAGTACGATTGGAAACCTGAGCTCAATCATCCGCTCTGTCCGAACGGGCCATAAATCCGAGCGCTGGCGGAAATTGGAGTGAATTATACAGTCGGCTTATATCCGACGTCCAATTTACGGTTACTTCCGTCCGAGGCCGCCCCGAGGCCGCCCCGCGCCGCCCCGCTCTAAACAAACACGCGTCTGTCACTGTCCGCTCCGCTCCGCTCGCCGCTCGCCGCCCATCCGTCGTAGAGCCCTCGCAGTCAGCTGGTCGACGCAAGCCCCTTCCCATTATTGCACTCATTAAACTTGGCTCTTGTTACTTACAAAGGATCCATTTGAGCTCTTACAAATTTCATCGGAACAATTTCCTTTGTGGAGTTCCCGCCTGTCGTCCCGCACCGCGCCGCCCCGCCGCCGCCGCCGCCCTGTCGCCCGCAGTGACGAGTTGAGTCCTCGCAAACAGGGTACAAAACAATATTTGGTTTGCACTTCCCTTATACTTCTGTCCGTACCTACATAACCCCTAACTGGGGACAGGATCGCAGATTATCTCATAGTACACGAGATGCAAACCTCTACCAACTCGACCTACATGTAGATACTCGTACATAAAACAATTTCATATCCTTTTGCATAGTCATTTGTATCTGTCGTAGGCAGATGGTTATATTCGCCATTCAGTTGAATGTGCAGGCGGATCGTAATGTATGACGGACATTTTCCGTTTTATAGAAAACTGTGCTGCTCACGGGTTGGCTGGGTTGACTTAGTTTCCTCTGGGTCGCTATTGTAGGTTATGGAGGGGCTTTTGAATAAAAACAGAGTTATTAAAGTTCGACGATAATTAAAATATATTTGAATATATATTTATAAGGAGAGGTGCACTACAGTACTGAACCGCACACGTAAAGCGCATGTAACGAAGTAAGGGGGCTGACCTAACAAAAGTAGATCCTTCCGCTGTGCATTGATTCCATGAATGAGAACAAGAGACCCTTGTTCTAAATTATTATGAAACTGTACATAGATTTATATTTTGTTATATTCCAACACGCCCCCCTCAAAAATAAATCTATGAAATATTTTTTTTTTATACTACTTAATTTGTTATAATTAAGTTTACACAATAAAATTAGCACGCTCTCCTTATTTCTGGGGATACAGACACTAAATGACCCAACATTCGTTGCGCAGGATTAGGGAAAACCCAGAAAAACCTAATCAGGCCATTCCTCAATAGTAATCCAATGAAATTCAATTATAATTATTAATTGTAAACAGTCAACACAAATTGCACAATATTACTGAGCCGAATATCTACAAAAGTCCAAGTTTTCCTCTCAGTTCAATGAACCTCGGTCCCGCCAATGGTTTTGTAAAAATATCGGCCAGCTGATTACCTGTGGGAATATAAATTGCTTTAATTACATTTTTCTCTATTTGTTCCCTAGAGAAATGGTATTTAATGTCGATGTGTTTAGAGCGTTTATGACTTGTTGGGTTACTGGCAATACTTATGCATCCATTGTTATCTTCGTAAATAGGAACAGGATTTGAAATACTTAAATGAATGCTGTTAGACAGAGACCTTAACCACAGAGCTTCTCTGACGGCTTCAAAAAGAGCCATATACTCTGCTTCAGTCGATGAGGCAGCTACTGATGACTGTCTCTTGGTTTGCCAACATAAAGTACAACGCTCAAATAATTTAAATACATAACCAGATGTACTTTTTCGGTCTGTTAAGTCATTACCTCCCCAATCTGAGTCAACAAAACCACTCAAAACATTCTCATAAGTTCCACGAACGTAAGTTAATCTTAGATCAATGGATCCTTTTAAATATCGAAGTAAACGTTTTAAGTAGGTCCAAAGACATCCATTGTTCTTATTACTGAACCGACTAAGGATGTTTACTGCTACGCTTAAATCGGGCCGAGTGCATAGCATTATATACATTAAACAACCGATAACATTTTTACAAGGGGCCACAATGATTTCATTTGAATTTAACGCGTTGTAATCCAACTTCGTTTCAAGTGGGGTGACGATACTTTTACAGTCATTCATATTGAATTTGTGTAAGACTGTTTTTATATACCTGCTCTGATCCAAAGTAATTTTGTCACCACACCTTTCAACTCTTATGCCCAAAAATAGTTTAATGTCTTTTAGATCAACCATACGAAATCTGTTCATCAAATATCTTTTAAAATTATTCATTGAACTAAGATCGGCTGTGGCTATCACTAGGTCATCTACATAAAGAATAATGTAGATGTTCTTCGAAATATCACCCTTATCTAGCACATAGAGACAGCGGTCAACTGATGAATTTTTAAAACCCATTTCTATAAGAGCTTTTTCAAAAGTTTCAAACCAACATCGTGCTGCTTGTTTTAGTCCGTACAAGGCTTTATTCAAGTTACATACTTGGTCACTTTGACATGGAATACCTTCTGGAACTTTCATAAAGATTTCTTCCTTTAATTCCCCGTTTAAAAACGCGGTTTTCACGTCCATGTGGTGAATTAATAAATTAAATTGATTCGCGAAAGCTAATATAAATCTGAAACTAGAAATTCTCGCCACTGGCGCGAAAGTTTCGTTATAATCTATCTCATATTTTTGACTAAAGCCTCGTGCGACCAACCGTGCTTTGTATTTAAGTGGATTTCCAAACTCGTCATTTTTAATAGTAAATATCCACTTACAATCAACAATATTTTTATTTTTAGGTTTCGGTACTAAGGTCCACGTATTGTTTTCGATGAGTGAATTAATTTCCTCTTTTATAGCCTGTTCCCATAGTAACCTATCATCCCTTGTTTCGATTTCTTTGTAGGATGTTGGTACTTGACATACCAATGACTGAGCGCACAACAGATAATCTTGAAAAATATTATCTTCATTATAAGAAACTTTGGGAAGATCTTTGATCCTATCACTCCGTCTTAAATTAGGCAACATCTTATTGTCTTGTGATAAGGAAGACCCGTTGTGCTCATCTGTTTCTCTTACAGATTTATTAGGTACTTGCCCTAATGAGGTATTTTCATTTAAGTTATCATTTGTTTGTTTTTGTATATCTGATTTCACCTCATCAGATTTGCACACCTTCTTAGCGGGTGAAGTGTGCATTGAGTCACTTGGATTACAGGAGTTTTCATGAGCCACCCCCTTAGAGCTCAGTGAAGGTCTGCTAGACAAGAAATTTATCTCGTCCACAACCACATCTCTTACTATAACAAACTTTTCAGTTTCCACAACCCATACTTTGTATCCATTTGTTTCATAACCAACCAGTATACCCTTTGAGGACTTATTTTCAAATTTGGTTTTTCTGATTTTGTTATGCATGAATATAGTTGATCCAAATATTTTCAAAAATTTAAGATGCGGCTTTCTACCATGCCACATTTCAAAAGGAGTTTTATAAACCTTTAAAGCTCTAGTTGGAGAAATATTTATTAAAAATGTAGCAGTTAAAACCGCTTCGCCCCAAAAGGTTTTATTTAATTTGGAACCAACCAGCATAGCGCGAGCTTTTTCTGTCACAGTTCGTATCATACGTTCTGCGATACCATTTAAAGCAGGTGTTCGTGGGACTGTTAAATGATAACTAATACCTTTTTGCACACAGTATTTTTTCATGTCATTTGACAAATATTCACCTCCATTATCACAATATAGATTAACTATATTCAAATTAAAATGAGCACTACTTTTAGAAACGTAATCTTGAAATATTACAAATACATCTGATTTATGCGTTATCAGGTATGTTGCACAGTAGTGAGTAAACTCATCAACAAAAATCACAAAGTAGTTTTTGCCGTCAAGTGTCGAAGGAGTGATGGGACCACACACATCTGTGTGAACATTGAATAGGGGCCGTTTTAAGTGTTCCTTATTTTTAACCTTATTAAATGGCAAACAAGCTTGTTTTCCGTTTATGCAAGCTTCACATAAGTCTTCTTTTGGTTTGATTTGACTTATTCGTTCAGTGTCACCAAACATATCATTTCCTTTTAATTGCAAAAATTTTGTTTTGCTAATGTGACCCAAACGTTGGTGCCATAAATCGCTATTATTTTCAACGGTCTTATGCAATGCAGACACATTTAACATGCTTATATGTATCTTGAAATCAATAGTAATAAAATTGTTCAAGCACTTACCAGTACCAGTTATAACCGACTTACCACGGTGATCATTTATTTGAACAGTGCCATTTTGGTTAAATATCACCGTTAATCCAGCATTTTGTATTTTCCTTACGGAAAGTAGGTTATAGGGTACGTCGGGACAGTATAAAACATCTTGAAGTGTTCCGCTTACGCCTAAATTGCTGGTTACTTCAAGTGTACCCTTTTTTATGGCCATTATAAATGTCCCATTTTTTGCTACGGATATCTTCAATGGTTTGTCTAACAACGTGAAGTTTTGTGTTAGATCTTCTCGGTTAATTATATGATCTGATGCTCCCGAGTCTAATATAAATGAAATTTTGTTAGAATTTTCATCTTTTTCTGGATATCCGCCGGCCATGAAGGCAAAGCCTGAAAAGTCTGAAGAATTGGTAGGCTCGGTTGTTTGGACAGTTTGAAGCGTTCTTTTTGTTTCATAATTATTGAATTTTTGTCCTTTTTTTTTCTTATAATAATAGCAATCGTTTCTCAAGTGCCCTTTTCTTCCACAGTGGTGGCATTTTATTTTTGTATTTTTAAACTTTGCCTTTGTTTTCCAAGACTTCATTGGCTTCTTCGGATAATTCTGAGGAGAATGAGGAACTGCAGCTTGTAGAACTTTCAAGCTTGTGTCTCTATTTTCATTTAATATTTTTATTTCTTGGTCCAACAACCTTGTTTTGACAAATGCCAATGTCAAATTATCTTCAGCTAACGTTTCAAGAGCCGTGATAACTCCATCGTAAGAGTTAGGTAATGTTAATAATAAATGGGAAACTTTATCCATTTCCTCCAGCTTTGCTCCAGCAGCAATCAATTCAGACAAAAGATCCTCGAAATTACGAAAATGTTTTATTAGCGGTGTATCAGTTTGGAGTTTGAGGCTGAGTAATTTTTTTCTCAAAGCTAATTGTGTAGCCAGACTTTTTCGTTCATAAATTGCATCCAAATTATCGAAAATTTGTTTTGCATTATAATCGCTTTTGACGAATCCTAGAAAGGAGTCGGATAAATACTCAACAATTGTGCTCTTTGCGAGTTTGTCCTTTTTATACCACTCATTACTTGGTTCTCCAGGAAAGTCATTGTCTATAACGTCAATCACTTCAAGTTCACTTAACAAAATACGAAGTCTCATTTTCCAAACACTGTACTTTTCACCGTCAAATTGTTTAATATTACGTTTCATTTTTAAATTATCCATTTTCTTAAATCACTAAAATGTCACTTAAACACTAGGCACAAAAAGTGTCCCTTTTTTTATTATTATTTAATTTTATTTCCCTGGGCCCATAACCTGTAGGTTATGGAGGGGCTTTTGAATAAAAACAGAGTTATTAAAGTTCGACGATAATTAAAATATATTTGAATATATATTTATAAGGAGAGGTGCACTACAGTACTGAACCGCACACGTAAAGCGCATGTAACGAAGTAAGGGGGCTGACCTAACAAAAGTAGATCCTTCCGCTGTGCATTGATTCCATGAATGAGAACAAGAGACCCTTGTTCTAAATTATTATGAAACTGTACATAGATTTATATTTTGTTATATTCCAACAGCTATTTGTAGAAAATATGTGGAAAATTTAAATTTGATAGTCTGGGACTTGGAAAAGGACATAGACTGCTATAAGATATAACAAGAAGACGCAATCAAAAGACAAGACAGAAATAAGTCACAAAACACAAAAGAGGCGACTCTTCATCCTAGTGGTTTAGTAGACAAAGTTGTTAGTTTACTATAAATGGCGAAGAGATCGACCATTGCCTACGTCCGCCGCAAGCGAGGCGCGAGCCCAGCGTGGGCCGCGGGCGGATACAGCATGGGGACCGCCGGGGCCAAGCACGACCCATTTGCGATCGCATTGAGATATTTTTACCTTGACCCCGAGGCCGCCAGTGACGTCAGTCGGTATACACGCGGCGGGACCGCGCCGGGTGCGGCCGAGGGGGACGCCGACTGTCTCACTATATCGACGGGGTCCACTTTATAGTGCTGTACGGAGCTACGTGCCGAGTGTGTAAATCGAATTCTCCTTCGAAACCAGGTAATGCCATACTTCTTAAGAATTTAAACGATACGGGCTTTGCTGAATACGTCCTTTTTTATTTCTTTATGCACGAATGACGCATACCTAGGGGGCCAGGATAAGTGCCGCTTGCGATTCCTTTGTGCTAGAAAAAAAAAACTCGGAGTGGTTTCAGAAGCAGCACAATTCTATGGGAAACATTATCACCTATTAGCGGGCACTGCGCTGTATGTGAGGTTGAGGCCTGAATTACCAGTGATATAATTATTGCGGCTGCACTTTATGATCTTGTTCAGTTGGTGCACTATGGACACTATGGACACGTCCCGAACACAATCTTGCCGAGTTTACGGCCGTTGGAGAGACTAATGCTATTAAACAGGCAATTAATTCCATTGCGCTATTTGCCGGCTCCAGCGCGTGTTCGATCCCGGGGCCGCGTCATGCCCTGCCAGCTCTACGAGATCACTAAACTAACACGATATACATACGAGTATATATACCTCACTTACGTCTATAAGTATGTAGGTACAACGGGAACAGCCACGGATTAAGATTAAGCCTTAGCTAGACCTTGGGTAATGATTTTTCAGTATCTTTTCTCCTCCACTCGCCATTGCAGACTTTTGAAACTATATTAAGTACATCAAAAAGGGCCAAGTGCGTCGGCCACGCACAGTGGAGGGTTCCGTAGTTGCCCGACACAATATGCGGACTTGAATGACACGAATGGATAGTTTAATAAATAATTTCCAAGTTTAAAAAAATAACATGTTGACTTTTAATAAGTGATATTTTTGTATCCTACATCGAATAAAATAGTTTTGATTTAATTTAATTCACTACTTGTAAAGCCTACTTAGCTGTGATAGCTATTTTTATTTTTTATAAATAAAATTTAACAAAACATCTACAATAAATTAACTTAAAAATACTGTAAGTGATAAACTCGCATGAGATAAATCGCATAAGTTTATTTGTGTTACTGTATGCTACTATGGTAGAATATGTGCTGTATTTTGTGAATTGCTGAGAGAAATAAATGAATTTGTGTGTGACCACAAATGCATATAGGTAAATAGTCATTAATTATGTGTACTACATACCTCATTAAAGTTACTTATATCTTATATTATAACATTATAATATTTCGGCGACTCTACTCAGCACGTTTCGTAATAGGAGGTTGATAGAAATTGGGTGCGGTATTCTGTAACTTCATCGATAACGATGTCCAATAAGTACACGTCAATATGCCGAGCGACCGACCGAGCGACCAATCACACGTGATCGTAATAGATAACATTACACAATAACCTCACGTCCAGTATTCAGGTGAGATCTTCGTGCTATGTCGGGGCGCCGGCGCCGGAGCCGTCCCTCCATTATCAAACTCTCATTATCTCACAACGAGCACACACACACAGAGACACCCGGTATGCAATCCCATAGATCCACCCATACACAGTCGCGTACAACTTTTTGCTTTACTAAACCTTTCTAAAGAATATAATGTTACAAAATATAATATTTACGCTCTGTCATTCAATTTAAAACGATATTTCACGCCGAGTGAATTACTGCGAAAATCTAAAATTCATTTGTAAAAAGCTCTCGGCGAGTTTTTGTATCGGTTTTTGTGAGAGCTCGTAATAAAGCCGACTCGTTATTAAACTGGCTGATGTTGAATAAGTTATAGACGAGCCATTGTCAGAGGACCGTCTGCTGCCGCCCGGCCGCGGCCTACCGGGGCCCGGCGCGGTATTCACACGCAGTACAATGTGTGCACCCGGAGATAGCACAGGGAACATTGATATATCAGATAACTTGTTATAATTTAAGACTCGACTCTCACTTTTAATTCAATATTTCTTGATTCTGTTTAAAAACACATCAATATCTTAAGTGATTAAGTTAAGTTCATCTCAATCTTAAGATTATTTAATAAGAGACGTGCGCGATTGTTTTGGTATCTTTTCTCCATATTGAGTGACAGTGCGCTAAGCCCCGGTCGGTGTCTGGGGGGACGCGCCGTACCGCGTCTATCGCGTTATCTTGTTAAAACGCGACCCACTTGCGATAATTAAATAGAAAATTCATTCTTTACCAGTCGCATGCTCTCTAGATACACGCTGATTATATTTTATGGAGGTAAAACGCGAATGAGAGATTGTGGAGCGAATGCATTTACACGACGGACTAGATAATGTGAGTGGAGATTGAGAGTGTCTCGTGCGAACGGACACGGAGACATTCATATCGAGTTAAATGCTCCATTAGTCATTAATGGTGGTATAAATTAAGAAGCAAGTTCCGGTGAGTCAGGGTTGCCTAACGCTTTTGGCAACTCAAAAACCGTAGCTATAGATTTTTGTCGAGAAATCTACGATTTTTTTATGATTGACTGGATTCCCGTTTGACCACAATCTCACCTGATGGAAAGTGACGATGTGGTTTTTCAATCACACCTGATGTTAAGTGAAGATGAAGTCGAAGGGGGAAGCGTACTGACCCGGAAAACCCAACACATTTGGGGGACTGGCTTTCTTATCTCTGACAACCGGAACACAACTATGCTATTAACATTGTTGCTTGGCGGCAGATTTAGATAAGATGGTGGTAGCTTGCCAGGCGGACATTTAAAATGCCCTACCACCAACCAAACCGAGTAGGTACTTGAACATGTACCCCCCTGGTGATCGGTCGAAGATGACGCACGCGATCCAAGTAAAAGCCTTTTCACTCCGGTTTTAAAGTTCTAGTACCTAGTAGTTATGTCTGCTTGTAGTGACTACATGGTAGCCCTATACCAACAGCTAGTACTACACTACAATGATATGAGCATTCTCTGCTCTAGTGCAGTCCGCCAGCACCACTGCTCCGCGTGTCTCCTCGACAGACGTCGCTCCGGACACCGCGGCCATAAATCATGTCCCACTTGCACCTCTTCGTATATCTAAATGTTAATGGAATGAGCTAGTGTCATGTTTAATTAAAATTTAATTTAATAACTATAACTGGTTGCCATATAACGGCATACTAATTAGGTTTCATGTTGTAATGATGACGAAGAGACATAAATTATATTAATGTCTCGACATATAATTTACATAACTTTCACTACCTACCTGTGTATTAAGTCCATTAAATATACCTACTTTTTAACCACGACGAAAAAAGATGGGTGTTATGTGTTTGTCCGATCAAAGACATGTCACCTGTGGTCAATGTGTGTCCAGTCTTTGCGTGGATATGTGGTAATGAGTGGACCAATTTGAGTGCGGTTTTCTTTTATATTAAAAACTAATCTAGGGAAAAGGTATGTATAAAATTAGGTGAAGCCGTTTCGAAGATATTTAGTTGTCAACATAGTTGGTAAATTTATAGTTTTATAGATATTTTATAGTTGAACACGACACTAGTGCTGTATAGTGACTTTTTGTTTTTTTTTTTTATGCATAACGGGTTGGTACTTGACCTCAATCACACCTGATGTTAAGTGAAGATGAGGTCGAAGATGGAAGCGTACTGACCCGGAAACCCCAACACATTTGGGGGACTGGCTATCTTATCTCTGACAATCAGAACACGACAATGCTATTAACATTGCTGCTTGGAGGCAGATTTAGATAAGATGGTGGTAGCTAGCCAGGCGGACATTTAAAATGCCCTACCACCAACCAAACCGAGTACTTAAACATGTACCCCGCTGAGGATCGAACCCGCGACCACCGAATCGTAAACCCAATGTTGTTTACATTGAGCCACGTAGGCGGTTGAGGCGTACATTGACTATGATTCAATACCGGGACCTTGGCCCCCGGGGCGAGAATCACATCCCTAATATTCGTTCCGGGATAGAAAATTTAATTACTATGAACGATTTGCTTTTCTGTTACCATTAGAGAGGAGACGCGGCGGGTCTCCTCGTGGAAGTGGCCAGCCAACACATTATTGAGGTGAAGATTGAATAAATTACTCGTACGAAGAGTAGCCACGTGACGTTGACATACATGTCGAGATGCCAATGCTGATTTGGCATTTTTACAGAAGGGAAAAAATACAGGCTAGTAATATCTTTGGTATAGTTGTTAGAAACCCTAACTGCTTTACTAAAAGATAGCGGGTTCGAACCAGGTAGGGGCATATGTTTGTATGATGAATACGGACACATGTACCCGAGTTATGGATGGTATACAGGGCGTCCCAAAGTTATGGGACATGAAGGGGAAGTACCTTAAATATTGTAGATAGTGAATTTTGCTCAAAGAAGACTTTATGTTATTTTTAAAAGTTAGTAATTCTGCATTCATAGATTTTCTAAAAATTACTTGCTTCGGCTGGGAATCGAACCGACTTAAATGTGAAAAAAAAAACACCCTACTTTTATGATGCCAATCGAAAGAATAGCTAAAAAATAATAACTCTGCCTAAGTAACATAGTATTTTAAAAGAAAGGAACAACATAAAATGATTGAGTCAAATTTCAAGAAAGTTATTTATTGCTAAAGTGATTTCTTCTTTTGGGGATACGTGAAAGATATGCTATACAAAAAGCGATACGAGAACGTAGGCGAGTTGCAAACAGAATTGTGCCATATCACATCGAGTGTTCACCATAAAATGATTAGAAAATCAACAGGCAGCGGGCTCATTAAAAGATTGGCGATTTGCATAAGACAAGAGGGATCACATTTTGAGCATTTAATTAATTAATTTACAAAAAAATACCTACTTAATTGACTACGGCAGTTTCATGTATGTTTTTTATTTGATTAAAATGATTAATTTCACGTTGTTCCTTTCTTTTAAAATACTATGTTACTTAGGCAGAGTTATTATTTTTTAGCTATTCTTTCGATTGGCATCATAAAAGTAGGGTGTTTTTTTTTTCACATTTGAGTCGGTTCGATTCCCAGCCGAAGCAAATAATTTTTAGAAAATCTATGAATGCAGAATTACTAACTTTTAAAAATAACATAAAGTCTTCTTTGAGCAAAATTCACTATCTACGATATTTAAGGTACTTCCCCTTCATGTCCCATAACTTTGGGACGCCCTGTATATGTCGAGATACACGTTGGTCTAGCATTATTACGCAAAGGTATTGAGTATTATTACAGTTCACTCATTTTAGTACAAATATTGTGTTGGGAAGGTTCGATATCCGAACATTTATGTTATCTTATTTTTGAAGTCATCCTGTGGGGTTGTGTTTTGGTTTGTTGTACTTTTAATCATTGTGAAACAAGTGTATGTTTTTTAAGGTATTTCATACTATTACTTATCAGGTAGCTGTGGCGGCAGCTTCTTTGAACAGTTTTATTCCTCGTGGATTTGCGAAAGGATACAATGTTTCACCCATAAAGACAACAGTCGTATGCATATTACAGGATAAGGTCCCGTCAATTTTCACATTGCACAGTCTTATTGATATAAATGAGGAACAATGTCGGGCCGAGTACACTTCCCTGCGGGATTCCATAAGTAACAGTTGCCTCGGAGATGATTACTTGCACTATTTTGAGTCTCTGGTTGCGGTCTTAACTTTTTTATACTGACTTTTCTTATTATTACCTATTTTTCTTATACTGATTTTCTCAACTCCGTGCGAAAGTATGGAGACAGAGATCGTGATTTTCTATATTACACCACCAAATAACAACCCTTTCGAAGACGATTAGAATGATACCATTATTGTGTTCGTTAAATAAAATTAATTAAGCTGTTCGTGCAAACATTGCTTCAATTGTTTATTTACGCACTCAAACCAGAATCACAACACGATGATCTAAGGCCCCTATTAAGAAACCGATCTCAAGGTTGATAACGAACTTCAGGTGACACTTAAGATACTGTTCTCATATCACGATTCATGTTCGATATCATTCTTGAAATTGCTTTGAGATAAAGTAAGGAATTTACTTACCTATTGGAGAACGTTATAAGACCATAGAAAACACATCCCATACAGAGTGCGTGCAGGACGTCTTTTCTACTCATACCTACTAATTTGCAACGAAAAACGTTTTCGTATTTGTTTTTAAATTTGTTGAATCCAGCTCTTTGAACTCTGGTGCTGCATTTAAAATTATGTTTTCCTCAAATTTGTATTTTTTAAAGTTCACAATCCTAGTCGAAGCATAAATTTGCTTGAAGGAAGATGATCACCAAAATTGCAAAAATGGGTCCGTTACAGAATAATGAGTAACATGCGAGTATGCAAATAACGCGGTGGCTGCCCCCCCCCTCCCATGCCGCGCGCCGCCCTCCCCGCTGCTGTGGTAATGTTACGTTAGGTATGACATCCGCACTCTCGGATATCAACGAGCGATGCGACCGCTCGTCGACACGTGTGTGTGAGCGCGTCACGGTCGGGGCGCGCCCGCCGCAATCAGCTGATCGGAGCCGCTGGCTGCGGCCACCAATTAAGCGAATGTCACTATAATATGAATTAATTAAACATTAGCGCAATCAAAATAAATTTGAACCGAGGGTATCTGGCGGTATATCGTAATTACCTACACTTTACATAATTCATGCTATAATTGCACATTATCGAGTGATTGATTATTGCCGGCCCGTGGCTGTGAGCGACGCAATAATAACATTTTTTACTGCTCGCGTTCTGTTGCGATGCTTTATGAATTATGGGCACTAACAGCATAATTGTGTAGTTTGTAGCGCAATGCGCTAAATACAGCCAGAAACGTTTCCTGCGCGGAGCCCACTCCCAGCAGCTAACGACCGCCGACCGTGCCAGCCGTGCGCCGGCAACAGGCGATTATTATGTAAAGAGCCGAGTCCATCCACTATCGCAGTAAGGGAGAACACCTAAACGAGTTTCAGTTGAACATTGCTCGGAAACACTTCTCGGAAGAGTGGTCTGGTTTGAGGCTGACTAAAAATAGAATTCTTTGATATATTTTTATGTTGGAGTTTAAAACGTGAGCCGGCGCGTCTCTCAGATCCAACACGCGACAGGAGCACGTCATGTCGCACTGCCATACATATGTCTAACTACATAGAGCTGTCTGTATATGTATACTTATATTTAAGTAGCCAAAGTGCGACAACGTCGGATGTCGACTGGAGCACTCACAGCGTGCACTACTACGATTTCACAAGCCTTAGACAGCTACAAACGTCCGTCGTTTCGCTCTTGTATATTATGATAGGAACTACTTTTCTTCGTAAACTTCGCCGCGTATTATGTATTATAAATGAAAAATGTCAAATTTCGTATACGTTTCTGCTCTACGGAAACGTATACTTTGAATGTGTCCGATACCACGTCAAATATCGATGGTTGAACAGGCCAAAGTATACTGACACCGTACGCACATCCCTCGTACAGTATTTATTTAAAGTCTCACATGGCTTTACTCTACCTACTGCTACATTCTTTTGCGGAAATCCATAACTATTCATCATCATACCATCCACAGGACGTCCACAGCTGCACATAGGCCTCCCCCATATCTATGGGGATATGCGGACATCTGTCCACAGCGACCGATTGGAAGCGGCCTGCATCCAGCGACTTCTGTTGACCTCGCCAACGGTTATCGCTCGGCATAATAGACGTCACTAAATTACTATATCGATAAACTACCTTGTACTTGTTCCGCCCCCTCAATTATTAGGATATAAAGTAGTTTGGAAGGTGAATGTGAACCCTGGCAGTGTAGCCAAAGAATTAGAGTGAAGCACTGTGATGTGTTAGCTGGAGGATAGACAGAAACAGTTGTTTGTTATCTAAATCAATCTTGCAACTGGTAACAGACTGCCGACTTTAACTGGGCAGGTACTCAGTCTGTTGAATAATTTAAAGGCTCGTAACTCCAGCCAAAGACGCGCGTATTAATTAATGTCCGGGGGAGAGTCGCGCCGGCTCGCAGCTGGCCGGGGCCGGCTCTGTGCGGTGACGATGCCGGCGCGGTACAGTCGCCGACAAACACAATGTGTGCCGGCACTTTTAGCGGGTAATGTGAAAATTCGAGGAAAACGTTCGGCGTGCTTTATGTTTAGCTTAACGTAGACCCATTAATTACCTGTATCGTGTGAGTAGAACAAACAGAAAACCACCGCCGTGGCTCAATGTAAACAACAAATACGATTCCCGGCGGGATTCATGTTTAGTACTCGGTTTGGTTGATGGTAGGGCATTTTAAATGTCCGCTTGGTTAGCTACCACCATCATCGTACCGAAATCTGTTGCAATACATTAATAACATTACCTATTGTGTTTCGGCTGGCTGAGATAAGACAACCAGTCCTCTAAATAAGTTGGAGGTTCCCAGGTCTTCACTTAACCTCAGGTGTGATTGAGATCAGACTTTACAAATTACGCATAAAAAAGCCAATGGTGTCGATTCTGATGTTCGACTAAAATTAGTTTATTCAAGTGCATGTGCTATTCGGGTTTGCGCATAAACTAAATTTAGAAACCTTGTTTGACAGAGGAAAGGTTAACTAAATTGAATACAGTGTTGCCAGACAGACGAGAAATGTGAAAATGCGATAACGGCTTTTCAAAAACGCTGATTTCTTGTTTTAAAATTTACATCGGTTTTTCTCTTCTTAGGGCGTACTAATAAATCGATCTGTAGATTGAGATCGCGTCTCATTCTCAATACCATTTTTTGATACTGTTTTAATATGCAACAACTTCTCAAGCGTCAACTTAAAGTCATCTCAATCTTGAGAACGGTTTATTAATTTTGGGAAGTTTTAGGAAGTAAAGTGTGGCAGTCATTTTTGACAACATGTTTTGAAAAGCTTTGAAAATTTGCAGCACCAACTCCATTACAGTTGGCGTTATCAAACGATTTCGCTTGTCGGTTATTATATTATTATTTTTGACAATTTCCTGTCACAATCAGCATTTGAAATAGGAGCGGACAGAGAAGAGGTTTTAATTGAGTAGGTAGGTAAGTAAGTACTTACTTAAATAGGCGAGCCGCAATCAATAAGTAAAACTTTTATCTTCATGGTAGATACCCAGTTACCTTTTATCTGCATCCATCACAGCTCTGACCACGTACTCTACGATCTAAATCAGCTCAATTCAAAAACTTATTCTTTTGACGTATTATTGCAAAATTTCCGACCAGAATTTTCAATTGTTTAGTTAGTTAGGTTAGTCCATACAAAATTATGTATCCACTAAAATTACTAAAATAAGTCAAGTCCTGTCAAATTAGTTAAGTTTGTAATTTTCCGAATAGCAAACGTCATTTGACTTAACTCTTAGTCTAGTTGGTGTACATTCGATTCGACACCAGTATTAGGTTTACAGGTTAATCTTAATTAATCGAGTTCGGTCTTAAGAACCATGCTACGTGCCTATTTATCGTAAATAAATAAAAATATATTTATTTACTTAAGATAAATAGATGAAAAAATAAAAATTCACTAAATTAATTAAAGTATCCTTCTCAAGCTCCCAGGCTACCTCTCTGCCAAATGCCAGTGTGATCGGCCAGCAGTTAGGCACTTCATCTCAATCATGTGAACGACTGGCTGTCTTATCTCAAAGTGATGGAGGTCGAAAAGTTATCAGCCAACACTGTCGTTGGGTCTGTGAAAAGATCATAGAGTTTATTACAACTAGAACAAAGGAGTGGCTCTGCAAAGCTGCCGACTTTCTGTCCCAAGCTGAGTAGTTGTTCCCACTACAGAATGTATTTAAGACAGTTACAATAATTATTATTATAGATAAAATGTAAATGGTATAATTAAAGTAAAGATTTATTATAATAGGACTATTTTTACTATGAAGCAGAAGGTGGTAGGTTATTATTTTATAAAAGAAAACAAGGAATTCTAAGCAACACAACTAGTAAACAAAGAACGACACGAAAAGACCGTGTGTCATTATTCTTAAATACTCTGGAAAAAGAGAAATGTTCGGTATTATCTTTATTAGACCACAACAATTTGTAATAGGTAAGTGGGTAACTGACAGGGATGTATGTAAGTATGTTCGAAAAGTACAGTTTTGAGCCAAAGCTCTAGAAAACTGTATTGGTGTCACAAATGTGCGAGCGGAATCTGATATCAATTAGGTATCTGGGGGCACGGCAGTGCCCCCGCCAAGTCGAGCGCGAAGCAAACACTGCCGTACCATCCTTTACTGGAACCATTTCGCCGCATTTTCAGGCCCCTATTTTAGAACCTCTGGATAAGACTAGAACGCAGAAATTTTCGTCATCCAGTAAGCTATAATCACATACTTAAAATCCAAAATTTCAAGTCTGTAGGTCATTTAGTTCCGAAGTTAAGCGAAAGCAAAGTTTCGCATTTATGACACTCACTCACTCACTCACTCATGATCATCAAAATAGAACTAGTACTTCCCATAAACTCAGAGAGCTGAAATTTGGTACAGAGTTATGGTTTAATGGCCACATAAAGGGAAAACTATAAAAACTAGGATAATCGAAGAGATGGAGTACCTGGTGACCCTGATTAGGAAACACAAGAGCCCAACCAAACTATTAGAGATCGACATATACCGCCTTTACAAAAAATATTCAACTTGGTGGGCCGCTTCATTTGATGTCAAAAATCGAAGGTCTGAAGTATCTGATGAAGAACCCTCAGCTGGTCTCAGCTGTATTAGAGATATGGTAATGCCCCCTTCTACTATTGGTACATAGAAAAATCGACTGTCATTGCAAAAATCCAGCGTAGTGGGACACATATTCTAATTTAATCTAGCCTATAGCATCCCACTGCTGGGCGCATGCTTCCCCTTCTGCTTATAATACGCATATAAATAAAATTAAAGGAAAACTCAGGATAAGACTACACTGGCTTTTATACTTATACTTACAAGTTTACAAGAAGAAATAGTCCAACGATTAACTTTATATCTGACGAAGAACCCTCAGCTGGTCCCAGCTGTATTAGAGATATGGTAATGCCCCCTTCTACTATTATTGGTACATAAAAAAATCGACTGTCCAGCGTAGTGGGACACATCTTCTAATTTAATCTAGCCTATAGCGTCCCACTGCTGGGCGAATGCCTCCCCTTCTGCTTTTAATACGAATATAAATAAAATTAAAGGAAAACTCTGGATAAGACTAGACTGGCTTTTATACTTATACTTACTTATACTTATTACAAGTTTACAAGAAGAAATAGTCAAACGATTAATTTTATTCTACTCGAACATTACACAAATTAAATAAACAAACGAAAATTTGGTCATAATATAATGCATTGGCTAAGAGTGGCGGTGATACCCGCACGCGTCGCTAGATGGCGTTGACTGTATTTTAAAACGCGCTTACGTTTTGTTTTTCCGATAACCTTATATGGCAAAGTGGCAACCGGCCGCGTTACAGTCGTTTACGACATTCTTCTATTGCGCTTGAAAATGTTTGCTAGGGATTAGGAGGGATTATTTGAATTTCGTTGATTTCGCTGATTATTTCGTGAGGTTTGCTAAGGTTAATTGGCAGGTTGTTATTATATTAATTCAAAGATTTAAACAGGTTAGGAATTATATGGTTAGTGACGGATACTGATTATTACTTAATTATCAGAATTAAAAGAAGTTTCAATTGAATACTTTATTTAATTGTTAATTATTTAGTACCTACTTTTAGTTTCCTAGGTCTGGGGGCACGGTAGTGCCCCCGCCAAGTCGAGCGCGAGGCAAACACTGCCGTACCATCCTTTACTGGAACCATTTCGCCGCATTTTCAGGCCCCTATTTTAGAACCTCTGGATAAGACTAGAACGTAGAAATTTTCGTCATCCAGTAAGCTATAATCACATACTTAAAATCCAAAATTTCAAGTCTGTAGGTCATTTAGTTCCGAAGTTAAGCGAAAGCAAAGTTTCGCATTTATGACACTCACTCACTCACTCACTCACTCATGATCATCAAAATAGAACTAGTACTTCCCATAAACTCAGAGAGCTGAAATTTGGTACAGAGTTATGGTTCAATTGCCACATAAAGGGAAAACTATAAAAACTAGGATAATCGAAGATCTGGAGTACCTGGTGACCCAGATTAGGTAACACAAGAGCCCAACCAAACTATTAGAGATCGACATATACCGCCTTTACAAAAAATATTCAACTTGGTGGGCCGCTTCATTTGATGTCAAAAATCGAAGGTCTGAAGTATCTGATGAAGAAACCTCAGCTGGTCTCAGCTGTATTAGAGATATGGTAATGCCCCCTTCTACTATTGGTACATAGAAAAATCGACTGTCATTGCAAAAATCCAGCGTAGTGGGACACATCTTCTAATTTAATCTAGCCTATAGCATCCCACTGCTGGGCGCATGCTTCCCCTTCTGCTTATAATACGCATATAAATAAAATTAAAGGAAAACTCAGGATAAGACTACACTGGCTTTTATACTTATACTTACAAGTTTACAAGAAGAAATAGTCGAACGATTAACTTTATATCTGACGAAGAACCCTCAGCTGGTCCCAGCTGTATTAGAGATATGGTAATGCCCCCTTCTACTATTGGTACATAAAAAAATCGACTTTCCAGCGTAGTGGGACACATCTTCTAATTTAATCTAGCCTATAGCGTCCCACTGCTGGGCGAATGCCTCCCCTTCTGCTTATAATACGAATATAAATAAAATTAAAGGAAAACTCTGGATAAGACTAGACTGGCTTTTATACCTATACTTACTTATACTTATTACAAGTTTATAAGAAGAAATAGTCAAACGATTAATTTTGTTCTACTCGAACATTACACAAATTAAATAAACAAACGAAAATTTGGTCAAAATATAATGCATTGGCTAAGAGTGGCGGTGATACCCGCACGCGTCGCTAGATGGCGTTGACTGTATTTTAAAACGCGCTTACGTTTTGTTTTTCCGATAACCTTATATGGCAAAGTGGCAACCGGCCGCGTTACAGTCGTTTACGACATTCTTCTATTGCGCTTGAAAATGTTTGCTAGGGATTAGGAGGGATTATTTGCGTTTCGTTGATTTCGCTGATTATTTCGTGAGGTTTGCTAAGGTTAATTGGCAGGTTGTTATTATATTAATTCAAAGATTTAAACAGGTTAGGAATTATATGGTTAGTGACGGATTACTGATTATTACTTAATTATCAGAATTAAAAGAAGTTTCAATTGAATACTTTATTTAATTGTTAATTATTTAGTACCTACTTTTAGTTTTCTAGGTTTAATTTACAGTTAGGCAGTACTTCGAATCGCGTTCGTGTTTATAAGTACTTTTCTAGTATTCTAGTTTAGTTTATTTAGTTAGATATTACTTCGTTTCGTTTAAAAATATCATTAATTTAGCTGTATTTCAGTACTAGGTAGGTAGTACCTTTGGTAGAAAGTTCATTGATAATTAATTATATTGACACTTGTCTCATAATTAAGAGTTAACGTTTTGCTTATAGTTTGTATAGATTGAGTAGGCAGAGTAATATTTTCTTTAAGTTTTTTTTATTAAGACAAAAGAAGTCTTAAAGATATAAGTAGGTTTTAGTCTAAATATTATCGGTATTTCTGATTTGTTATCCATATACTAAAGGTCGTTGAGTTTAATTGTGTTTGATTTCGCAAGATAATAATTATCGTAAAAAATGTCGATAATATTAAAAGACGACGATGAACTTAGTGGCTACCAAGTAGTTGGTATGCCCAATATGGTCTCTTCCATTCAATATCTTTCTTGGTGTATGGTAGAACTGACTCAACTTTCAGTATCAAGTATATTTGTATCAAGTAAAAAGAAGTGAAATCCCACCAAAAACATTCTGTAAAAAACTGGCCAAGTCTCGATGGAGCTGCTTGATTATCTCTAAAAAGTAATGAAATCTATACAAAGTCGTGCCAAGTGTAAGGTTCCTTACTGCGGTTTCTTTATTATTATAGTTAATGTTGTGTGACTTGGCCGTTGAAGGGTACACAGGGGTACAAAACCAGGTGCTCCATGGCACCATTGCCAAGGTGCCGATTCGCCCGTCCCCAACCCAGGGACGAGGCAGGAAAACCCGACTACCATTGCACCAATCTGTCGCCAGAACCGCTACGCATTGACGATGGAAAATTGCCACTTGGAAAACGTTGATTCAATAACCAGTCAATTGTAGGCTTGATAAAGCCACTAACGTATAAAGAATGTTATGTAAACGCCACACAGATTATTCGCTAATAGTTTGCCGTTGAACATTCTTAATAACATAATTAATAACATTAATAGCGGTTCTGGCGACAGATTGGTGCAATGGTGTCATGGAGCACCTGGTTTTGTACCCCTGTGTACCCTACAACGGCCAAGTCACACAACATTAACTATAATAATAAAGAAACCGCAGTAAGGAACCTTACACTTGGCACGACTTTGTATAGATTTCATTACTTTTTAGAGATAATCAAGCAGCTCCATCGAGACTTGGCCAGTTTTTTACAGAATGTTTTTGGTGGGATTTAATTTACAGTTAGGCAGTACTTCGAATCGCGTTCGTGTTTATAAGTACTTTTCTAGTATTCTAGTTTAGTTTATTTAGTTAGATATTACTTCGTTTCGTTTAAAAATATCATTAATTTAGCTGTATTTCAGTACTAGGTAGGTAGTACCTTTGGTAGAAAGTTCATTGATAATTAATTATATTGACACTTGTCTAATAATTAAGAGTTAACGTTTTGCTTATAGTTTGTATAGATTGAGTAGGCAGAGTAATATTTTCTTTAAGTTTTTTTTTATTAAGACAAAAGAAGTCTTAAAGATATAAGTAGGTTTTAGTCTAAATATTATCGGTATTTCTGAATTGTTGTCCATATACTAAAGGTCGTTGAGTTTAATTGTGTTTGATTTCGCAATATAATAATTATCGTAAAAAATGTCGATAATATTAAAAGACGACGATGAACTTAGTGGCTACCAAGTAGTTGGTATGCCCAAAGACGGGTCTTGTCTCTTCCATGCAATATCTTTCTTGGTGTATGGTAGAACTGACTCAACTTGCAGTATCAAGTATATTTGTAGAAACGTGGGCATATATATAGTATGCCCACGTTTCTACAAAAAGAAGTGAAATCCCATCAAAAACATTCTGTAAAAAACTAGCCAAGTCTCGATGGAGCTGCTTGATTATCTCTAAAAAGTAATGAAATCTATACAAAGTCGTGCCAAGTGTAAGGTTCCTTACTGCGATTTCTTTATTATTATAGTTAATGTTGTGTGACTTGGCCGTTGAAGGGTACACAGGGGTACAAAACCAGATGCTCCATGACACCATTGCACCAATCTGTCGCCAGAACCGCTACGCATTGACGATGGAAAATTGCCACTTGGAAAACGTTGATTCAATAACCAGTCAATTGTAGGCTTGATAAAGCCACTAACGTATAAAGAATGTTATGTAAACGCCACACAGATTATTCGCTAATAGTTTGCCGTTGAACATTCTTAATAACATAATTAATAACATTAATAGCGGTTCTGGCGACAGATTGGTGCAATGGTGTCATGGAGCACCTGGTTTTGTACCCCTGTGTACCCTTCAACGGCCAAGTCACACAACATTAACTATAATAATAAAGAAATCGCAGTAAGGAACCTTACACTTGGCACGACTTTGTATAGATTTCATTACTTTTTAGAGATAATCAAGCAGCTCCATCGAGACTTGGCTAGTTTTTTACAGAATGTTTTTGATGGGATACAACTTTACAAATTTCAATAAACGCAATACACAGGGATAAATCTAGTTAATTTTTAATCCTGTTGCAGGTGATGCAGGCGATCCATTTTTTTATTTATGCACGACGGGTTCGAACTTGACCTCAATCACACCTGATGTTAAGTGAAGATGAGGTCGAAGGTGGAAGCGAACTGACCCGGAAACCCCAACACATTTAGGGGACTGGCTATCTTATCTCTGACAACCGGAACACAACAATGCTATTAACATTGCTGCTTGGTGGCAGATTTAGATAAGATAGTGGTAGCTAGCCAGGCGGACATTTTAAAATGCCCTACCACCAACCAAACCGAGTACTTAAACATGTACCCCGCTGGGGATCGAACTCGCGACCTCCGAATCGTAACCCTAATGTTATTTACATTGAGCCACGGAGGCGGTTAAATTGATGCAGGTGATGCACGCCGATTTCGGCTTTTGCAAAAACCACCGCTAGCATTCCATTTTGGAAGACTGAATGAATTATTGAAGTGTGTCTCTGTTATGTATGAACGAACGGTGTCCCTGCATAATGCGATCAAATGGCATTCAGTCTGAAGTAGGTAGAGAACTGCGGGGATGTATGGGATAGTGGAGTTGCCACTCGTACTCGATACATGAGTAATGGGGGTCTACCACGCGTCACGTGTGTTACTGACCTCTTGGAGGAGGTCTGGACGCGGAACCAGAAGCCTCTATAACGTTTATTCATTTTAATAAATAGGGCGCCACCAAGAGGCTTTACACGATCTAATAATAGCAGCCCAGTAGGTAAGTAGGTATAATAAAAATTTATTACACCAATAAATACAACTTTGTAACTCCAATAAAGAGAAGATTTTTTATATTTATTATGAATAAACTCACTCCAACGTTATCGGATTGTGAAATTAAAATGATATATAGGTACCAGTTGTAGAGTGTTTAGTGCGGTACTACAGCGGCAGATGTCCCATGTAACGGCAGTGAGCCAGTTGGCGAGTCCCGCGGGTCACGGTGTCCCATATTCGGCATTCGCTCCTCTGTTCCCACGACTATTCCCCGCCTATGCCGAGGCTATTATCCTCCAATGTAGCGCCATTACGTAGATTGAATATTTATTGAAATATGGACCCTAATTGTGTGTCAGCCCTCCCCCCTCTTCGGTCCCCCCTCACCAAGATGGCCCCTGGCCTATCATCACAATTGAGCGCTCCCAATTCAACGACACGTCCAAGATGTAGTATTTTCGTTATCTTCCTCCAGAGACATGCCATCGGATAAAGTTGCGCGACCACTTTTGAACTCTATTGCGTTATGTTACGGTCCAAAATTAGAGAGTTGCACCTCTGTTCGGTGGATATCTGTCATAATCGGTTTGTCAAACACGCTGCCGTCCCGCGGCCCCTCTCGCCCGTCCCACTGCAACAGACAGACACACAGCGCGCTGTATTTACATAAATAGTTGCACGAACGGACACAGTATAGGTACCTCATAGCGAACCGTTGACGTGATTCCGAGGCACGCATTCTAGTTTAGCAGCGTCTAAATGTACACAAAGTTATCTTTCTATTTTTTTTGTGTGTAATCAAGTATATTGACGACCGATTGGTGTAGTGGATAGTGGCCTTGGCAGCGACACCAACGGTTGCGGGTTCGAATCATCAAATGAATAATTTATTCCGGAGTCATGCATGTTTATCCGTTATCTAGTATCTATAGATTTGCTTAGTTTGGGACTAGATGATTGGTGTAAGTGTTTAAAATATTTATTTAAGAAGTAGGTTTATTTAACCATGTAGTGACTTCAATATGGATGGTATGACGAAGTGTTGCTATGTGCCACGGGCCACCACCTACACCTCCCCATCTGTTCACCGACACTTCGACCCACCCACTACAGCAATACTAATGACTTCCCCGAGGCGTATCATTTTGGAATCGTTAATTTTTTGTGATGATGTACAGCGACACGTGAGATCACAATCTCACTGTCATGTGACGATGTGGACGAAGGGAAAGTACCTTTGTCCTTAGAAACTCCCGAGAGATTATATCATCTAGATGTAGATTGACGAAACGTGCTATTCTGAAATACACCTATCGCTAAATTTAGAGATGGTTTACGGACGCCTAAACTGAATTGATGTACTGTATACCTAATTCGACTATGGCATAGTCAAAATCAGATATCTTTACTTCGGAACAGGTTTTTTAAATGTTTATTTATTGACGATTTAATGTATTTAATGTGTGGAATTCTTTACCGCATTTTATAATTTAAGTTGGTTTTAGTTTTTGACTCCAATTTTGCCTATTTGTACAGGATTTGGTTAATTACGTTTCTTTATCGATAATGGCAAAATGGTAACATTCTTTAAAAAAAATCCCCTTCTATCAAAACAATTTTAGGTTTTAGATTGCAATCAAAGATGGAGATTACAATACAATGATACCATTGTTATGTAATAGTTACGTAATAGATTTAAGTCTTACCTTAAAAAAAAATATTAAAAAAAAATATAGGTTAGGCATTATTTTCCACCGCAACCTTAAATTCAAAATAAAACCAGTTAGGAAAGTCTTTTGTACTCCTATGAAAGACTTTTATCATATTTCATAAGTAATTAAGTAGATTAGACATAGACATATATTTATTTGACACCACACTATAGCAACAACAATATTTACTATTTAGATTTGGAATAAGTTTTGATCTTTAAAACCTAAATTGAATTGATTTAGAGTACACATCAAATTTTAGAAACGTCAAAATCTTAGCGATGCGACGTAGAATAGGAAATCGGTTTAGATCAACTCTACATTTTTTCTTACTTACTTTCACCATTTCCTGATTCGTCATTCCAGCTCAAGTCAAACATCGTCTCAACGAATCGTTTGTTTGTTCACAGACGATGGACTTTATATAAGTGGATGTAGCGCGCCAGTGCCGCGGACTTGATAAAAACTTGGGGAAAATGAGCGTCAAACTGGAGCGAGTCAAATTACCAGAGACCAGAGCTAAACGACCGACGGTACGGTACCCACAGCCAACAGTAATGGACTCCATTTTCAATAGATAATTTTAAATCAATTAGATCCCATCAAAAACATTCTGTAAAAAACTAGCCAAGTCTCGATGGAGCTGCTTGATTATCTCTAAAAAGTAATGAAATCTATACAAAGTCGTGCCAAGTGTAAGGTTCCTTACTGCGATTTCTTTATTATTATAGTTAATGTTGTGTGACTTGGCCGTTGAAGGGTACACAGGGGTACAAAACCAGGTGCTCCATGACACCATTGCACCAATCTGTCGCCAGAACCGCTATTAATGTTATTAATTATGTTATTAAGAATGTTCAACGGCAAACTATTAGCGAATAATCTGTGTGGCGTTTACATAACATTCTTTATACGTTAGTGGCTTTATCAAGCCTACAATTGACTGGTTATTGAATCAACGTTTTCCAAGTGGCAATTTTCCATCGTCAATGCGTAGCGGTTCTGGCGACAGATTGGTGCAATGGTGTCATGGAGCATCTGGTTTTGTACCCCTGTGTACCCTTCAACGGCCAAGTCACACAACATTAACTATAATAATAAAGAAATCGCAGTAAGGAACCTTACACTTGGCACGACTTTGTATAGATTTCATTACTTTTTAGAGATAATCAAGCAGCTCCATCGAGACTTGGCTAGTTTTTTACAGAATGTTTTTGATGGGATTTCACTTCTTTTTGTAGAAACGTGGGCATACTATATATATGCCCACGTTTCTACAAATATACTTGATACTGCAAGTTGAGTCAGTTCTACCATACACCAAGAAAGATATTGCATGGAAGAGACAAGACCCGTCTTTGGGCATACCAACTACTTGGTAGCCACTAAGTTCATCGTCGTCTTTTAATATTATCGACATTTTTTACGATAATTATTATCTTGCGAAATCAAACACAATTAAACTCAACGACCTTTAGTATATGGACAACAATTCAGAAATACCGATAATATTTAGACTAAAACCTACTTATATCTTTAAGACTTCTTTTGTCTTAATAAAAAAAAACTTAAAGAAAATATTACTCTGCCTACTCAATCTATACAAACTATAAGCAAAACGTTAACTCTTAATTATTAGACAAGTGTCAATATAATTAATTATCAATGAACTTTCTACCAAAGGTACTACCTACCTAGTACTGAAATACAGCTAAATTAATGATATTTTTAAACGAAACGAAGTAATATCTAACTAAATAAACTAAACTAGAATACTAGAAAAGTACTTATAAACACGAACGCGATTCGAAGTACTGCCTAACTGTAAATTAAACCTAGGAAACTAAAAGTAGGTACTAAATAATTAACAATTAAATAAAGTATTCAATTGAAACTTCTTTTAATTCTGATAATTAAGTAATAATCAGTATCCGTCACTAACCATATAATTCCTAACCTGTTTAAATCTTTGAATTAATATAATAACAACCTGCCAATTAACCTTAGCAAACCTCACGAAATAATCAGCGAAATCAACGAAATTCAAATAATCCCTCCTAATCCCTAGCAAACATTTTCAAGCGCAATAGAAGAATGTCGTAAACGACTGTAACGCGGCCGGTTGCCACTTTGCCATATAAGGTTATCGGAAAAACAAAACGTAAGCGCGTTTTAAAATACAGTCAACGCCATCTAGCGACGCGTGCGGGTATCACCGCCACTCTTAGCCAATGCATTATATTATGACCAAATTTTCGTTTGTTTATTTAATTTGTGTAATGTTCGAGTAGAATAAAATTAATCGTTTGACTATTTCTTCTTGTAAACTTGTAATAAGTATAAGTAAGTATAAGTATAAAAGCCAGTCTAGTCTTATCCAGAGTTTTCCTTTAATTTTATTTATATTCGTATTAAAAGCAGAAGGGGAGGCATTCGCCCAGCAGTGGGACGCTATAGGCTAGATTAAATTAGAAGATGTGTCCCACTACGCTGGACAGTCGATTTTTTTATGTACCAATAATAGTAGAAGGGGGCATTACCATATCTCTAATACAGCTGGGACCAGCTGAGGGTTCTTCGTCAGATATAAAGTTAATCGTTGGACTATTTCTTCTTGTAAACTTGTAAGTATAAGTATAAAAGCCAGTGTAGTCTTATCCTGAGTTTTCCTTTAATTTTATTTATATGCGTATTATAAGCAGAAGGGGAAGCATGCGCCCAGCAGTGGGATGCTATAGGCTAGATTAAATTAGAATATGTGTCCCACTACGCTGGATTTTTGCAATGACAGTCGATTTTTCTATGTACCAATAGTAGAAGGGGGCATTACCATATCTCTAATACAGCTGAGACCAGCTGAGGGTTCTTCATCAGATACTTCAGACCTTCGATTTTTGACATCAAATGAAGCGGCCCACCAAGTTGAATATTTTTTGTAAAGGCGGTATATGTCGATCTCTAATAGTTTGGTTGGGCTCTTGTGTTTCCTAATCAGGGTCACCAGGTACTCCATCTCTTCGATTATCCTAGTTTTTATAGTTTTCCCTTTATGTGGCCATTAAACCATAACTCTGTACCAAATTTCAGCTCTCTGAGTTTATGGGAAGTACTAGTTCTATTTTGATGATCATGAGTGAGTGAGTGAGTGAGTGAGTGTCATAAATGCGAAACTTTGCTTTCGCTTAACTTCGGAACTAAATGACCTACAGACTTGAAATTTTGGATTTTAAGTATGTGATTATAGCTTACTGGATGACGAAAATTTCTGCGTTCTAGTCTTATCCAGAGGTTCTAAAATAGGGGCCTGAAAATGCGGCGAAATGGTTCCAGTAAAGGATGGTACGGCAGTGTTTGCTTCGCGCTCGACTTGGCGGGGGCACTGCCGTGCCCCCAGATATATAAAAAAACTCTTAAAAGCGGGTTTCAATCATTGAACAAGTCTGCAAACGATAGCTATTATTGACCAACGGAGCTCTCAGGAGATTGGAGCAAATGCTATTATTATGGATACCTATACACTTACATTTTTTTAAAGCCTTCGCAATGCCAACTTGTGAGCGATATCTTATAATACTTTATAAGAACACATGCCTTCTTACATACAGCTGCAAAATGTCTTCTTCACAATAAGAATAATGTTTACTTAGAAAATGTTACATAGTTGAAACAAAATATGTTAGGCTATACTTAGTACTGAGCGGAGAAGGTTTCTGGAAACAATAGAGAACAGAAGAGGAATTATGATCACGGATTTTTTGGGATTTGTACAATGACAGTTAAGGGAAGATTGCATTGCGGGCACATCGGTGGGTAAATAATATTATCTGGAGAATACTTTTCGTTGAGCTAGTGCGTTATATGTAGGTAATTGCACGAATTGACTGACAGACAAACAGGCCACGGTCGTATCTAGGTACCGGCCTACTTTTATTTTTTAATAAGTCATTTAAGCGGCGGCATTTAAATTAACTTTTTGTTTTTTTCACTCCTCTCGAAGAAGCCCATACAGCCATATCTAATTTCTTTTATTTCTTCAGTTTATAAGTCAGTCTCAGTCAAAACAAGTAATTCGTCGTATACTTGCCGTATAAAGAGTTTAGTCACGGTCACTTCAGTAAAGAGGCAGAAGACTTTACAAAAGATTTCGGCGGCTTCTTGTGGGAACCCGAAAGCTTCGTTACGCACTTTAATGTACACTTCCCTTCACTTGTACACCTTCCCTTCAATTGCCCAACGCGCAAAATTTTGTGGCCCTATTCTCTGTTACACGTTGTCCTGTGGATTTTAAATAGTACAGTCGGTGTCACATTATTCACACAGGGTTTTCCTGCGTAATTTATTACATGCGCAGTTCTTAATTATACTTAATTACATACTGATTTGCTAGCTTGCTACCCTTGATCATGTAATTATGATACCCACTGTACTATCTGGATGGAGTGAATATAATCTCTATCAAGCTAATATGTTTTCAAAAATATTTTAAGCACCTACTTGGGTTGTTAAGCTTAAATTATTATTTTACAATTTCCTGTGTCACTAAAGATTAGTGGCATGTTGGTAAAACGCGACATGTGACAGGCGCAGTGCAGTGACGTAGCCGCAGGTAGGTGTGTACGTACATACACACACACACACACACCGCCCGAGGATTTAGTGACGAAATTAAAAATAGTTTAATTTTGGAGTCCATTTTAAATCCCAAGTGAATGCGATTCGAGCGGTGTATTCGAGCGGAACACGTTATTAATGGGGGAGTAGAGAGGGGGGGGGGGGGGGGAGGGGGTCCATAATTCAATATGTCATAGCGCGTGACAGCGCAGGGCTGTCACTGATCCCGGACAGGTGCAGGCACGGATTTGTTAGAGTCGGCCGGTCGCCCCGATGTCGCACTTTCCTTTCGTCTTATTCTATCTGATAATTCATATATTTATTGCATTACACATATCATAGTTAAAATACATAGGTAAGTACGAACATACACATGTACCTTGTCAGGCATGGCAATATGGAGGAAAGGGACTCTATGTTCTTAATGTCGTTTCAATTATCAACAGTTATAATTTTATGAAGCTACATATGTACTTATGTTGTAAGTTCAAAGAAAGTGCTCCAATTCCACAGTCAATCAACAATAAACAAAAAATAATAAAAGAAATAATTATTGATTATATATAATCGACTCAGTATTATCTTTCTTTTGCAATTGAACAATTTGTACAGAAGATCGAAATTCCATACAAGCAATTTTGTTCTCAGAATTACATAAAAAACAAAATAGAAACGACCGATTGGAGTAGTGGATAGTGACCCTATTAGCGAAACCAACGGTTGCGGGTTCGAATCCCGCGAGTGGTAAATGTTTGTGTGATGAAAAGGAACATTTATTCTCGAGTCATGGATGTTTATATAAATATTTATGTATGTTTATTCGTTATCTAGTATCCGTAGTAGAAGCTTTGCTTAGTTTGGGACTAGATGTTTGCTGATTACATATTATATAGATAAAATCAAGTAGTTTAATAATCAACCACAACCACAGAGTAATAGTAGTAAAATATTAATGTTGAGTTGTTTGAAGAATTCAAGAACCGCCAGCCCTACTTACTATACGCTATAATTTGTACATATCCGTTTCCGCGAGCGCACTACATTGTCATTACATTACCCACCTTCACTAAAATACGCAGTTGGGTAAACGCTCCGGTAATTTGAGAGCTGGTAATACCCCACCCGATGGGTCCTGGTGCATAATTAGCGGAAGGTACCAGTAGCCACCCGGCGCCGGCGGGCGACACTACTCATGCGTTAGACGCACCGCTCACCGCTCCCGTATCCCAGCCCTACTTCAATTGTACGAACCAATACACATTTACAATTTAAATATCGCCCTAGAATACACAATACCTATACAATCAGACTCTAAACGTCGCACTGCGGACCATAGTAGAGTTATTGTTTATTTTTTAGCATAGATCAATGAATAGCCGGTTTTTTGTTGTCAGACCAGCGATTGAAGCTTCATGTAAGTAAAGATGAGGTAGGAAATTGAAACCACTTCATGAGGGTTTTTATGTACAATGGTTAGCGCGTGATCTCTGTCACACCCCCGTAGCATGACAGGCGCGATATTTGTCCTGCGCATTTGTTTGGACGAAATACACAACTATCCCTCACTCCTACATCGCGCGCGACTACGCTACGCAGGCCGGTGTTAAGTGAAAATATAATCGAAGGTAGCAGCGTACACACCCACAACTTATTTAAAGGTCTATCTTTTCTCAATCAACCGGAGCATAACAATGCTACCAGCATTGCTAACAGCAGACTTAGATAAAATGGTAGCTCAGGCGGACATTGCTCTACCACCAACCAAACCGAGTAGGTAGGTGCTCTGCGTTCAACTGGTTATCGAACCAGGGAGCTCCCTTTTATAAACCTTGTGCTGTTCACATTGAATCATGAAGGAGTTAAGAGCACTTCTTAATAGGGAAACACTAAGATAAAAACTATATCTTTTTTGGCAAAAAGTAATCGACCGTCAGCCTTGCGCATCGATCCTACAACTTTCACATCTGTAGTCCAATCGTAAAGCCGCTGATCCAATAAAGCTGAAAATTTAAAACAATTAAATGAACCAATTGCCAGGATGACCGAATCATCAATATATTTTATGTCGACTAAGCATTCCAATTTCCAGCGCTCGTATTTTATTAGCGAAGCAAACCACACGACATGTTTCTGAGTGAGACATGTGGAGCCGCTGTAGGTGGTGGGTTTTTTTTTTTTTTTATGCATAACGGGTTGGTACTTGACCTCAATCACACCTGATGTTAAGTGAAGATGAGGTCGAAGATGGAAGCGTACTGACCCGGAAACCCCAACACATTTGGGGGACTGGCTATCTTATTCTGACAACCGGAACACAACAATGCTATTAACATTGCTGCTTGGCGGCAGATTTAGATAAGATGGTGGTAGCTAGCCAGGCGGACATTAAAATGCCCTACCACCAACCAAGGTGTAGCCTCGCAAACAAATCTAAATACATTTATGTAGAGCGCGACATGTATTTGAGACTCAAATCTGACTCTATAATATCGGAGCCTCAACGTTGAGGGGCAAGCGGCCGGGATAATACGTTAAAAGGTAATTTCGGTAGACATAATTCAAAACCGGCTCATAGGTGTAGTTGCCATTTTGTAGAGTAAGTATATTGGAGATATTATATTTCTGAATATTTAAGCCTAAGCGATGATAACTTTGAATAGTTTTTTTTTAGAAAATCCTCCATCACACCATCATTCGCTTTGATCACAGATCAAATAACCGGCCGAGTACGAGTTTTGTAACTGCATTATATTAAATCTAATCAATCTAAGACAATGCAGCTGTAAAAGATTAAACTTAATTATTTCTGCCTAACTTTGGTTAGCAAATATACTGTTTGACGAAGTCTTTCTTCCCAAGAAGAAAGCCGTACAAAGTTTTTTCATTAGCAAAACGGAGATTAAAAGCGTTTTCGAAAAAAGTGTTAGCATGAAAAGCGTTTAATATAACTTAATCTAAATACTAGTCTCTACTCATAATTTCTTAGGGTTGCTAGGTAAGACTAGTAGATCCCCGCGGTGTTACATAAATCCATTGATTAATATGCTATAGATATGGTCGGGCGAACAAATCTTTTTCGCGCTATTCTTACTAGATAAGACAGCGCCATCTCTTAGAATCCTCGAGAACTAATAGGACTGTTGAGAATAAATGATCAAAACCAAATACGCATACAATCAAAATTTTTTTATCTGTTCTCACAACCAATAAATTTGCAAGAAAAAATTAGAATCTTGATTAAAAATATGGGTTTTACGAGTAATGTATTATGTTTGTTATACTTAAAAACTTTTCCATGGTAAGTGATGCATTTTTTACAACATAAGTCAGCATTTGATACGACAGTTCGCGAACGAAGTCGGTGTGTGACTGAGTTCCCATTGGTTCCAAACTCCCGTTTTAACACCAATGAAATGGTGCCATTTTGGACTGGTCCATACGCAGTAATATAAAGTCTATGCATACATCCTGTTTATCGCGTTCCCACCGCAATTTTATTTGTTCCTTCTTTATAGGCTATGAATCATAGTGTGCCAACAGCCTGTGCTGTAGAACTCCACTTTTGGACATAAACCTGTCTTATTTGTCCTTACCGCCACGCTGGACCAGGTTTTGCGATCTCTTACGACATTCTGCTTAACCTTAACCTCTTCTGCAGGGTGGCTTGCCTAGTATTATTTCTGATTAGATCATACTATTAATATAGTAGATAGATAAGCATTTATTTGCATCCATGTACACACACATAACAAATTGCACATATGAAAAATTTAACTAAAACAATATAGTACGAGAAATAAAAACTCCCGTGACTCGCCGAGTCCTCCTTGGTGCGGATGTCCCTGTATGGCGCATGGCCGCATACGGCACGTGATTCCGAGTAAGTATTCACAACTCACGTCTCGTGGAATCTTGCGACGAAACCAGACCTTTTTCTTGTATCGTTGACAAGAATGTAGATATTAATCTACACCGACATGTGGTGTTGAGATGTTTATTGCGCCGGAGCGACTATTGTGTTACCGAGATAAGAATAAGAAAGCGGTTCTTTTTATATTTTAAATGGAAACTGTAGAATGTTACCCACATCTAATACTTTAATCGTCATACTCGTAACGTCGTTATGGCGGTCTCGCCAGCGCGATAAGCTCGCCTCGACGGTCGGTCGCTTGCTCGCGCTTTTGGGTTAATTGCCTTTTTGCCGCCGACAGCCCCCCCCCCCCCCCCCCAGCCCTCCTCCTCACCCCGCACTCCCTCAGTATCACAATCTGTATCATTTGACTAATTAGAAACCAACAAACAACCAATTATAATTTTCCACGCCCGTTCTCCTGAAACCGCACTGTGAACGAGAAAGCGATAGTGACTGTAATTACTTGGGCTCTATCTGTGTAGAGTCACAGCGAGCGTCTCTTCGCACGTTCTAATTCCGATAATCCTTATCTTCTATCTGGGCGAGTGGCGGGACGGAGCGCCTCGGGAGATTATCAATCGATACATAACAAAATAATAATGGTATCGGAAGGGTGCGGGGAAGGGGGGAGGGAGAGGGAAGAGGAGGTCACTCCCTGCTTATGATTCGGAGCGCGCTGTCCGGAGTGGAGGCGAGGGCGAGCGCAGCCAGCAATGTATTCCACGTGTAGCAACAATGGGGTCTGTCAGATTAACGTCTGCTGACTTCCACCGCTCCCACAGGTGAGGGTTAAGACAATGTTAGGCAGCATTTCCCCCATAGATAATTTGGCAGGTACCTACCTTATAATAACGCTCCGCTTAAATGCTGCTCTACAACTTGATTCTGCGTTTTATTTATACGGAGGTCGCATGTCGCTCCTGTCTCTATTAGTTACACAGCGTCTCACAAACAGTATTTCGTACCTGCGATACCCAAGAGCTCTATATTTATTTAAATCTCAATCCATCTCCCGCACAACTATAAGAATAAGCAAGAATTTAAACATTCGCGTTATTAAATTCCTCTCTTGTCTCTGTCGCTTCGTGTGACGTGACGTCATGACGTGCACGCCGCATGATCCCTCGCTCACTCCAAACCTTCCTCCAAACATTTAAATATTTTTATACAAAATACGTTTGTAAAAAACTATGGATGAGTGAGTTAATAACAGTGCAATATCTCCTAAACTCCATCTGACCTCGAATCATTTATAACGAGCTCTGTGTTAAACAAAAAGTAACTTATCAATTCCACATTGAATAGAAAAGAGTGTTATTAAATACTTTTTACAAGGCAGTTGCTAAGATTTGTAACAAATTAAAAAGTATGAAATGTAAATTGTAGCAATTACGTTCTAATGGTTAGCTAATGAATACCGACACGATACCATTCGGAATATAGGCCGGCGCTAACACGGCTCTACATTCAATTTTTACTTTCGAAATATTCGCTGTACACTGTTTGCAGCGTAAGACACATTGGAAGTAACCGTCGTACAAACCCATCAATGTTGTTGTCGGTGCGGAGTAAACCTCACCTTGCTTGGTTATAATAGTGACTGGGTGTGCCGATGTATGTATGCGTGTGACCGCTCTCGGGGGCGAACAACAGCTGATTCACACAACTTTATCGAGTGCCG
Organism: Oegoconia quadripuncta; assembly: GCA_949316235.1. NCBI lineage: Eukaryota > Metazoa > Arthropoda > Insecta > Lepidoptera > Autostichidae > Oegoconia > Oegoconia quadripuncta. The sequence continues at coordinate 20,180,292 of OX438759.1, read as the reverse complement.
CTACTTTTAATTTGTTTGGGTCTTATCGCGTAGAGACAGAGTGTACTTTAAAGTCTCCGCCAGCATCGACGGTTGGCTCGTTTTGATCGCGCTTATCTTCCGCCAAATCGAAACAATAAAGCTTTGTGTTGTTTGTGATTAATCCTTTTGTACAAGCGATGTAACGAATATTATTTATACTCCACAGACGGGTGAGTGGCGAATGGCGGATCCGTCCTCCAATACACGATTGATGAATGAGACAATTTATTTCAATGAATCAGGTACCTAATTACATCAAATCTGATTGTTCTATTATTATTTTCTAACCTTCTATTCCAGATACCTCATCATCATATCACACGCCGGCAGCCCAATACTGAATATAGGCCTCTCCCATAGATTTTCAGAGTCTGACGTTATGAGCTGACTGCATCTAGCAACTACCAGCGACCCCTTATTAAGTCATGCGTCCACCTCGTGTCAGATTTGCATGCGATAATCTTTTCGCAGGTCACGCCACATTCGTATTCCGCTTGCACATTCTAAACCTTCACGACATTAGCTAGTGATGTGACCATGATAGATAGATACGATAACAGACCAGCAAACGATATTCGCGGTTCCGACTCTACATTTTTGGAAACCGAAACACGCAGCGCAATCGAAGTGCAACACGCCTGCGCGCTGCCGTGCTGGGTAATTCGTTGCATGCAACCACAGAGTATTGTTACTATGCAACTATATTGTTAACCGCAATGAATGTTTTTGTGGCTCCGTGCCGTGCTATGTAGGTACGCTGTGCAGTGTACAGGTCGCGGGAGAATTCGCATAACTCTGACATTAGGCGCGTACGGCGCGCGGAGCCGCCGCCCCCGCCCCGCCCCGCCCCACCCGCCCCGCCCGCTGCCTGCGGTCGGATGCCACTTCCCGAAACGCTTCGTGCTTCGAAATATTACATAATTTATCCACCATTTTATCCAATTTCAATGGTAATGAACATCACGCCCAACTGTCAAATTCGAACAATAGTGAAAGAATAATAATCTGCTCTTGTTACTGAAATGTATATGTATAATCTTTATTGAAAATATAAACCCCCGATGAAACAAATGATTATATTTAGACAGATCAAACCCACTATGTTAAGAGCTAAACTTCGAAACGGCTTAACCGATTTAGAATCCACCCCGGAGATTAATGTTAAAAATAAAAATTAAAAAATAGAAAATACTCGAAGGACTATAATGGCATCGAAATACATCAGAAACACTGTGTGTGTGTTATCGTCGAAAAACCTCAACCGATTTTCATCAAACACGGTTCAGAACCTGTCCCCTCGTTTAGTCTTTAACATAAAAATAACTGCACTCAAATAAATATGGGATTAAATACCTACATTCAAAAAGAAAATCTATTCTATTTAAAAACAAAATATACGAATGGTAATATAATCAATCAATCAATCAAATACGCTTTATTGTTTAAATAAGGAAGGTACATTACATATTACAAGTACATATAGGTACATATAATTACATTACTACTACGTAGAATGCGATCATGAATTATTTAACTCACTGTAATAATAATAAAATGAATTATTATATTAACCATGACAACAGAACAAAACAGACAGTCCTTGTGGATCATTCACGAGTCATGCTGACATGAGTAAGTATGACTGGGATGCGGTATTTTAAATTGATCTATTGTTAGTATAGCCCAGGGAAAATACGGTTTGACCTCGGAAAAACGAATAACCGCGATTTTCTTGAAACATTTAATAAAGTGTTGTAAATGCAGTAACAATTGCTAAAAATTAAGCATTTGTAAGAAACGCAAGTACTAAGTAACTAAATAAGCTAAAGTTGAAAAATGTGTGTCTTTAAAAAAGATCAATTGATGGGTACTTCTTTAAATGCAAAACATTTAAGGAAATTATCGTTATTATTCCCTACCTATTATTACCTTTACCTACCTCACATATATTACCTACTTCTCATTTTTATTTCTTAAGCAATGCAGCTCGACGACATTTTCAGCTAAAACACATGCATGCCTAAACATAACATGCTTACTTTTTATCCATCAATAAGTTAACTGTGTTTAACAAAAGTCTACCTAATTAAATGTCAGTTAGTATATATTGTTATTAAGATACGAATTAAAAGTAGACTTTTCTAAAAATCTAGACTAAGCGCTCGTTTTTTTTAGGTTTCATTATTCAAAATTACATCTCTACTATACCTCTATAAGATAGCAATTATATAAGTCGGTTCTGAATTATGTCTAGCTAAGCTAATTTTTTACCGTATTTTCCCTGGGCTAGTATAACCCTTTTAGGGTTTCGTAGTCAAACTAGAAAGCCAAATTTCGTTTGTCTGTCCGTCTGTATTTACATCTCTCTGTACTTGCTCTCAGACAATAGATTTTTTTTTATATGCTCAATGCTGATATTAAGTGAAGATGAGGCCGAAGGTGATCACCCGGAAACTCCATCTTGGGGGACTGGCTATCTTATCTCTGACAACTGGATGATATAAAGTTATAATTTAGTATGTTTACTCATATAAGTCCCAACCCGCATTGGGTCAGCGTGGGTCCACTCCCTCATTATACGAGGGAAGACCTATATTTGGGATCCTTGCATTGGGATGTTTACGGGCTGATGATGATTCATATTTATTAAAACCTACATAGTTATGAAATGAAATATTTAAATAAATTTTTTATATTTAAACATTTCGTTAAAATTTTTCGGAGCATAGATAATTTATACGAAATAGAAGTGGTCATTTTTCGAGATAGGTAGGTGTCGTGGTTTACCACTACATATGGTGAATTTTTATTCACTATCTAAATTTTGTATACTTATTCAGACCATTAAGCCTAAAAACTTTCACTATGGAACCAGCTCTGAAATCTCGAAAAAAAAACTGAGTTTTCATACATTTTATTTTGTATTGAGCTTTTTTAGGAAACAGCTGATAATTTTTCACCTCTTTCGAAAGCCAAAACATGCCAATAGATGCAACAAAATGTTCTTGCTGCTGACCGTACAAGCATTTAAATAATAATTCATAAACTGCTATTTATAATACTTACTCTTATAAAGGTTTGAGACAAAAACGCTTTTGCTTCCCATCATGTCTACTAAGGTCTTTGTTATTATTCTTTAAAGTGAAAAAAATCCGCAATCTTATGTAGAGATTGGACATGTAGAACGTGGGGAAACAGGGGCAAGGCGGCGAGAATGTGATATCATTTGAAACGTCATTTAGTATCGTCGCCACCACTTTATTGTTAATGTGCCTCAGCTTGAAACTGCAGCGGAATTTGTCTTCCATCCTCTCAACGTATTCAATTAAATGATCCCAAGGCGCCATCGATATATGCTTGCTATTGTTGCGGCTGTTGTCATCTATTTGATAAGGGCTACCCTTTAAAACGCTTCGTAAGATGTCATCTCCTTTGTACTGTTTGTATCTGCAGTATCGGTGTTCATTAATATGTTGATCAGATACAATGTATGATTTTAGAATCTCACAGTCATTGTGGTAGTCGACGCATTTCTGGAGAAGATAACTGCAGATATACACGATGGAATCATTTTTAGGTAAGTCTAATTTGTTGTACTCTGAACTTGTTATTTGGTAATTGATAGCTGCTTCTTCTATTCCTATATTGGGTGTGAGGCTAACACCGATCCGTTCAGGTGTGTCGTCACCAATGCGTAACTTATTAGTCATAAGTAATAGTTGTCCCAAATCATCGGTATAATTTATTTCCTTTGGCGGTTTAACGATGTTGGATAGAAACAAAGTCCGAAATGCGGTTAAAAACTGTCTACTTGTTGGTTCTGTAGCAACTCCGATTGTACTTCTGATCTGATTAAAGAAATCTTCGAAAATGTCTCGGTTGAGACGTTTTGTCAATAAGCAAGTATGTCCTTCTGATTTCAGATCATGAAACAGTTGTAAGATAGAACGTACAGTTATTTGAAAGCCTCGTATGAATTTTATTCTCGAAGTAAAGTCAATTTGGTTTCTTGGGTTGATTACTTTGAGGGATTGAAAAAATTGCATAATATCTTGAAAAAACTTTATTTGTAATTTGCTGCCCTGAAATGCCCTTCTGTACTCATAATCGTCTTTCCGATCGGAGGAGTTTAAAGAGTCAAATAAATTATTCATTAATTTTATAAATTCTACAGTATCTCTACCAGATTCATTGATAACCTTGAAATCTATATAAGCTGACAGTCCAGCTGCCACAGAATTGCTTAACACTTGTGTGGCGTGGGACACCTCCATTTTTTCAACGACTGTCGGTTTAAAGTGTTTGTAAGTCAATTTGTACGCAAGTTTGGAAACCTTGTGTTTATCTTTATTATAAAATTGTAGAATATGTCCATACTTAGCTACACGACCCTGAAAGTGAAAATCGTATACTTTTAAGTTGTTGAAAACTGATTTTATGAGATGTGGCGCATCCAGAATATAATATATTTTATTATTATTGATGAAGAAGTAAGGTATAGCGAATGTGACTATTTTTACAGCGTCAAAAAAATCTGATTCCACGTCAGAAACAAATGTTCTAACTTTAAGTCCAACCTCAAACAGCTTTTGCAACAATTTGTCAATCCAGTTCGAAATCTCGTCGTAGTTTCTACATTGAGAGAGCAGTGCGTACCCCACAGGTTGATTCCAGTTCACCAATATACCGCGGACCATTACAACCAAAGCCTTCGTTGCTGGTTCTGGTGTTTGAATTCCATCAACTTCATGAAATCCAACTATATGGTCTTGCTTATTGTTGTAGACCAAATTTCCCTTTAAATTCATCGTATTAATGACAACTGAGCAATTCTTTTCTTTATCAGACATTGTTTCAACTTTAGTTTTAAGTACCGACATCACAGTATCATTAAATTCAGATGTTATCGGAACGGCATGTCTATTTAATGTTTTAGGACGTGGCAGACATAATGCACTCTGCAGGAACCGGTAAGCTTGTGGACTCGCGTAGTATAGCTTCAAGCAAAACGTATGGTAATCCTGGTGATTTTCTGTGTAATGAGCTTTTAAATATGTGTGTGCTTTAATTAAATCAGTGAGCTGATTGGTTAATAATTTATCGCAAAGTTCGTGAAACATACGTTCTTGATATTCATCTGTATCAGTTTCTGTTTTAATTGATTTTATTATCGGAAGGCTAGATGTTTCTGGAGCATCGTTTGCGTTCTCAGTAAGTTTTTGGTCTTGATTCCAAATTTGAGGTCTGCTTTGGCTGTCTATAGCGTTTAAATCTGGTAGATATAGAGTGGGTAATGAATGCTTCTTTAATGTCTTGCGCCTCAGCCCCGGGAGGATGACGTGCGCGTCGAAGTGCACCTCACACACGGTGTGACTCTCAGCTGGAGCGTCGAGCAAGTCGTCTCGGCATATCAGGCGAAGCCACTCGGATCGTCTGGTAAACATAAGGTGGTATTGATTAATAACACTCCTCCAACCCGCGGATTTATTTCAAATATCGGATTAAAAGCACCGAATTAAACTATATAAACTTACAATATCAAAAATTATTATCGTACATCTAACATTAAAATGTTATCATCAGAAATCAGCCACAGGACCGCCTCTGCTGAACTTAGGCAAACATGTAAAATTTATTTTAAAGAATTTTCAATTCTCGTATTTTTGAGATTATTTATATGTCGTAGATAACGATAAATTAGCGATAGAATTCATTATTGGAACGGTCAACTGACTATCACAATACGCGGTTTACCATGGGAACTAAACCTAGTGGCGCTGGTATCGCCGAAAACGGTGCGGTGACGACGTTAACAGTAATATAAGGTTTGCACATCGAAAATAAGAATGACTTTGCTACCAGTCTTCAAATGAGTCGGAGCTCCACTGAATACATCAACGACTGTGAATGATTCTGATTAGCTACTATCACCGATGCGTGGAAGAATCCAGTGAGTCGTTAGTTAATAAGAAGTTGATCATGGGATTTGAACAAGGAGGAATGATATACTAGGTCCGGCTGAATTCCACAGACTTCACGAGAGGGCCATGTTGTGGTATGGCATGAGGGGAGTGCAAATGTTTACTATTCACCAGTAAACATCTCAGGTTTCATGATCATAATCGAATGTGAATACGTTGTCTATTCGCCTATAGTAGCTTGCAATAATATCGCCTTGCCCGAGCTACCCTTTACCACGCGACTGGCACCGTTAGGGTCGCTCGCAACGCCCACACCCATCTCCGACATATATTTATAAATCTAGGGCTTAGGTAGTCCAACTCTGTACAACAGTTAATTCAAATCCATTCAAGCGTTGCGTGATTGAAGGACAGACAAACGTCCAAATTTGTGTATTTATAATAATTTAAAGTAAAACTAAAACTCGCACGTAACACTTGATGAATGTGACTCCCTTTATCAGATCATATTCCAAACCAGGAATTGAACCTGGGAACAGCGCTTAACCACTAAGATGCTCGATCCTAGGATCCTACCCTAGGGTAGATACCAATCTTCGGCAACGAAACGCTTTTGTATTTGATCATGTGTCAGCCGAATAACTCGTCTATTGGAATTTTCCTGACGCCATGTTGTCGGTAAAAATAAAAGCATATCACACAACAAAGTCGTATTGTCCTGATTCTGGCTCATTGAGTAACAACGTGACAGACAATACGTAGCCACATAGCTACATACTTAGTTTGGCTGACAACAGTCGGGTAACAGGTAGGTATATAATACATACATATAGGTGTGCGGCGTGGGTGAGGGGATGTTGACATACGAGTATGCTACCTACCTACCTAGGTCATTGCCCTATAATAGATATAGGCGGTAATATCAGCAGCCGAGATCTGCACAGTAATTAGTTAGGTTACACTCTGATACTGATATTGTATTAATCCCACAAAACAAGTAGATACTTATTATTACCTACGTCAATATGCAGTGGTGAGTAGGTACTTACTTAATTATAATTTAGTTAGGAAATTATCGGAAAACTTAATTACTCTTTATCACCGCTCGTTTGTCCCTGCCTTTTTTTCTCGTGCGTCGTCGGTCCGGTCTAAACTAAGATTACGTCGTGATTGTTTGCTTGTTAAGGCTATTTTAATTATTGTGTCGTAACGTAACGTTAGATGATTGAACAAATTGTTTCGTGCAAAATTGACGACGGCGTTATAGTGAAATAATTTATTAAAAATGCAGGAAGAAGGAGAAAACATCAGATTTTTATTTTACAGTTTTAAATATATCTCATCACAACATTCATTTTTATTGCCTTAATCTCGGACAAATTTTAATCGACAGGAAAAATTATACACAAAAGAGTGGAATTAAAATGGCACGTAACCCGACTATTCCGATTTTTGATGTAGGATGTTGAGCAGACAATGTACAAATAATATGATACAATACAATCAGACCGCCATCGCCAGTAGCGTCGAACTCAGCCTTCCCAGTAGGTAGGTATAGGGGACAAACAAGCGGATCAGATAATGCATTGGATAACAATACGAAAGGAACCGAACGCATTAGCGAGCAGACCCGAACGACTATGTTATTTATTACGTGAGTCCTATCCTAATAACAAACATTTTTAATCTTACCTCGCAGCATCTGTAGGAAGTTTAAAAAAGGAAAACGTCGGTTCCACTATTGATGAGTTTAGGCAACCGTAAACACAGCAATACACTCGTTTCATGTGCTTTCGGGTTGCCATTTTAACGTTGTGAGGTCGGGAAGCGGCGCGGCGCGTAGCCGAACGATAGAGAGGCAGCGCGATGTATCGGGGGCGCCACTCGCGCGCGACTGCCGGGCGTAGCGAAGATACCCGAGAACTTGCAAAGCGGCAGCGCCACAGTAGCGTGTGAGAGACGAACCGACAATTAACCTACCTCCACCTGTCACCTGTGTGCACTGCAAAGAATTGATAGATTATTTCGCGTTGATTTTCTCGGCACGAATTCGCGAATAATTCATTAGCATTACTTACATCCAATTTTTATACAAATTTTCAAAGTCATTCCGTAATTCTGCACGCATTTGTTTAGCGTAAGTACAGAAATGGAGAGTTGAGGTTCAGCGACGACGACGGACCTTTTCGACGGTTCTCTTAATAGTACAGTAGGTATACCGGTCTGAGTTTAACACCAAAAATTGGTGCATTTTCCGCAAGTATTATGCATTTTCACATAAATTTATGCGATTCAATAGTAGCTTGACGTTCGATTGGTGTTGTAGGTAGTGGGTAGTAATCCTGACCTTGAAACCATTCGTTGCGGGTTCGAATCCCGCAAGGGGTAAATGGTTGTATAACGAATACGATCCGTTAAAATGTATCCATATACAGGCTTTGCCTAGTTTGGGTCTTGATAATTGTTGTAAAGTGTAAATGTTGGAAACTTTATTTATTTATCCTGCAGTTCAGTTATTTCTTCTGCAATTCTAGTAAATAACCGACTAGACTATAGGATCGTTTTGGAGAACTGATAAACTGTTCTCACAATAACCGAAATTACTCTTACAATAAAAGAGTCGAGAAAAAGACATACGGTATCAACGGAATGTGAACAGACTTTGCCTACTGTTACTAGTTATGCTGTGGTATATTTAATTTTATCAGAATGAAGTACTCGGTGGCGCAGTCGCGTTCCACATTAGCGAATTTAAACAATGTCTGGCGCTGTCAGTCCTTGGATAGGTGACAAATATCAGTGTTTCCGTGCTTCGGAGGGCACGATAAATAGTTCCGCTTGATTTCAATTGAAAGCAGCCGTTAAGCCAAGATGGTGGCCTACAGGGGCGGCTTAACATATTGACTGTCACGTGGTCACAATCCGCATTGAGCCCTCGTGGTGGATTATGGCGCTTACCCACTCTCGGTAAGAGGAGGTTGTGACCCAATAGTGGATACGGGTAAGGTTATTGATGATGAATTTATTCATTTTATATAAGGTCTAACAAAATTAACCCGACAAACTTTGGCAATTGCACGTACATGACAATAAAATAATATATTCATTAAAAAAACTAGCCTTAAAAATTTTGTTTCCGAGTAAAAATTTAATAAGTGCAAATGAAAATACACATTAACAGACTTATTTAATTTCGATTGTAGGTACCTTATTTTATCATTGAGAAAAAACAGGTAACGTGCACAACTCACAAAATTTACATTTCTAAATTTTAATTTTACAATAAAATCTGTTAACTTTAATGTTTTATTTTTATTTTTTTTTGTAATAGGTACATCCTTTACATACACTCTGCAACGTTTGTCGGGTTAATTTTGTTAGACCCTATATACTTACTGAAAAAAGGTTATAGCACATTAAATGCAGTAGCTATATTACTAATTAGTAATCGCAATTTTAGGGCATCAACCAACTTCCCCCGTTCTAAGTAGTGCAACAGTTTATGGAGTGCTGGGTGGGTGGCGGGGCAGTCGCGACGGGCCGGGGGGGAACTTGGCACTAACACTACGGAAAGGTAAAGGTTTGAGTTTTGAGTTTATACAATCGCATTAAATTTCTGTAAAATAGATCTCGCTTTAGTTTTTTATTATCTTGCTCGTAATTTTTATTTTACTTACGAGCGAAATATGCGAATGTAGAAATTCTCTGTAGGTACGGAAACCGTGTAAAAACATGCGACTGCTTATATATGATTCACTTTACCTACAACCGCTTGTACAGAGTGAAATTGAATTCGTGTAATTCCTGTTTACTGATGCAGTCCTCATTACGAACAATTTTCCCCAAGGAACCATAGCCGAATTACTCATACAAAATACACTATTCTGAAACCATCTTTAGTATGGAAGTCCAACAATTACCAGCTGAGTTCGGCTATGGTTCCTAATGGAAAGTTATTCGTAATCAGGAGTGCAGTCACCAGTTAATGGGAATTACACGATTTCAAATTCACCCTGTATATGATTCCCTTTACCTACGACTGCTTATATATGGATCCCGTTACCTACGACTGCTTATATATGATCCCCAGTACTAACGACTGCTTATATATGATCCCCAGTACTAACGACTGCTTATATATGATCCCCAGTACTAACGACTGCTTACATATGATTTCTTTTAGCTACGACTGCTTGTTATATGATTGTCTTTACCTACGAATGCCTGTATATGATCCCATGTACCTACGACTGCTTGTATGTGCTCTCCTTTACCTACGACTGCTTATATATGGATCCCGTTACCTACGACTGCTTATATATGATCCCCAGTACTAACGACTGCTTATATATGATCCCCAGTACTAACGACTGCTTATATATGATCCCCAGTACTAACGACTGCTTATATATGATTTCTTTTAGCTACGACTGCTTGTTATATGATTGTCTTTACCTACGAATGCCTGTATATGATCCCATGTACCTACGACTGCTTGTACATTCAGTGTACTAAGTATCGGGAATTTGTCAATAAAACAAAAAATACAAATTATTCATCTAAATTTATTTTATCGCCTTCAAAGTAGGCCCCATCGCTTGCAATACAACATCTCCACCGCTTCACCCAGTCTTCCATACATTTTTCATAGGATATTTGCGGTATGGCCTTTAGCTCATTCAGCGAATTTTCTTTTATGGCTTCTATCGACTCAAAACGTTTTCCTCGAAGTGGTAATTTTAACTTGGGAAATAAAAAAAAGTCAGACGGAGCCATATCAGGTGAATACGGTGCTTGGTCGAGAACTTTTGTTGAATTTTTCGCTAAAAACTCTTTCACTATAATGGCTGTGTGTGATGGTGCATTATCATGGTGCAGCATCCATGAGTTGTGTTGCCACAAATCTGGACGTTTTCGGCGGATACTCTCACGCAAACGCTTCATGACGCCTAAATAATATTCTTTATTCACTGTTTCTCCCTCTGGAAGGAATTCGGAGTGAACCACACCACGGTAGTCAAAAAAAACTGTCAGCATCACCTTGATTTTGGAGCGACTTTGCCGCGGTTTTTTGGGTTTCGGCTCGTTTTCGAGACGCCATTCTGAAGACTGTTGACTTGTTTGCATGTCGTACTCATAAACCCATGTCTCGTCGCCAGTTATTATACGTTTCATAAAGGTCGGATCCGTAGAAGCTCGGGAAACCATGTCTTTTTTGAACAAAATTGAGCTCTTTTGGAACTAGTCGAGCGGCGACGCGTTTCATGCCTAAAATGTCAATGAGAATGTTGTGGACGGACTTAAAAGATATGTTCACCTCACTAGCCAACTCTCTCAGACTCATACGTCGATTTTCGAGAACTAGCTTCTTGATTCTGTCGATGTTTTCTTTGGTCGTAGCGGTTGAAGGTCTACCAGAACGAGGCAAGTCTACTACTACTTCTCGGCCTTCTTTAAAAGCCTTATACCATTCATAAGCCCTTGTTTTCGATATACACGATTCGCCGTAGGTATTTCGCAACATTTTTAGTGATTCACCACATGAAATATCATTTGAAACACAAAATTTAAGGCACACTCTTTGTTCAACAATATTTTCCATTGTAAAAATCGCCGAGGACTCAAAACTATGACCAACAAAAAGTGTAGTTTAAAACAAATTAAATGACAGATCCCGCTCAAATTTTGCGCGCTAAATCAGTACAGTGCTACCAACATGCAGTAAAAAAATTAGAACGACCTCTTTTACGCGGGTCTTTTTATTGACATATTCCCGATACTTTTTACACAGAGTAGTATGTGCTCTCCTTTACCCACGTCTGCTTATATATGATCCGCTTTACGTATGATAGCTTGCATATAATCCCATGTACCTATGACTGTTTTTTTATACTCCCATGTAACTACGATTGCTTGTATTTGATCCCCAGTACTAACGACTGCTTATATATGATCCCCTTTACCAACCACTGCTTGTATATGATCTCCTGCACCTATGCCTGCTTGTAAATGATCCCTTGTACATATGGCTGCTTATATATGATTGAACGTTTAGATACAGTAATATAGTCAGCGTCTACGAAAATATCTGTTCTGATTTTTGCTGACATCGATCGAAGATCTTTGGACTACTTGATTACTACCAATAATTGATTATCAAATAGGTATAATGTAAAGGTAATGTCTGCCGGCACAGTACGGACCGGACGGCGGCGGCGGGCGGCGCGTGCTGCAATGAACGGCGTGACGACCGGCGGTGTGATGACGTCACGTTGAGGGCGGCGGCGCGGGTCGGCGGCGTCATAGTGACTTCCACCGAGGCTATACTTGACTCTTTTAGTATGATAAACAGCAGACCTAGAAACAATAATCAAAAAAAGGAAAAATCGTTCATAAGTTTATAAATACCCACTGCGCAGGGCAGCAGCCTTCCACCGCCGTCTGAGAGGGTATCAATGAGAGACAAAGCATTTATTTGTTCCTCCAGTCACACACAGTGCACCTTTTACATAAGAGAGGGATGTAGTCATGTAGTCCACCACGCGTACTCTCAATATTCCATACATTTTATTCGCTCTTTACGAAAAAGTTTGGACCTATTCCCCTCCGCCGGATACCACATGCATAAGAATAATACTTTATATTTTAATAATAATGAATAATTTTAGTCTTCATTTGTAATATAAGGTTCTTCTATGCTTCTTGAGAGATCGTTAGTTTTATTTTCTGAAATATGAACTTTGGAAAATATTTATTTTTCGAAGTTATGGAATTATGGACGATTTTTCTTTTTTTGATTATTGTGTGTATGTAAATCATCGATAAGTCTACTATACTATATAATTATAAATGACTAGCTGCTGCTCTCGTCTTCGTTCACGTGGAACATCACATAAAAATCGGTTCAGCCAAAAATGTTGCCTGTTTGCATCCAGGGTCCTAATCTGTCTACCAACCAAAGATCCAAATCCGTCCAACCGATTAAGCGTGAAGACGTAACATACATACAAACTTACGCATTTATAATATTAGTTGGAATTTAATTTGTAATGAATCAGCAAAAGCGTGCTGCCTACACGGTGGAGCACAGCTTGAATGCAACCTTCAGTTAATTTAAAACTTTAGTAGTACACTAACCACAGTTTTGTACTCATCCATGCTAAAGTAATAATAATAACAGTGACTATACGGCTTTTTGTCGGGTAAATGAAAATAATACAGGTGGTGTTGTATCTTGCTATTCACATAAAGCTTTAGTTCCACTCATTATACCTAGAGGTAGTAGGCATAAGTAAGCTATAGTTCGAGTTGACTTCACTGCACATACGATGATTGGACTAAAAATTAATGAGAAACACATCGATAAGGTTTTAACACAAATGCAGCAACACTCCGCCCAAATGCAATAATCCTACAAACAAAAATGCAACAATTTATTTCAATATTTATTTAATTTTCATATGTTAACAATGTTATTTTCTGCTTTTCATTGTTCCAAATTTTTCACAAAATTGTCTTATCATTAAGTATTACATTATTAAAGTTATGTATTACAAAACCGTAAAAGTAAAATTCTGTCGCTTTCGGCGCGATGAAATAAACTCTTTGTTGTTGTGCTTTAAAATGAAATAAATCCGCATTCTTATGTACAGTTTGGTTAGGTAAGCCGTCGGGAAACAGGGGCAAGGCAGGGAAAATCTAACATCCTTAGTAATTTCATGTAGTATCGTGCCTACAACTTTACAGTTTATATGCCTTCGTTTAAAACTGCCAAATAACTTTTCCTCCATCCTCTCCACGTATTGAATAAATTCATCACAGGGCACAATATCTTGACTGTGATTGCCAGCTTGATAATCAGAGTCCGTTAAAGTAAGTCTATATCGTGAATATTGGCTCCCGAATTCGTGTATTTTCTTATCTGGCTGAATGTATAACTTTAGAATTTCACAATCCTCGTGTTTTTCAGCACATTTCTGCAGAAGATAGCTACAAATATAAAATATGGAATTTTTTGCAGGTATTTCTAGTCTGCAGTAATCTGAACTTTTAATTCGATAGTAACTCGATGATTCCTCGTCGGTTATATCACGATCAACATCGAGTTGTTCGATAGGTAATGTTCCATCATCTAATCTGTTTGTTAGTACACATAGTAGTTTTTTCAAATCATCTGCATAATTTCTTTCTCTTGGGGGTTTTACGATATTAGATAGGAAAACTTTCCCAAACATTGATAGGAAACATTTACATGTCGGTTCCTCACCCTTTCCAGATCTCATAAGACCGAAAAATTTTTTAATTACGTCCAGGTTTAATCGTCTTGTGAGTAAAGAAGGATATCCTTCCCTCTTGAGTTCTAGAGATAATAGCAAAATAGAACTCAATGTTATTTGGAAGCCTCGGATGAACTTTATGTCATGAATAATTACTGTTCTTTTCTTTGGGTGGATTAACTTTAGATTTTGAAAGAATACCAACATATCATTGAAGAATTCTATTTGTGAGTCATTTCTACAAAATGGTCTTCTATATTCATATTCATCGTTAACATCGGAACTGTTTAAGGAGTCAAATAAGTTATTCATTAATCTTATAAATTCAACCGTATCTCTTCCAGATTCGTCTATAACCTTGAAATCTACGTAATTTGAAATTCCAGCAGCAACAGAATTGCTTAACAGTTGTGCCGCATGGGACACCTTCAATTTCTCAGCAGTTACTGGTTTTATATGATTGTGAGTCAATTTGTATGCAAGTTTACAATTCTTATGTTTATCGACGTTATAAAACTGTAGAACATGTTCAAACTTAGCTACACGACCTTGAAAATGAAATTCATTTATTCGAAAATTGTAAAGAACCCATTTAATGAGATTCGGTGCATCGAAAATATAATATATTTTTCTTTTGTTGATAAAGAAATAAGGTCTGTTCATTGTAACAATTTTTGTAGCGTCAAAATATTCAGATCCCACCTCAGAGACAAACGTCCTAATGTTAAGTCCTATCTCAAATAGTCTTTCCAATAGTTTGTCAATCCAGTTTGAAATCTCGTAGTGGTTTCTGCATTCAGAGAGCAGCGCGTACCCTATGGGTTGACTCCAGTTCACGAATATACCGCGGACCATCACAACCAAACCCTTTGTTGCTGGTTCGGGTACTTGAACGCCATCGACTTCATGAAATCCAATTATTTGATCTTCCTTAATATTATAGAACAAATTTGCTTTGAAACTCATCCAACCAATGACTACTGAGCAGATCTTTTCCTTATCCGTCATACTGTCAACTTTAGTTTTAAGTACTGACATAATTTTATCGTTTATTTCAGATGTGATCGGAATGGAATTTTTATTTAATTTTTTAGGACTTGGAAGACATAACGCTTTTTGTAGTATCCGGTAAGCTTCTGGACTCGTATAGTATAAATTCAGGCAAAACATTTTATAATCGTCGTGATATTTATTTTCTGTGTAATGAAATTTTAAATAAGTTTGTGCTTTAACTAAATCTGCCAGTTCTTTTGTCAATAATTTATCGCATGTTTCGTGAAACAACTGTTGATCTGTATCGGTGTTATTATCGTTTATTTTAGTTCTTTTCCTACATGCAGCAGTTGCAGGTGTCGTTGTAGTCTTTCTTTTCATTGAAGTAGATCCGGAGAAGTATTGTGAAGTCTGAACACTTCTGGACAGCGATTCGGAAATCTGACCACTACTGGAGAGAGTTTGTGAAATCTCACCACAACTGGGGAGAAATTGTGAAGTCTGATCACTATTGGGGAGTGATCGTGAAGGCTGATCATTGCTGAAGAGCGACTTTGAAGGCTGATCACTACTGATGAAAGATTGTGAAGTTTGACCACTACTAGAGTTTTCATCTAATATTACCAATTTCGTATTCATTGAATTTTCATCAATTATTAAATTATTGATGTCCTCTGCTGGCTCCGGCACTAAAATAGTTTGTACGACCGGTAGTAAATTTGTTGGCATTGCGGTTTTTTTTAATTTCTTGCGCTGCAGTCCCGGTAAGATGTCTTGTTTCAAAAAGTGTTCTTCACACACTGTGTTGCTCTTGGCTCGTCTGTTTAACAGATCTTCTCGGCAGATCAAGCGAAGCCACTCGTAACGTCTGCAAAAGATAAAATGTCACTGTGATGAGGTTGTTAAGAACGTAATAAAAAAGGTAGTCAAGTGCGAACAGGATTCGTGCATGGAGGATTCTGCACATAATATCTCCATTGCCATACAACTTACACACTGTCTTTGAAACCTTACTATTAGACGACCGATAGGTTTAGTGGATAGTGACCCTGTCAGCGAAACCAACGGTTTATCCGTTATTTAGTCTCCATAGTACAAGCTTTGCTTAATTTGGGGCTAGATGAGTGGTGTAAGTATCCGAAACATTATTTATTATCTATTCAAGTTTTTAGTAGTTATTTATTTATCCACTGGCATTTATTCGTTTCCAATTAGCGAAGTTAAGTAATGTCTGGCGCGGTCAGTCTTTGGATGGGTGACTACTAGTGGCATTTTATCACAAGTGTTGCCATGCTTCGGAAGGCACATTAAATAGTCGGTCCCGGTTGTTTTAAATTGAAGGCAATCGTTCAGCCAAGTCGGTGGCTTACAGACAAACACAGGTGGCCACTAGACTGACACAAATCCATTAATTCGCACTGGGCCCGCGTGGTATATACCCTCTCTCAGTGAGAGGAGGCTGTGCTCCAGCAGAGGGACGTGTAAGTTTGTTGATGTTGATGTTGATGATGATGATTTATTTATCCACTAAATCTCCCCTACTTTATATTATTATTTTAGTCACAATTTTCTATGGTAAGTAACTGATAGACAAACACATTGTAGACATCGACAGACAGCGAGGTGATCCGCATATAAGTGTTTCATTTTGCCATGTTTGATCCGGAACACTAAAAATGACTTTGTATTGTACAATTTTTTTATACACAACAGATTAGCACTTGACCTCAATCACACCTAATGTTAAGTGCAAATGAGGCCGAAGGTGGATGCGTACTGACCGGAAACCCCATCTTATTTGGGGTGACTGGCTATCTTATCTCTGACAACCGGAACACAACATTGCCGTTTGGCGGCAGACTTAGATAAGATAATGGTAGGTAGCTAGGTAGATAGAATACTAAACATGTACCCCGCTGAGATTGAACCCGCGACCTCCGATTCGTAAACCCTATGTTGTTTACATTGAATCACGGAGGCGGTTAAACGGTTACTGTGCTATTTTCATCGCTTCATATCTATAATCCAAGATTACTTTAGTTGCTGTATAATTTGTCAAGTTCCGAGTACCAACATATCCATTGACCTTTTAGTACTTGATAAAGTAGATTAGGACTAAAAAGAAGTGTTTACGATAAGGATAAGGACGCTACTGCCTGACCTGGTGTAACGTGTTGTCATATCAACGACGAGGTGGACATGGTACACATTAAGTGGTCCGTCAGTGAAACTTGTAGTATGATAGTCTATTGGATTATTTGTCCATCGTTACATCGTAACCTGTACACATCGTAACCTATACACATCGTAACCTATATACATCGTAACCGATATACACCGTAACCTATATACATCGTAACATATACACATCGTAACCTATACACATCGTAACCTATACACATCGTAACCTATATACATCGTAACCTATATACCTCGTAACTTATACACATCGTAATCTATACACATCGTAACCTATACACATCGTAACCTATACACATCGTAACCTGTACACATCGTAACCTATACACATCGTAACGGATATACATCGTAACATATATACATCGTACGTAACCTATATACATCTGCCTATGACAAGGCTGACGATTTCGTACTTTATATCCTCAACAAATAGCTAACATACGAGGACTAGGACGACATGTTTGGTATAGTGGTTAGAAACTCTGACCACTATACCAAATGGTCGCGGGTTCGAATCCCGCTAGGGGCAAGTATTTATGTGATGAATACGGACATGTGTACCCGAGTTATAGATGTTTCATTTATAATAAGTATTCATTTACAAAAAAAATGTATTTATGTAGTATATCAACCATCTGGTATCCACAACACAAGCCTATAGTTGCTTAGTGTGGAACTAGATTGCTTTGTGTGTATATATCCAAGGATATTTATTTATATATAAATCGTAACCTATGTACCTATATATAGATTCCGACCTCCTTAACGCTACAGAGAGTGCTGTTAGAATGGCTAAGTTTTGATCCAATAAAGTAACTTGTCTCGACTCGAAAAGAACACTTTTTCGAAACCAAAAACGAAAAAAATGGTATCCACCGTAGATCTAAAAAATATCGTTTAGAAAAAAAACAGAGAGTGTTAGAAATTTAAGTCCTATGTCGGTCTGTCTGTTTGTGGCATTGTAGCACCAAAAACGGCTGATCAGATTTCACGTTTTTTTTTCGATCGATATTTGAGGGATGGTTCTTAGCCATATTTTTTGAAAATCAGTCCAGCCGTTCCGAATACATTTGACTTATGACACAGTTCTTCTTCTTTTCGTGTCGAGGGCGGGTACCAGTACACGTGTAACTTTTTTGGAGCCCAGTAATTAGCCACGTGAACAGTATTGGCATTGTATTTTTAATTCTTTTATGTGCAACGAGTTTGCATTTGACCTCACAATCACACCTGATGTTAAGTGAAGATGAGGTGGAAGCGTACTGACGCGGACACCTTATCTTATTTGGAGGACTGGCTATCTGACAACAGGAACGCATTGCTGTTTGGCGGCAGACTTTTACGAGTATAAGATGGTGATAGCTAGCAAAGCAGGCAGTTTTAAAATGCCCTACCAACAACCAAACCGAGTACTAAACATGTACCCGGCTGGAAATCGAAGCCGCGACCTCCGATTCGTAAGCCCTATGTTAATAAATAAATAAATAATAAATATCTTTGCACATACACACAGCGTCATCTAGTTCCACACTAAGCAACTAGACTTGTATTATGGATACCAGATGGTTGATAAACTACACAAATACATTTGTTTTTTGTAAATAAATACATATATATATGAAAAACATCCATAACTCGGGATCACATGTCTGTATTCATCATACAAACATATGCCCCTAGCGGGATTCGAACCCGCGACCTTTTGGTATAGCAGCAGTCTAACCACTACACCACACAGGTCGTCTACAATGAGCTACGGAGCGGTTATAATTCGGCCGTTGTATATGTCTTCAAGCTTGCTGGTGTCAGTTCCTTTATATACGTGGATTAGTTATTATTATACTCGGGGGTTCAAGAAATTTTCAATTTAGATAACAAGATTTGATAAGCCTTCTAAACCTAGAATTAAACAGAAATATTTACGGTTAAGTTTTACATATGTTTAAAAAGTTATTTGAAGACAGATACAGTTGAGTCTACTTACCGTGAATGTAGTGACATGTTAAAATTTTTATGTCATTAAGATTATATCGACAATCCCAGGGGTAACTTATAAATATAAATAAATATTTCGGACACTTACAATCATCTAGTCCCGAACTAAGCAAAGCTTGTGCTATGGATACTAGATAACGCATAAACATACATAAATATTTATATAAATATCTCATGGATATTTATATAAAATATGTTCGTATACATCACACAAACATAATTTTACTCCTCGCGGGATTCGAACCCGCAAACATTGGTTTCGCTGACAAGGCCACTATCAACTACACCAATCCGTCGTTTGAAAGATTAGTAGTACATACTAGTTGGAGGTAACTATATGCCTACATACTACTTTTAGAACTGCACTAAACAACACTCGTTGCCCAATAACCGAGTCGCACTTGACCGGTCTTTGTAAAGGTGTTTTGTTGGGCTTATGAATATACTATTTTTTTTTTATGCACAACGGGTTGGTACTTGACCTCAATCACACCTGATTGATGTTAAGTGAAGATGAGGTCGAAGGTGGAAGCGTACTGACTCGGAAACCCCAACACATTTGGGGGACTGGCTATCTTATCCCTGACAACCGGAACACAACAATGCTATTAACATTGATGCTTGGCGGTAGATTTAGATAAGATGGTGATAGCTAGCCAGGCGGACATTTAAAATGCCCTACCACCAACCAAACCGATGTATCCCGCTGGGGATCGAACCCGCGACCTCCGAATCGTAAACCCAACGTTGTTTACATTGAGCCACGGAGGCGGTTAATGGCGGATAAATATACTACTATAACAAAATATCCATATGTAAGATTCGAGTACAGTCGATGGCATATATTTTTATAACGAGGTGTTAAGTTTACATTGCACTAAAGACGCTTGAGCTGCATGCAGGTCACTGTACCTCTCTCTGGGTCATGCCCTTGAGACTTCGCACGTAGGTAGGTACCTACTTGAACTGCACGTAAGGGGAGCTGGTTATCAAAAGTACATATTTAAAATAAAAACTATGTTAAACCTACCAGCATATTTCTTATCTTGTTTATAGGTACTCACATAAAATACTGGTTTTATGCGAGACTACGTAGAAGTCTTTGGTTTTATGTCTAGTAGGTACATACCTGTAACATATTATTTGTAGATAGATAGATAGATAGATAAGCATTTATTTGCATCCATGTACACACACATAACAAATTTTACATAAGAAAAATACAACTAAAACAATAAAACACAAGTACAGAAACAAACAAATATTATGTGTGTGCCGCAGTATACAAAAAGGCTACAGCTCAGTGTATGGATTTGCCCGAGGCGAGCAAAACACTGGTATTCTGCTGAAACCTGAGGGTTGGTCGTGGGACAAATGGAATGTTGAAATATGTTTGGTGTTATCAAATTAAAACTAACGTTATTGGTAAAAGAATATTGTGTAAGATTATTCCCGTAACATATTGGATTCAATTAATAAAATATATATGTACCTAATTAAGTTATTGAACCAAATTTATTATTATTATAGAATAAATTTGTGCAGACAGGGTCATTATTCTACGGTATGGTTTATTTTAAACCTTATAGATGGCAGTCCCTGATAAACATACCTTGGTAAACAATTGCGTCAACAATTGCGTCATCAACAGTGGGGTCGGGTAACGACCCCACTGTTGGGGCTCAGTCTCCTGTCACTGGGCGAGGGTATGGGCCATAATCCACCACACGGGCCCAGTACAGATTGGTCGATAAGTGGCCACCTGTTTTTGAGTCTCGCCCCTGTAGGCCACCGACTTGGCTTAACGACTGCCTTCAATTGAAAACAACTGGGACCGACTATTTAACGAGCCCCCCGAAGCACGGAAACACTCGTATTGAAATACCACTAGTGGTCACCCATTCAAGGACCAAGGATTGACCGCTCCGGACATTGCCGAAAACGAATAGCGAATACGAAAAGCGACAAAGCGTTTTAACATTTTACCAGGCAGCATTTAAGTTCTAACATCCTACCTATAGTCGGCTAGACAATTTAGGTAGGTAGGTTGTTTGGAAGGACTTAGTTAGATTTTGTTATAATTTACTTTACAGTTTTCATGTGATCATGTGATAGATAAATTTCAATTAAATTTAATTAACAATTTTGCTTTAGACTTTCTCCTACATATATTTTTAATAATAGTGTTGCCGACTGTACCTATGTACCTATGGCGCCTCAGTTCAAGCGTAACGCTTTGGAACTATGGCCCGTAGTAATAAACCATTCTCAAGATTGAAAACAGTCTTGTAATCGGTCTCAAGTAAACGTGTTGATTAATAAACCTAACTTGAGACCTGAAACGCACGTGAATACTCAAGCAGTACTCACTTGAGAGGTGCGCCGAGTTTCACGTATTAATAAACGAAACTCAAGACTACCATTCATTCGCCGCTGAGGTGAATACTTGAAAAGTGATCTCAGTTGAGTAGACGTCAAGATTGGTTTATAAATTAGCACGGAGCTTGAGATAGCGTCAACTGCTTAAGACGCATCTCGGTTGATACAGCCTCAAGACTTGTATTAAGATTGGTTTATTAATACGGGCCTATGTGAACTATGAATAGTGATGAATCACATCATTCAACAGCCTATAGGCGTCTACATGTAAACTTCCCACGATTTGACTTAAGTCACGCTAATCACCACGCTGCTGTTGCCTCTGGCTAGTCTGCGATCACAAATTTTTGGGAGGTGAGCTTAACAAAGATATTATAAGCAACTCTAGAGCTTAATAGTAGGTGCCAGTAGTGATGGCCAGCACCGTTTCTGTTGTCAACGAATTTTATAGCAATAACACTTTTCGACTCAACTTGAGAGTGGCGCAGGTACCTAATATAATAGATACGTCTGTAATACAGCAGTAAATTAGGCCAAGTTCGCGATAAAAAAACACATTCCACATAGGTAGGTACCTACCTATAGGTTGCATGCACATAGCGCTTCCCCCGTGTCTGTAGATCCGTATCTAATAGTACCTGGGTATGTACACACAGATATTTTCTTTGAACTTGGGCCCTTTTAAACATTTGTAATTGGAGAAATTTAGTCCATGGATTTAGTTAGTAACTTGTAGCACTGCTTTATTATAAGAATGATTACTCTGTGACATCTCATAAGCGTGGAGATAACCAGGGACTTCGACAAATAAATGCCTAAATATAGATACCCAACTACTAGAGTAACTACGAATTCCTTTGTCATATTGAAGAAAAAAATTGTAAAGTACTTACTTTGTATCATTCTCTGGCAGCTTGAAAAACGAAAGTCCCGGTTTCCGTATCGTAGAATTCATACAACCGTAAACACAGCAGTACACTCGCGGCGCCATGTTGGTAGCGGGCGAGGGCGGGGCGGGGACTCACGCACGGCGCACACAGCGTCCTGCCGGCTGGAGCGGCGCGGGCCTCGCGACTGGCTGCATGGCCACTCGTGCTTATGTCGGCCAAAGTCGGCTTACGTTACGAAGCGCCTACCTGCGTGTGTGAAAGAGAGAGAATACGAATCGGTTCGGGTCGTGCGGGACTTCGGGCCTTCCGAGCCGAGCTGTCTCGCTCGAGCACAAACTCAAACTAGATAGAAGATATTAGGCAGTAGGTATGTTATGTTTATTCCTTATTGTCTCGATCGAGTACCGAGTTGATTCTGTCAGTTTATGACCTGTATGTATTGGAGTAGGTACGTAATTGTTTATAAATTATAATACGGTTCTAGCCATATAGTGTCGCCCTTAGCAACAAAACTAGTTTCACACTGACGCGCGATAAAGCCGGCCTCGCTTCGCAAAACGTCCGGTAATTTCGGAAACGACTTAAACGATTTTTTTGTTAAATCTTCGTCGAGGTCGGTAAGTATTCTTCAAATAGAACCTACCTAAAAAAAGTGATTGTGGAAATGTATAAACGAACACATCCATAGCACATGCCCCTAGCGGGATTCGAACCCGCAACCATTTAGTATAATAGCGGTCAAGGTTTCTAACCACTAAACTAAACATGTCATCAAGTCGGTTGAAAGAGTATTTTCCAAAAAAAATCAAAAGAAAGGAATAGACTTTCAGGAGAACCTATAGAGTCGATTCTTTTTGACTTCATGGGAACAAATTAAAATAAATGAGATGCGATTACATAACGGTAATTAAAGAATCAAGACTGCTTCGTGGTACCTATATCCGGAAACCTTAAATATCAAGAATAACTAATTTCGTACGGACGTAATTATCTACGGTACCTACACAATTTAACAAATATTTATAGCACTAGTTGTTACTTTTCCTTCACTATATTGCTTAAAATACAATTTGGATTTCCCCCGCATTACCGATATAGACCCGAAATTCCGGATACGTCGGCAAAATTCCGGACGTTTGGTAACCCTATGCTTACCTAGGGTTACCATTCGGAAGTGTGAAAAGTCCGGACAAAAAGCCGGTCATTTAAAAAAAAACGGACGTTTACTCACGAAATAAAATAATAACCTACGGGGAATTCGCGACGAATGGTGCGTGCGGAATTGAAGCTGATTAATTTCTAGTTTAATGCAAAATTTAAACGTTTATTAAAAAAATTTTTCTCCTACAATAATCCGGACAAATTATTAAGGGGGACAAAGTCCGGATGGAAGGCCTAAAAGTCCTGGACATGTGTAAATGTATCACTAATTACAGCCGTGGGTTAGTAAATATAACTCACGTTCATCTAATAATAATTTCTTTATTTAATATACGATATATATATAATAATATATAATAAGCGAATAAACAGTTTCTTTCTTTCTTTCTTTCTTCTTTCTCATCTAGATAGACTCTTGAAATTTGGCATGAAGTAAGGTGTAAAGTGAACGAAAAGCGATTCGATTCGAACGAACGATTTGTAATAGTATGTGGAATAAGTAACCAACTTAATTTTGCTGTTAACCTAACAACGTCTACGTAACTATAACCACATTATTAGAATTTGTCACTTTAAATAACTTATTAATGGTAATAGTAAATAAGGAACCTTCAGAGTCCTACTCGCAGGTGACTCTTTTATTATAAATATGATTGTTCGTTCGTTACCTGAGAGCATTTTGCAAGTGGCTTGTCAATGTGAATTTCAAATAAAGCGTCTGGGAAACAACTGAGGGCCACTGAAACAATCGTCAACCCTGCAAAATATTGCTAAACGCACCCTTAAGCTGTGGCCAGACGAGAGTAACGGCCATATTAATAGATTGAGATCGCGTCTGTCTTGATTAAATTTTTTTATATCTACTAAAAAAGGTAGATATAAAAAATTTGTAAATATGTAACAGATTCTCAAGCATCAACTTAAGGTCATCTCAATCTTGAGAACGGTTTATTAATACGTGCGTAATATTTTGAGTCGAGTTTTTTAAAACTGGCGCAAAGAGTGAATGCTACTTAAGATTATCATCATATTGTTTCACCAAAACCGCTGAACCAATTTGATTTATCTTTTTAGAAATAGGTCTTTCTTACGTTGTTCGTCATGTTTTGATGGAAATCAGGGCAGCTGTTTGAAAATATTTAGTTATTAACTTATTAACACAGTTGAATTCGTTAGAATGAATTATTCAGTGGGTGCCGTCGTCGAGCATCGAGTCGACTCGCTTTGCGTCGAGACTATTTTGCGTAGACTCGCTCCACATCGCGTACAGGTTGAAAGAAAAATCAATTTTGAAATTGGTGGGTTGGAATCCAGGAGCGGCATTTTTCAGTAATTGATATAATCTTACAGAAATACGAGTAATGTTGTATTTTACCTGGATTAGGGGATTTTCTAGATGTTCATTTTCTAATAATCTAGTTGTTAATCTATTATTTACACAAAGTCTATCAGACACACATGAAGATAGAAACGTCGTCGTCAAACAGCAATAAAGAAAATAAGAGCACAGACGAGGATGACAACAACCTGTCATATGGGAAGAAGAAATCGTTCTTATGAAGTTGGTACCTAGCTACGTCATTGACATTGCGTTCAGCTTCAGACAATATGGCTGATGGCACACACACCAGCGTTTTTTGATAATTAATTTATTATTGCTTAATTTCTTACCGTAAATAACTTTAGTACTAGTACCAAAAGTACATAAATCTAAGATTATACCTATATTAATTAAACAATGAGGGTTATGTCGATGTTTATGAGTGTGATAGTAAAAAAAATTGCATTTGAATTTGCTTTCAAGAAAAATATTATACAAAAAAAAAAACATTTTGCGTTGTGTGCGACATAAACCGCCATATTCTATTAAATCGTAGTGCTCGCTTGGCCGCAGCCTAATACGAGACGGGCGGCGCGTAATTACCCACATGGAGAGTGAATGCGACCCCCGTCCCTCGAAATATCTATGGCTTTTACAAAACGACGATTACTAGAATGGAGCCCACTCCGTGGTAGCGGCACAATGCGCTGCACGACTTCTTCTAAGAAATTTTTACTTTGGAGATCGTTTGACGCGCCCAGTGTAACCAGACCTACAGATATGGACCTCGCAAAAGGCGAGGCGGCTCATGTAAACCTAGTGAGTTGTTATAAGGAGTGGCTCAACAAGAAATGATTGGGCTCTCGGCCGCGGTCGGCGGCGGAATTGCCTCAAGAGACGGTTTTGTGCCGTTCTTCATTACTTCACGCTCAATTATACTTTTTATGTCGTAACTATTATGGGAACTTCCAAATTCTACTATAAAAAATCTACGGAAGCAGATAAAAGTTTTTATACACCTGCTTATATTACTAATAATCTCTAATTACCTAGGTACTAATTAATACTGAACTTTTCTCTATTCTTCAGTTAGAAGTAGAAGGTCTCCATTATAGATAGATCTGGGAAAAACATCCTTAAATTGCAGGAGTCAAAAAATATAGATTGTTAAAATTGTCTAAATCGAGTTTCTGGTAAACTGGTAATCATCATTCATTCATGTAATGGAAATTTCTTGTGGAGTAGTTAATTTATTTTTATAATTGGCAGTATTTTAGTTATAAAAAACTGAAAACTTTAGTATTACACTCGGCACCGGTAGGATAAAAAGTCGATAATTTCAAAAAAGGCCAGATTTTTTAATCAAGTAATTTAATGCAAGAAAATTTAAAAAATCTATCTACGTAAAAAATCCGGACAAATTAAAAATCGGTACAACATTCGGATGGAAGGCCGAAATTTCTGACGTTATATTGACCAAAATAATTTTTCAGTGCGATGATCAGTAGGGTATTATTGGGCACGCTGTCCCACCTGTAGTTCGGACGATGTCTCGTCCTCGCTAAGGTGTGTCAGCCTGCCCAATAATATATGCCACCATTTATTTGTGATTAGAGATATTTCAAATATACGTAATCCAACGTAGTGTTAACCACGAATGAATAGACTTAATTTAATTACAGAGCGCCTGTAGTTTTCTATATTCAAATCAGCTGACTGGTTTGTTTCAACGCTGTCGTTCAAACTATATAAACTAATTGCGGGATGTGATTTCTCCATTCAGCAAATAAGTTATGATCAGTAAATAGATATGAAATTTATTAAACAGTCCAGATCCCTGAATGTAGAGAAAATTTATTCTGATACCGTTAAGAAGAATCCTCGACATGGAAGCCTCTTACCGGATACGATACGATGTATTATTTCTGGTCCTTCTAACTGTGGCAAAACAAACTTAATGATTGGTCTGCTTTTACATGAAAATGGATTACGTTATCGACATGTATACCTATACTCTAAAACTTTGTTTCAACCGAAGTACATTTTTTTAGAAAAAGTGTTTCAAAAAGTCCCAAGCGTATCTTTTACAAAATATCGGGAAAACGAGGAAGTCCTTAATCCTGAAAATGCAGCTCCTGATTCGGTGATGATTTTTGATGATGTTGCTGGTGAAAATCAGAATAATATTCGAAACTACTTTGCAATGGGTAGACATAAGAATATCGATTGTTTTTATTTAAATCAGACATATAGTAAAATTCCCAAACAATTAATACGTGATAATGCAAACCTTATCATTCTTTTTAAGCAGGATGATATCAACTTACGCCATGTTTATGATGAACATGTTAATACAGATATGAGTTGGAAGCAGTTTCGAGACATGTGTGCAAATATATGGAATATGCGTTACAGTTATTTAGTCATAGACAAAGATTGTGAAAAAAACAAAGGATGCTATAGAATGAAGTTCGACACATTTGTAATATTAGATTAACGATGTAATAAGACCCACAGGTACTTCAATTTTCACTTCATTATTATTTATATCACCATAAGGTACAAACATGGATAACGAACAACAGCTAAAAAGAGAAATAATTAAATCTGCTGAGTGTGTTAAAAAGAAACTTAAAAAGATGCGCGATATTAAAACAAACAATGATATTGTTATGGAGTCTGTACTAAAACCTATAACAGAACCACTCAGCCGCATAGCTATCAAAGATGTGCCAAATAACATTCCTAATATAAACACTGCATCAAACGGTAAAAAAAATATAAAAAAATTTAAGCACACAGGTACCATTAAAAAATTTAAACTAAGCTCTGGTGATTCACACGATGATGAACTAAGTGATTACGTCGAAGAAACTGATGATAACGTCAGTACAAATGATATAGCAGTTGAAACAACAGAGTCCGAGGATGATGATAAATATAATACAAGTGGATCATCTTTTAGAACACCTAATAATGTTAGTCCTGGAAATTCTTGGTCAATGTCTACCGAAACGATCGAAAATATACCGTTTGGTGTAAGAAGAGAAAGAGGTAAACTTTTTATGGGAACTTCAAGGGTAAATATTTATGATCATAGTCTTGTTGTTGGTGGACGTACTTACATGAAAACAGACGGTTTAATGGAATTATTATTTAAAAAATCTCCTAACATTAACACGATCACTGAAGAGGACAAAATAAATTATAAAACAATGTTGATAGATACAAATGTTCATCACCGAGATTATGATGTTTCTAAACCTATAAAAAGTAATAAAGGTGTAAAATATACACAAATAATAAAACCACTGTTCAAATTTTCTAAAACTTATGACGCCTCAAGTAATGAAAACTTGAATATTCAAGGGGCGGGTCTACCAACAATAAAAAAGTGGAAAAAAGATGTGGATTATGTTTATTGGGATGATCCTAATGAATTAGTATATCGACTAAAATTATTATGGGCTTCACGTGATGCGGGTAATACTGGTGTGAATAATGAAATAATCTCTATAATTGAAGAGTTAAAAGAAAATGGTATTATTAGTTAAATATAAGCCAAGTAATTCATTGATTCCGTTAGTTTTATTTCATTCTTTCCATAGTGCGGTTCTAAAAATAATGAATATTGATAAATTTGGACACCACGTGCATAAACGTTTACGGAGATCCGAATCATATTTTGATCCTAAGGTCGTATTATTTAAATCAGAAAACGGAGATTTTGATTTGCATTTTGTGAGATTGAGAGGAGTAAAGTCTCCATCATCTGCAGATGATGCTGTAAATAAAGATTACGTTGATAAATTGTTAAGTACAAAAGAGGAACTAATAGATCTTAAGAAGCTACTATTTAAAACGAAGAAAGGGGAGTTTGAGTTAAATTTATCAAGATTAAAAGGACTTAAATACCCCACAGTTGCTGATGAAGCGGTGAATAAAAAGTATGTTGATGTCGTGATTGACAAATTTTATAGCAAAGAAGATATCACTACTAAACTGAATATTTTAAAAACTGACATATTGTCAACAGTTGAGAAACAATTACAAAACTATTACACTAAGTCTGAAGTTGATTTTGAACTTGTTAACAAGCAATGAGTAAGTTACAGGTTGTTAATGAACTTCATAGAGCAGCAAGAAAAAATTTCATTCGTCGTTCTGTAACTTTAAAAGGCATAGATGATTTATGGCAAGCTGACTTAATAGACATGCAAGGTGTTACCAAAGTCAATAAGGGTTTTAATTACATTTTGGTAATTATAGATACGTTCTCAAAATTTGTTTGGACTGTTCCAGTAAAAAGAAAAAACAAATCTGAAATAACTAAATCATTTCAAGGTATCCTTGCCAAAACTGCTCGAAGTCCTCGTAACTTGCAAACAGATTTAGGGAAAGAATTTTACAATGATGATTTTAGAAGATTAATGTCTTCCTATAAAATAAATCACTACTCGACGTATTCTATAAAAAAAGCATCAATCGTTGAAAGAGTGATCAGAACTTTGAAAACCAAACTTTATAAATATTTTAGTCTTACAGGTAACTATAAATGGGTTGGTAAACCTTTGACAACTATTGTTGATTCTTATAACGATACTTTACATCGGATCATAAAATGTAAACCAAATGAAGTTTGTTCTAACAACGAGTTAATTATTTTAAATAATATTACAAAATCGTATAAAAAACATACAACAAGAAATCAAAAGTTTAATGAAAGTGATTATGTTCGGATTAGTAAACACAAGAGCGAATTCGAAAAAGGGTATACTCCCAATTGGTCTGCTGAAATATTTAAAATTACAAAAGTAAATAAAACGAATCCAACCACTTATCAAATTAAAGATCAAAGAGATCAAATTATATCAGGATCATTTTATGAACAAGAACTTCAAAAAACCAAACATTCAGATGTTTATTTAGTTGAAAAAGTTTTAAAAAGAAAAGGTAACAAGCTGTTTGTTAAATGGTTAGGTTTTAATGAAAACGAAAATAGTTGGATTGACGAAAAGGCAGTTGTGTAATTGAAGGAATAATTCTTTATATTAATTACTGAATATCTCAAATCAGTCATTGGCTGCAAAGATATGATAGGCGGAGGACTTCTCAACAGTGCAATAAACAATCTCCCGTTTGAATTACATTTACCTGGATATAGTTACTGTGGACCTGGAACAAGATTACGAGAACGTTTATTACGAGGTGACAAAGGTATTAATGAATTGGATAACGCTTGTATGCAACACGACATAGCATATTCAAATAATTCCGACCTCCAAAATCGGCATAGAGCAGATTTAGAGCTGCTAAATATGGCAAGAAAAAGAATTAAAGCAAAAAATACAAGAACCGGCGAAAAACTTGCGTCTTGGTTGGTCAGTAAAGTAATGAAGACAAAGTTAAAGATTGGAGCAGGATTTAAAGGTTTTAAGACAATTGTTTCTAAAATACGCTCTCAACTAAAAAAATATAAACCGAAAAGTAATGCTTCAGCTATAAAATTTGCATACATTGCTGCTAAAAAACTGCTACCTAAAAATGTAAAAGTTCGTTTACCGCGTATTGTACCAGTTCCAAAAACGGGAGGGATTTTGCCGTTGATACCAATTTTTGCAGGATTATCTGCATTGGGATCATTGGCTGGTGGTGCAGCAGGTATCGCGAAAACTATAAGTGATTATAAATCAGCCCAGAAAAATTTTGAAGAAAATAATCGACATAATAAGATGATGGAATCCATTGCACTAGGCAAGGGGTTATACATGAAGCCATACAAAAAAGGCAATGGTTTATTTTTGTCGACTTCAAAAAACTAAATAAACGGCTACCCAAACGTGCTCTAAGCAATTTAGACATTATTCAACATGCTCGAAACATTCCATACTTTCGAGGTGTTTTTATGAGAGATAAGTTACCGAAAAAGCCAAAACAAATTGAGTGCGGTATAGTTAATTTAGACAGTGATAGAAATGAGGGAACTCATTGGGTAGCTTACGTAAAATTTAATAATTATTGCGAATACTTTGATAGTTTTGGGGACTTAAAACCTCCTGTAGAATTTTCTAATTATATGAATAATAAAGATATATTTTATAATTATCACACCTATCAAAAATTTGATTCCGTCAATTGCGGACATTTATGTTTAAAATATCTAAAGAACTTCTGGGAGAATATTTAAATTGCTGCAAAATTCATATCTACTTTATTACCAAAATGACATTCACGCTGTCAATATCTGATACTACATCGTCTTTGTTGACAAATTATTCGCCTGCTTTACAATTAGAAGGTGAATATGAGTGCGGTCTTTTATATTTTTCTACGTTTAATTCGATACCAAACGTAGATAAGAGAAATAATAAGTTCTATTACGGTGAAAATGAAATCATAGAAATACCTGAAGGATCCTACGAACTTTTGGACATAAGTGATTATTTACAAAAGAACGTGTTAGATTGTACTTTGAAAATATCGTGTAACAACAATACGCTAAAAATCACAATTAAGTGTTCAAAAGATATTCATTTCGAAAAACAAGATTCGATTGGGAAAATATTAGGTTTTGGAAAAGAATTGTTAAAGGCCAATATATTACACGAGTCGCGTTATCCAGTCAACATTCTATCAACATCCGTGCTAAGAATCGAATGTGACATTGTTAGTGGTTCATTTGTAAACGGAAAACCGAGTCACATAATTCATGAATTTGTTCCTAATATACCACCGGGTTACAGGATAATAGAAATACCAAGAAATATCATATATTTTCCTGTAAATCAAAACAGCATCACTTCAATTAATATAAGAGTGTTAGATGTAAATAATAGCCTGGTTAATTTACGAGAAGAAGAAATTCAAATCTATTTACACCTGAAAAGAAAATGTTAGATTTTAATAAATATCCGACACCAAAACTATCAAGTATTAGAACTAATCTTACCATTGAAGGAGGAACATCGTGCAACTGTTTTAGTCATAAAATTAAATCAACAAAAAAAAAGTATTTCGCCAAGAACAAACTAACAAAAGAAAATCAACAATTCCTCAAGATTATTGGACTATTAAAATGAATATTTTGAACGTAACAGATCCTGTAACATACGACAACTCTATTGAAAGCTTTGAATACCATACCTACAAACCTTACGTCACAAGTTTTAACGTCAACGATGAGATACGAATACCAATAAATCAACAAGATTTATATGTATTGCCATCGGCTAGTTCATTATACGTAGAGGGAAATATTAAGATTGTTAATAGTGATCCTAAAATAAAGGTAACAGATTTCCATTTAACAAACAATCCTATACTTTTTTTGTTTCAAGATATTCGCTATGAAATTAACGGGGTTGAAATTGATAAAGTTAAAAATGTAGGTATTACTACAACAATGAAATCCCTCTTGTCTATGAATGAAGGTGAATCAAAAATGTCGAAGCATTGGGGATGGGATATTGATGGAACCCCATGCACGGATGGTTATTTCGCAGCAAGCATACCGCTTAATAAGATTTTAGGATTCGCAGAAGACTACAACAAAATTTTATTAAATTGCAAACATGAACTTATTTTATTGCGAAGTAATACGAACGTCAATGCAGTGAAACTAGAGCCAAATGAAAGTGTAGAGGATATTGTAATCAGTAAAATTGTTTGGCGTGTACCTCACGTAAAAGTCTCTGATCGTGAAAGAATTAATTTACTACGTTATTTGGAAAAAGACCGTGCATTAAATATTATGTTTAGAAACTGGGATCTCTATGAATATCCAGTACTTCCTAGGACTTCAAAACATACGTGGTCTATAAAGACATCGTCTCAAATAGAAAAACCTAGATACGTAATTATAGGATTTCAAACTAGTCGTAAGAATCATGTAAATAGGAATATGACGCAATTTGATCATTGTAATTTGAGAAATGTCAAAGTATATCTTAACTCTACCTATTTTCCATATGAAAACCTAAATTTAAATTTTAAAAATAATAACTATGCTTTAATATACGAACAGTATGCAAAATTTCAACAGTCTTATTATGGACGCCGACCGGAACCAATGTTGAGCTACAAAGATTTTAAAATTAAAACACCATTATTTGTGATTGATTGTTCTCGACAAGTAGAGAACTTAAAGTCAGGAGGATCCGTCGACGTTAGAGTAGAATTTGAAAGTGATAAAGATATACCTGATCAAACATCAGCGTATTGCCTAATATTAAACGACTGTTTATTTGAATATAAACCTTTGAGCAACATCGTGAAGAAAATATCATGAATGCTACAACTGTTATTGTTGATGTCCAAGGATTTAAGGATTTAAAAAACAATTTTATTGTCAAAGAATTAGCCATAGGGACTCAAGAATATACTCAAATATTTTTGGTCAAACCTCCTTACTG
Source organism: Oegoconia quadripuncta (assembly GCA_949316235.1). Classification (NCBI taxonomy): domain Eukaryota; kingdom Metazoa; phylum Arthropoda; class Insecta; order Lepidoptera; family Autostichidae; genus Oegoconia; species Oegoconia quadripuncta. The sequence continues at coordinate 20,146,725 of OX438759.1, read as the reverse complement.
TTTTAATTACTTATCAAAAGAGGAAAAGAAACAAGTCAGGTGGATAGAAAAAAATTATGGAATATATTGGAGTGAAGGATTTATTGACTTCCGCGAGTTTAAACGCATAATTATTCCATACCTAAGCAATAAAAAAATATTAACAAAAGGTTTTGAAAAAATGAAATGGATCAAGGAATTGTCAGGAAATTGTGAAATAATAGATATTGGAGAGAAAGGCTGTCCAAATTTTTTAAGGTTGCGTGAAAATTATTGTAAAAGTGATGGTAATTTGAATTGTATTGAACATACAAAAAAATGTGCATTAAGTAATGTTCTATTAATAAAAAAATGGTATATTGACAATCATATTTATGATTATATTAATTAAACTAGATTAAAACTATTTTACAGATATCTACTTTATTAAGAAAATATTATCTTGAATTATTGTAAATTTATTTAGCGACATTGATTTGATTTTAAATAAAGTTTGTCATATTTACAAAATATTTTCTTTCATTTTTATAACCTACCTCTTAGTTTTAAAGCACACTATGAAATAAAAAAACTGAACGATTTTTTAGTTTGAATTTATTGAGAAAGTGAAGTAAAATAAACAAATTGTATTTAACAATGAAGAAATATATTAATAAGAAATTTTACAATTCTATGTACAAGAAATTTTACATGTATGCTTAAGTACTATTTATTTACAAACACAATTATACACAAATAATTACACACAATCATGAGCACATAGTTTTTTAGATATACTTTTGATCAATGTTTCCGTATGATCCATTATATCATCATAAACGTCTTTTACTACATACTGCGCACGCAGCATAACATCACTGTCACTGCTATTATCAGCATCACTATCAATATTCCTCGGTATTGGATTCGACAAGTCCAATACCTTTACTTTAATCAACTTTAATCCTTGTAGTTTTTCTTTTGTAATTACATACGACAAGGAATGTTGATGTAATGTTTTCTTTATATGCGGCTTACTGCTTGCACTACGCTTGACTTTCTTTTGTTTAGGTTCTCGTTGACGTTTAGTTAAATCTGGAAACGATTCATCGAAGTTAACCCAATAGTCTTGTACATTTTGCTCGCAGGCATATGCAGGTGAATATGAAGGTGATCCGTCAGACATTTCTGTAACAAACAATTTATTAAGTTTAAAATAGGTATTTAAAGCATCTGATTTAATTAATTTACCCAGATTCATATAAACTTACCAATATGTCAAAGATTTTCTGATTATTTTAATTTTTTGTGGTACCACTATGCTGTCGGCTTCTATGTAAGAGATGATCGTCCAAGACTCTCGGGTGCAGACAATTGAATGACTATTGTATGTGTAGTACACATCGACAATAATGCAAATTTAGGTTAACCATGTCATCAAAAATATTTTACAATTACGTAACCCGCTAAACTGTTGTAGTGTCACATTCTGCTGACATGATTGCAACAAGTTTATACACGTTTTGTCAGTATTTACTACGTAATTAAATTTTCCCCTCTCTCTGCGAGGGTGTTGTATAAGGCTACTAAGGGACCTATGATAACATCTATCTATCTATGTACATAATCAGAATCACCGTTGGCTTTCACACGTATAGAGTAGGTACTTAGTCAATTCCAAAAAGTGGTTAAAGAAAGTAAACATAAAATCATGTTGGTAATTATTTATTTCACATTCTTTACACAGTGAGCAGTAGTATATTAAATCACTTAGTTCTAACTACAATACATGGCAGGTAGGTACACAACATAACAAGTAGAATAGGTAAATATGATGTAACAGATCATGTAGGTTTATGTCGCTTTAAAAATATACATAATAGTTATAAAAATATATATTTAGTAATACTAACTTATTACATTAATAATCTTATTGTAAAAAAAAAAAACATTTCACTGACAAGTATTCTTAAATATAATTGAATTAACATTTTAAAATCCACGAACTACCCCATGCCTTAGTGGATATTTTGTCATTTGAAATGAATCTTTTGTCGTCATTGCCAGAAAGAGCGATTTTATTAACATTTCTTGTAAATATCTCGTGTTTTATTGATCGAAATAAAATATTCTTTTTTCGTATTATTTCTTTATTGTAAAGAACCGACTTATAATCCGATAACTCCAAATCGCGAACTACGTAAGACTTCACCCCCTTTGCTTTCTTAACAATTTCATCTTTAGTTTTTAGACAATACAGTTTTGACCGGAGTCCTACAAATTCTGATACGATTTGTCCTGCCATTTCATCCTTAAACAATCCTGGAACCTTTTTATTTTTAAGAGGAATGTCATATATATTTTCGTCTCCATAATTACTGCTATCAAAGTAATTTAAAAAATATTTATTTATGTCATTATAAAAATCGGCGCAGTTAATGGAATAAATAAAACTGTCCGTATCCGTATAGCACAATTGAACACGATCTTCATAAAATGGTTTGATAACATTATAATGGAAATTATACATGTGTGTTTTAGATAACTCTAAAACCGTGAAGCCAATGTAGATCGGCTTATCCAAGATAATTTGTTCGGGCTTCATTTGAACAGCCACCAAATTATCGGTAAAAACAGAAACGCTATGAAAATATGGACTGGCAATTAAACTATCTGCACCAGTTTTCTTTTTTGTTTTGTTGAGGGTGTCATGCCATTGATTTACCAAGTGTACACTAACTCTACGCTCAGTATTCTCAAGAGTCTTTCCAAACACTGAATTATTCAACAGTTTAAAAAAATCTTGTTCAAATGTAGATTTTGCTTTTTGACGCAGTTGAGTATTTAATTCAATATATTTCTTAAGATATGAGCTCTGTTTGAAAGTAATTGCTCTGTGAATTTTACACAGTATTAAACCATGCTCTAAACACTTTTTTAAGTGAACATAATGAATCACATAGTTATATTTGTTGTATAAATTGAGCACAAGCTTTTTATTTTTGCCTCCGGGTGGGATACATTTCTCTGGACAGAATGGTAAATCATTATGATATTGATGTAAGTAGTCTGGATAAAGCAAATCAACTTCGAGTATATAGCCGTATTCGGATTCATCTTCTATGTTTAGTACATTTAAATTTTCTATTTCATTATATTCTAAAAATCTAAAGTCTGATTGAGGAAGGGTTTGACACATACTATAACCATATAAATTATTACAATCGATGTAAGCTATGTATGAATCTTGTTGTGTAGGGTCGTAATCAGGGATATATTTATGGTTTGCTTTAGCATAACGATGCGGACACATACACATTCCCCCCCTTATGCCGCTTTGAATCATTCGGATAATTTCTAAGTCCGCTATTAATTCCAACTCAACGCCAGTTTTTAGAAGCATTGCATCGAAGGATAGGCTTGGGAGAGTAATGTAAAATGATGGATCTAATTTATAGTGTTGTTTACATGTATCGCGAAAATGTTCGAAGATGTCGCTCAGTAACAGTACGTCTGATTTAAGATAGAGATCAGTATACTCGCCTAAATCTTTTATGTTAAATTTGGACCAAACTAGCTGAGCGTGTTCGAAATCATCATCAGAAATGTGTTCACCAGTTAATGTATTATAAAACTGTGATTTTCGAGGCAAACTAGACTCTAAATAAGTCTTCCAGTCAGTCATATAATTGTATGGGTAAACACCTTTTCGAGATAGTAAATTAAATTGTAAGTCATCAGGAAAATGACTGCGAAGATATTTTAAATCAGATTTCGCCATAGTTTTAGCTAATTTATCTAAACTCGTTCCTAAAAATTTTAAAGAATCAGTAAAACGCAATTGAATATATTTATTATCCGAAACGGGTAAGAACTTGGAAAAAGAAATATAATTTTCTTTAGTTTTTGGTAAAATTTTTATGTTCCCAGGGAGTTCACCTAATTCTTTAATAAATAAATGACTATCATATCCCGAAAGGTTATGAAAAAATACAGGAATACATTTTGGAACTTTGTATTGTAAGTTGCAATGCATATGAGCTGCACCACGAAAACGCCCCGTGATGTGACAGTGATCTTTGACTCTATCGTTCCACAACAAGTGATTACATATGTGACATCGTGTGGCATTGTCAAAATCCTTAGAATTTTGCTCAGTAAACAATATAGGCTCAGTAGAATTTAAATTCTCCTTCATCTCACACATTAAAAAGAACATACTGCGAAGTCATTCTCCATTTTATACTTTATGTTCACCAATGTAGTGAATCTATGGAGGAGGCCTATATTTTCAGCTGGCAGTGGAAGTCCTGTAGCTATTTGGCGTCATTATGTAGTGAAGTTATAAATTTCGAAACACAATTTTTACCCCGATAAGTCACAAATCGATTGTATTTGTCATCAACGTTACACACGATGTTGTACGCAAATGCGATAGGTATGTGACGTTGCAAATCGCAAGTACTAGCAACACTCGGATCAGGTTCGCAGCCGTAAATCGGTTGTAACATAGTCTCGAAATCCGCATACACAACAAACGGCACATTTTGTTTTCGTTCATAGTTTTTAAATTTAAGTACAGCACCTTTTTGAGGTAATACGGTAACAACGCCACCACAACTGTGGTTCTCGAGTTCAACTTCTTTCGGAAAAAACAAGAAACAGGTTTCGCAAAAATATAATTTTCCATGATGACTGGTTACTTGATTTCTAACGAGACGAGGAAGATCTTTAATTAAGCAATAATGAGATGAAGTATTATTTTCTAACAAGAGCAAATGAACGCGCTTAGTGTTTTTAAGGAGGGACTCAGATTTATACAGCGGTCCCGTAATATATCTTTTATTGTTTAACCCGTAAATAAAAATACTAATATTCGGGTTATTTTTCTCAAAAATGGATACATCTTTAAAAGTGACAGGAAAAGACATATCTTTAATATTGAATAACTGTCGGAAATGGGGGTACGAGGACACGCGCTCGGGGTGTTTACTGGTAGGGTAGAGAGAAGCTGTAACTGACCACAAGAAACAGTATTCATCTTTGTTATTTATATTTAAACAAGCCTTCTTATTTTTTATGAATGCTGGTAAATTAATATAGCTAGATCCTCTCAACGGTTGATATTTATTGATATTTATTTCAAAGTGAGAGTTGTGTAAAAAAGTCCAACCACTATCTCTTTCTTGAAACTCTTCCATTTTTTTCATTATACTATTTTCAACTTCTGTAAATGTTTCATTAAAATTATAATTTAAATGAAGTGAAAGGTTTTTCGTTGTAAACGATTTCTGCTCTTGTAAATTATTTTTGATCAACAAAAAACTTGAAAACAACTCAAAATTGACTTTTATATTTGTATGAATTCTTATTGACTTAGCTAAAAGGGGCTCAATTTTACGACGCAAATTTATAAAAAAAGAGCGCGTAGAATAAAGTTCATCATCGCCTTCCGCCACTACCCTATAGGTGACAATACGTCCCCGAAACGCAGTGTTCACCAGTAAAACGTTCTCGACACCCACCATCAACGGAGGGATATCATTGTTCTTATGTGCGTTACTGCGCAAGTGACCTATCCACCGCGTTTTTTTCACTAAGACGTTGCACACAGAACAAAATGGCATTTTAATGAATTCAAATACTAGCTATATACTCTTAATTGAATCTCAACAATCCTTATATAAGATTAAGATTTCCTCTGGAAACTATAAAGTCGATATAATATAATTTAATGTAACCCAGCAGATTACCAACAATTACAATGGGAGCACCTGAAACTAAATTTTCACCACGTACTAAGCTGTATTATGAATTAACTCACTTAAATTAACAAATATAGGTAATACCTAGATTAATAATAATATGTATTTTTTTTATGCTTTCATTTAAAGTAAACATAAAATTTAAAGTTGATTAGTTTGAGTACCCTATTGCAACCCACTGCTGAGCATCACACGGCAAATATAAGTATACTTATAATACAAGTATACTTATTTTATTTGACTGCAAGTAAATTAAGCATCTAAGTATTTATACTATGTTAGGAAGTACCTATATTCTGTTTAATAAATAGTAAGTAATAATAGTTCTTTGCTAACTTTAATTTACAAAGTACGGGTAATCTTTAATCATACGCCTTTTTGTTTTATATCAAACAAAAAGGGGTATTCGTATTATTTAGATGTGTAATATATAGAAAATTATGGAATTTAATTAAATCACGATTACCTATACTTACCACTTAAAAGAACTATTTTTACTAATGCATGTGAACTATGTGAATTAGAGTACCAAATAATAAAACCAATACCAAAATTATAGACAATTACCATATGAAAATTAGAAATTTATTTATAGTTAACATTTAAGCACGTCTTATACTTATTTTATCGGAATAAAATGTTCGATCAGCGTCCTCAAATAAAATGTGTGCTTGCTTTACGAAGCGCTGCAGCGCTGTCCACTGTGCAGATTCTTCCTTGATCTGACAGCATAAGCGTAGGAGTGCTTTCTTCCAACGATCCTCGGATGTAGTAAGCTCAGCGTCGATACGGTCGTAGACCCGCAACTCGATATAGAAGTCGCCGGCAGTGGGAGCGACGCGTCTTTGCACCCCGTTCGCTACGCGAGATGAGATGTATGACAGCAGCTTTAGTTTGTTGTCTACGGGGTGCGCACACTCTTCACGGTCGTCGTCTTCACAGAGACCAAAAATGTCTGCCAACTGCGATTTCGTTTTCGTAGCGCTGCAAAAGGAAATTTTTATTATTTACCTTATCAGATTTTTACTTATCATGTTATAGCTACTTCGCTAAAAAAGTTACTCAAATAAAACAACTTTATGTGATTTCTGCGCTCAAGGTAGCGATTTTTGAAAGTCAACGCATGGTGAGAAAATATCTTCTATATGACCAATTGTAACTGTTTATGGTCAAACGGGAACAGAAATCTCGTAACACATATCAAATGGTAGGAACAAAATGATGTACGAAATTATTTCTTGCCGTTGAATTCTATGATAGTGTCAATAGGTAATTTCTGTGATTGAGTCACTTGTAATATAGAAAGGTCGAAGGACGCGCTATATAGATACACTGTTAATATAAGTACAGACCTACTTTCACTACCGGCAAAATATAGCGCGTCTTGTGACCTAGGTAACATACACTAATGTAAATAAAGATTACATAAAATAGGTACATGTTATATTTATTTACCTGGAGGTGTTTTTGCGTTTTGATGCCACCGACGCCGATGGGAGTCTCTTCGCTTTTTTAGGCAACAGCGATTTTAATGGGGCCACAGATTCGCAATCGGATTCAGACCTGAAATGAAATAACATTGAATTAGAAAAATATATTATGAAATGCACTTGAAATCGAGGGAATCTCCTTCAGATACTCATTCAAACTATTTACTTCGACTAAGAAATGGAGGAGAAATGACATAGGTAACTGGCATGCTAAATCTAAAAAACAAAAATAAAAAATATTTAAGAATACAATTTGACAATTACCTAGTCTTTAGATAGAAATTTATTAGAGTAATATTTAATTGTAAAGATATACTTTGGTTAAATTGAGAAATAATCAATGTATATTATGGTATATTGATTTGGAATATTTATAGCAACTATCTAAAGAATAGAAACAACTAATTAAAAATATCCATTATTTGGTGAGAAAATTTTGGGTCTAACAACTATGCATTCTTTTTATCTATAGGTACGTAATAATTCAAAACAATTTCATAAAACAAGAATAAAATTACAGTAGCTTAGTATACTTACTAACATTTTAGTAGGTTGAGATCGTTTGGTAATCAGCTGCGCACGGCGCTGACCGAGGATTGCGAGATTTGCGAGCACGTTGCGGGCACGGAATCACGTGCCTTGTGAGCGCGGTCGGGGCGGGGCGCTGGATAGAGCTGGTGTGGTCGGTGCCAGGCGCTGGGTAGAGCTGTAGGTGCGGCCGGGGCGGGTACAGCTGGTGCGGTCGGTGCGAGTCGCTGGATAGAGCTGTAGGTGCGGCAGGCGCGGGGCGCGGGGTAGAGCTGCAGTTCTTCACTCGAAACACGGGCGGGGCACTGGATAGAGCTGGTGTTGGCGGTGCCAGGCGCTGGGTAGAGCTGTAGGTTCGTCCGGTGCGGGTACAGCTGGTGCGGTCGGTGCGAGTCCCTGGATAGAGCTGTAGCTGCGGCAGGTGCGGGGGGCGGGGTAGAGCTGTAGTTCTTCACTCGAAACACGACGGAGACAAAAAGGTAACAAATACCCAAAATCCGGAGGTTTTATCCATAATAATTTGATATGTCTGCAGTTTATTCTCGCATTAAATAAAATCATATATCACACGTAGTTGTTATATTAGCATAAGCGTTATTACTACATAATTATTAAAATCAAGAAAATGCATTTGATACTTTAACATACGACATTTGTATTCTGAATAAGAAATAATATGTCGGTGGTGTGGTGTGCAACAGTAAATCTATTAATCGGCAATAATTACCAATGCGAAAAACAATTGTATCACATTACAATGCGTGACGAAATACGTTTCCGCTAAAGGTGACCGCGTGGTGAATTTGATAATAATATTTGACAACAATAAAATAATCTGTTATACTCTCAGCCTCACAGAAAATAGTATTAATCACCACTGGTTAGCTACTTATCCTATAATATCCCTATAGTATATATCCATCGCACCGCAGGGCACAAAGGGCTTCCTCATTTTATGGGAGTATGGCTGTAGTCCTCCACGCGAGGCTGATGTGAATTGGGGGCATGCACAAATAGGTATGTACTGTCAAGAGCATACCTCTGTGACTATAAATCGGGGAATTATCAAGCTACTCATAAAAAAATTAAATTGAAAATGTTCAGATATGAGGATTACACTCTTATTCAAATCAATCATAATATATTTATTCCATTTAAATAGATATATTAAATGATCTATTATTAATCACTTTCTTTTTCATAAATAATTACAGTACAGTCATCAACATAAATATCTTTAAGTAGGTACGTACCTGATTACCGAAAGACAATATTGAATATTTTGTAACTTGATAAGCATAAACTGACAATAAAAAATAAATATAAATGAATATGAATATAATAAATGAATATACAAAACTTACTAATACCTATTAGGGCATTACGGAGTTTATGTTTCATGTATATATAATTAACAAAATAGCATAATATGTTATAATGTAAATTCTATTGCCTCATTACTATGCAATTTTTGTCAACCCTTACAATTAATTTATTTAATTCACATATCTCAACACCAATAACGGAACGTGAATATCCAACTGCTGGGAAAGATCTCGTCTATAGGATCGTGAATATGTAAGTAAGGACTTAGACTATCCACCACCAATGTAATTGGGGCATACATACTTTCTACTTACTAGAGTCAGTCAATCACATTCAAACCCAACCACAGGTTTTTGATGGGTCAGTTTTTTTTACTGCAGCTGACTGTACTAAGTAAAATACACATACTTATCTTTTATTCTGATACACGTATGTATTTTACGTGATATCCCGATATTACACAGTTACAACATGTGACGGTGCAGTAATGCACACCTTGCGTTAGGGTTCCTTACGAAGAAGGTACAAATGTACCTTGATTCATAACAATGAGTATCCTTTACACGATTTAAAATAGGTGATAAGAAATGACGGACAACTACAGTAACAGTTATGGTTTCCGACACGTAAGAAGAATTTAACCAACCCATCTTATCGCGTGGCGATGTTAAAGGTTAACTAAGGAAATGAATAGCCAAAAACTATATACACTTGCACGTTTTGATACAACCTTTAAACCATATGCGCGTTGTATGTGGCCGGTACGTTACAAGTTCTCAGCTGACAGTTTTACGTCTAATGTGCAGTTGAACGGTGAAATGTGGATATAAACACTTAATGTTTGGGATAGGGATTAAGGTTGTGAATATAATTATGTATGATAGAAACATGACAAGTAAAAATACACGAAAAATAAATCGATGACGACGAGAATAACGCGATTTTGTAATAATCAGCAAAAACTTTGGTAACAGGTTTACATACATATTTGGTTAAGTTTATGGTTCTACAAATAAACTGTATTGAGGGTGCTAATAAAAATATTTTTTACATTTCCATCGGAGTTACAGAGGAACCCTCGGCGCGCGGGTCAAACCCGCACTTGCCTGGTTTTCAATATTGTTTTGTTACAATAGGGATCGCATTACGAACTCATGATTTCTCATCACATTATTATAATTGCACTTTGGGTGCCTATTTTTATTATAATTTGTCGAAAGTGAAGTAGGTGTATTTATGTGTATAGATATGGGTACACGAGTAATTACAATATTTGTAGATGGGTGATTATATTATTGATTATTGGGCAGGCTGCACACCTTAGTGAGGACGAGACGTCGTCCGAACTACAGGTGGGACAGCGTGCCCAATAATACCCTACTATGATCCATTCTTCGTTTCGCCTGCTTACTCAAGAGATTTTCTTAAAATAATTCTGTCAATATTGGTGTTTACTTATTTTCTTAATTCCAAAGAATAACTTAACATGTCATATAACAGTTACTAATATAATTAACGGTGAACTTAAATGACAGTGTAATTTTTATATGGGTGGTTATAATAACACTATTAAAGTGTAGTTGAGAACACTGTATCGCGGACTAAATGCGTTGTCTGCATGCATTAGGTTAGGTGCGGCCGGGAGACGTGCGGGCGGAGTGCCACGTGACGTCACGGGCTCGATCATTCACCGGGTAATCAGTAATTATCGGTTAGACACGTTCAAACTGATACTATCGGCACATCGGCATCGGCGAGTCTCTCGTGCCTCGTTCACTTCACTCGTCTGCTGATGCTGCGGGGGAGCGGGGCGCGGCGGGGGTAGGGTTACCATAACGAAGTTTGAAAAGTCCGGACAGAAGCCGGTAATTTGAAAAAAGGCTGGACAGACCTATTAGTGACTAAATGAAATAGTAAATTTCACGTGCGCGCATCACATGACATACTAAATTAACTAGAATGTATGTAATTTTAATAAATTTTGAAAACTGATTTAATACTTATGTTTTTGTAATGCAAAAACTACGGACTAATTAAAAAGTCATACAAAGTCCGGAAGGAAGGCTGGAAGTCCGGATATGTCCGGACATATCCGGACGAATGGTAACCCTAGGCGGGGGCGCCGCGCTGCGAGTGCTGCGACCGATGACAGCGCCGCCGCTCTTTACTCACTCACTATCCATCTCCCACCGTAATGTAATAAAAGTGGAGAGCACTTATCGGACGTCAACTTTCCAGACGAAGTAATATCTGAGCGGCAAGTATCAAATTATCTGACATCTTAACCCCTTTACGAGGTTAAAAAACAACGAACAAAAACATTCAAAGTTGAAACACGATATTAGAGACAAAGGGTAAAGTTACCGAGTTGTTTTGGTTAGAGAAAAAGTTCGGTCGAGGGGTGTAGGGAGAGTCAACAGTGGTGGCCGCCTCCGAACCACACCGAGTGCTTTTGTAGATCTTACCTATGTAATTTTTACCTAATTTTCAAAAAAAAGTAAGAAATGACTACCTTTATACATTATTAGTTCACGACAGTGACGACAGTTACCCCTAATGGGGTGATTACAGATAACAGACAAATGGATATTTCAAATATTCATTTTTCGAAATATATACAGAAATGTACACGTGACAGCGTAAGCTGAGGACATTCAGTTTTTTAAATTAAATCTCTGTGGGGAGAGCCTATCGCCGGCGGGCGGCGGCGGCGGCGGCGGCGGCGGCGCGGCCGGCGTGGGGTGAAACGGGCAAATCTATTGATGGGTTTGGTACTTATGTCCCTTAGTCGCCTTTTTCAACACGGGAAACTAAATTAAATGTTATACCACAACCATTGCAAATTACGCTTACATCACATCCGTGCGTTAAGTACGTACTATAACCCTGTGCTATTACATTTTCTAAATACCTACCTACTAAGTAATTAGATTGCCCATTATCGATGACATCATTTGAGGATAGTCGAATTCATGGCAGAGTTGAAAGAATATTTTTTTAGCAATTCTAAATTTCAAGATGTTAATATTGACATGTTAATAGCGCAAAGAGGTTTGTGTGTCTCGCTAACATTCGCCTTTTTGGTAGGTAAGGTACCTACTTATAGGTTATATCTTTTTATATTCTATATTGTCTAGAGCCAATTGTAAGCGTAAAAAAATTATAGCGATTGGTAAGTCGCTTATTCTTTCGTTGATGACAGTAACTACTGAGAATCACGGACGACTGAGAATCAGGAACACGTTTTATTATTATGTGTGCAATGATTTTGAAATAGTTGAATAGTTAGTTCATTATTAGAGTTAACGAGGTACTTCTTCATGCCACATTGTACGAACTCTGCGAATGTTTGTTATTGTTCAAACACCGGTTGTACCTGCGCTGCGTCCGCTTGGAAATGCGAGTCCTCCATTTATAATCCTTAGCATTAGCCCGAAGTAGTTTAGCAAAGTTTTTCAAAAGGGATCGGAAGGCAATTTATCTTGATTGCATCTTTTGAACCAACTCACGTACAGCTTAAAGAAGTTTTTTGTATAATTACACAAAGCAGTTTACAGAGTGGGGACTGCGTTGAAAGGATGAAAAGTTTGAAAAAATGTCGAACAAAGCGCGAGGGGCGCCCGTGCGGGGCTCGGGCGGAGGGAGGGGGGGGACAGCAGCCGTCCATTATATTATTCTGTAATTACGTCGAGTTAATGATAAAATGTAATAAATGTTACCGCGCTGTAATGAAACGAGAGCGGCCAATTACGGTCCCGAGTACCTTTCACTCACCTCGAGAAATGCCACCGTCTTTTTACCGCAAAAACCTTTCAAAATGCGGTGTACAGAATTGGCCCGATAGGCACTTATTTAGCAATAATAAGCGTGCGCCCGCGTCGCGGAGAAAGCGGCCAGGACCTGCCCGAAATACTGATTTACATTTGACGGGCCGCAGCGGAGCCCCGGCCTCCTTCGGCCTGCTCCGGCTCCTCTATAAATATTTATTTACGTGTCCAATTTCACCACGGACAGAGTCGGCGCACAAAAACCTAATTACCGACGTGCGGGGAGGTGTTTCGACTGCGTCAGCGCACATCAACCATCCGGTCCTATCTACTTACTGCAACTTGACATTTCTATAACATTTTGAGTCAGATAGGTATGTGACGTCATGCCCTGTACTCCTGTCTATCTTCAAGACTTATTATGATACCTTTCAAATCGTTTTCCTGGATAGTCCATGAATGATGGTTCCCTTTACATATCAAATTCAAAGGTACGTAAGTCCCTATAATGATAATTATGGATTGCAGATAAATAAAGCTGTCGTAGCTAGTTATATATTCGGGTAGTGTTATTCCTCTATGGTATATATCAACCAGAACTGTATTTGATGAGCTCCGTGTCTGTTACGAGTACTGGATAATCAATTAGTCATCGTTCCCGGTCGCGAGCGGCGCCGCGGGGCGGACACACCGCGCACAGATAATAAACGAGCACAAATCCCTCCCCACCCCCCTCGCGTCCCCCCCCCCCCCCCTACCCGCGCGATGACTAATTGCAATAACACTTGAGGGCAGACACAGACACGACGCCACTGAATTGCCCCCCGACCGTGGGGTGATTTGGGAAAATGCGTTTGAAACTTTCCCCAATTAATAAACGAGTCAATAATCATGATGAACCAGTAACGATGTTAACTATTCTAGTGGCTCAGGAAGCGATATAACCCTGACAACTAGGTTTGTATGAAAACAGACAGCTTTAAAATTGTCGTTGATAGCAAATACCTACTTCCCAAATCACAAACTGACATGCATTTTACGGAAATCTACTATTTTATTAAACTAAAATAGGTAGGCAATAGGACGTAGACTTTTAATATTCTAAATTATTTGCTTGTGCTGTTCCCGGCAAAGTAGAATAGAAAAAAAAAAGAAAAACATTTATTCAGCTAACAATGTCCATGAAGATGTTACATAAAAATAATAATGAAAGCTGAAATAGGAAATAGAACCATAATGTTGTAAAAGCCTGCATAAAGTCAGCATAGACCAGTGGTGAGCAGTAGGGCCATTGCTTCAAGGCTATCAAAATATCTGTGCTCGCCAAATAAGTAGCTTGTGTGATGTAATGCATACAACGAACCCAATTCCTGAACTAATGATTTTCTCAGCTTTACCTACCTACCAACAACTTATAATAATCTATAGCGACAGTGTAGCTCGGTATGACACTATAAATAAGAGCGAACGACATAATAAATATGTTATATTTTACCAGCCTTGAGATTTAGTGCAAGCAATATTTCTTGACATTGCGCTGGACATTTTAAAAGACACCGACCGCGGTTTCCGGCCGCGGTTTATTGAGTGATATAACGAGTAGATGCAGGCCCGGTGCTCACGGTAGGGAGGTATCGCCGCAACCTCTAGATAACATCTGAATCGGTACATTTAGTGTACTTTAAAGCTAATTAAAATCGACATTTCGTCGTTAATGGTCCGACAGTCGCGGCGGGGCGCGGGCGGGGCGGGCGGGGCGCTCGTGTTACCCCAAATAAACAACCTCATTACTGTATAAACGAATTTCACTCGTTAAATACAGTAACATCTAGAATGGAAAATATTATTTCATGTAAACAACACCGTTCGTTGGAAAAAGATAAGGAAATGTGAATGCCATTTCAGTCCGTGCCACGTTTGGGGAAAATAGGAATATAATATTAGAATATTCCGTTGGATCGAACTAAAGAAGAATAAAAATTAAAATGTCTTGTCGTCTCAGTTGACCCTTTAGTGTAATATATGATCGTGTGTGACTCTACGTCATCAGAATATCATCCTCACGCTCGACGGCACTCGGATTCGTTTAGGAATTATTATATATAAGAAACCTTTCTGGCTGTCGTAATATCCTAAGCTTAAATCCTCCAACAGAGCGGAGTAAGCTTCCCGTAATTGTCAGTCTTTAACTGACACCATATAATAAATCTTCTTGTCACACAGTGTCAATAATAGTCGTGACTAGAGTCATGTCGTGTCACATAAAGTTTCATTGCCACTAACGATTACGACATGCCCTTATCAGAGGCCTCACACCTCTTTGACGCATCATTGTCGGCCGAAGGTTAATGTTATCTTTAATGCAGTACCTACTTGTAGCAGGAGCGTGCACATTGCGTGTTTTATCAGTTTCCTGACGTGGCTCTACTGTCTGTAGCACAATGTCTGTCCATAGAAGATACGCGATGGCCATAAATTAGAGAGCGCTGCGCTTTGTCATGGCATCTAGGAAATAAATAAACATCCCCTTGCCGCGCCCCGCCCCCGCCCCGCAGTAACCCTGGCGGCTCAGGCGTCGCCGCACAAAAGAATTCTTGTCGAGCCTCGATCGCGAGCGCAGATTTTAAAGAATGAACTTTTGTTTTATGGTCGCTCACGTATTCAAACCTTTGAATAGCCCAGAGCGGAGGTCTAATTCCGTTTCATAATAGCCCATTCGCATAATGCGAAGTGCAGCATCCTAAAGGTTGCCTCGAACAATTCGGTATTTATAGTCGGTTAGCGAACACAGTTTGAGAGTAAAGTTTAAACGCAATAAGTTAGTCAGCGAGGCTCGTTAGCGCGCCCACGAGTCTGTGAAGCCTACGTGCTCATTACTCACTATTAGGGATGTGCGTGAGCCCAGAGAGGCGACTGATAACGAAACGCGTCCGGACGTCATGACGCTATCTAATTACCGCGAGACGGTATCGGCGTGTACCGACGGCGCGCGGCGAACATCGGGTTCCTATTTCATTATTTGGAGAGTGGGCGAACCCGTGCGTGAGGCTAGTGTTCATCCATCTGCCACGCCACAGTGCGCCTTAATACCCGTGGGAGAGCCAACACTTCAGTAATAAGCCCTCGCTGCACGGCCGCCTGTTAGAACACCGCACAAAAAATATTCAATAGAAAAAATAGAAACGCCTTGATTGAAATCGTCTCGGCACAAAGAGCTCTCGATGAAGTACAATTTAGGAAAAGTTTCGTTTACGGGCGGGTTTTTTGTTGGATTTTTTACTACATAATGTTATTGGGGAGATGTAATTTACTAGATGTAATTTATTATTCCTTTAAATTACAATGAGAGTGTTTGAGTAATTGTAATATTGTATTGTGTTGTGGATAGAGACTTTAATATTTATTGACAAAAGCTAACGTCGGAAATTAATCGAACTGAAAGTGCTTATTGATTGTATCAATCTCTACTGCCGTTCGCTTCACGTTGTATCACGTTCAAGATGCAGGTGTTTTAAAATACTACACTCTCAGCTCCTCATTGTGTACCTTCCCGCAACGGTAATGAACAACTGTATAGCCAACTGGCAAATTCGACCCACAGTAAGTTTCGACAAGGTAAGACTACATCAGCCAGATAAAGGATAGTACATGTCATGTCGTATAAAGATTTGCAAGAGAGGGCAGAAAAAAGAAAAGAATGGTGGTTACTCCAGCGATAAGAAGTTAGCCACGACCTTTATCCCTAATGAGGTGGTCAGAGATATCCCAAACATTAGTGTTTTGGTGTTCCAAACATTAAGAGATTAATGCATGAAACAACATCCACGGTTCACCTTACGAAATATATAGAAATGGGGGGTGAGCTCATCGCCGTTGAAACGTGCAATCTTTAATGTTTTTTGGTGGATAATCCCTTGGTACCCTTTTACGACACCCACGGGTAGAAATGGATTGCTTCCATTCGTTTTACGTGCCGAAACCACATGACGCAAAATTTTAATATTCTAGCAGTGCTTACAAAGTTGATCCCACCGTGCACCCCTCAGCCACATCATTTGTTATACGCTAAACCGTCAGCGGCGCGCGCGCACCGCACCACTACGAAGGAACGCTGCCCGCAATCGTGACGGTAATCGTCATTTCACGACAATTGCGATAATAACGCAATCACACAAACTACCACTCTCGGAATTGTTTCTTTTATGTGACAATGCCAGCTTTTAAATTGCCTTCTAAACAAAATGTTTCAATTCAGTGAGCACGAAAGACAATTCCAATGTAGAAAGGGTCGCTATCTCTTCTTATCGATTCTAACATAATATGAAACTTATTTCTCTTGTGGGTTACGACAGGAACACTCGACAGATACTTCACTTCCAGTATCCATATCTCCCATCGAAGGATTCAGGTGTCCCCGACTGTTGGATCATTTTACTGTGGTTGGACGGAAACGAAGTCGTCTTTTTGTTCTAGACCAACTGAATTCTACTAGACGTTATGTAGGTATTCGTTTCTCGAACTCGTCCGTCGGCTATTCCTGTTCGCTACAATAAAACTCGCAAACAACAAACTTTTTGAATAACAATCTCCTTTGTCACTGTTCGTTCGACTGCAAATTCTTTAAACTTCATTCCCTGTATTGTGCCCGTGCTCTATATCCCGTCAATTGTAGTCTTTCTCGTAATACATCCTGAAAAAACAGCATTGTTAGTAGGTAATGTATGAGCCGCCCGATGTCGGCGCGGCGGCTAATGAATGTTAACTTTGAATTTCTCTCACTGTTGAAATCATTACAGTCTTAATAGAATTTTTGCTCTTTTACCTGCGAAATGATTAGCGAAATGAAGTGACAACACGCCACTACAAAGTATAAGCGAATACACACAGTCAGGAAAATAATCTAATAAGGGTATCTTTGTCTACCAATTGTGAAACCATGCAAATGTTTCCATTCGTACCGGTATTGTACTCGTAGCGCTTAGAATTTGCTCACGATACTATCTGGAGCGAGCTGTCGTATACGCTTTATGCCAAGCTTTAGTTAAGGGAGGCGTGTACACATGGCGTGATATCTATCGGGGGCGCTCCGAGCCACATCATAGCATACATCAATACACAATCTCGGGCCGACTGTACTACCGTCCGTCTCTACCCTGTACATACGCACGGTCGGCTACTTCCACGACTATCGTTATACACAGATGCAGCAACACTGAGTTTGCCTTGGAATTGGAATAAAATTATTCAGCCACCGCCTTTCGATCTTCGAATTACGAGGTGCGAGGTGGATTTCCATTCCACCCGTTTATTCTCGACATTACCGAACATTAACCTTTTCGCTTCTTCGTTGCGGTCTCCTAAGGTATGGAACTGATATTGTGAATAGGCATTTACTCGGATTCCGGCTTCGGCTGCATTTTCACTTAGGTACCACCGGTGAGATTGTGGTCGAACGTGCCTCCAGTCCATCACAAATAAAAAAAACAATACCGCATGTAATCCGATGATCCGAGCAGCGGCCACTCTCGGCGCCAATCGGATCGAGGAGACATGTCAATACTCAGTCAAGTGTGTTAGTAACCTCCACACGAGCAGAGCTGAACACGGTATATTATGTACCTATAATTCTACTCAGGAACGGCCATGGGGGCCGCGGGGTCAACGATTGCGCCTCGAACATGGCTCCGAGTTATGTGAATGCCTTATCGATTGGTTTCACAAAAATACTATGCAAATACATCGCCTGAGGCGCGGCGTGGGCACGGGCCGACCGTGTGTCGCCTCACGGACATGTACCTAGTACATCACATCACGCACTACTTTGTCCAGATGTACCTAGAAGTGGGTAGACATAGACGGTGCCCATCTAACGGCACATGCCACATGACCACATAATGTACTAAGATTTACTCTACGTCATGTGTATTCTGTGGCTTGCTTTAAGTATTACAGGAATTTAGTTATAAAACCTACAATATTAAATTAAACTTATCACTGTGAACTTCACTACGTTGTGGATGATGCTAAGATCTCCTGAAGCAATTTTCTAAAAAAATAATCAATGGATAGGTAGTTATATTTTCTAAAAATGGTTTAATGAGTCGTGATGTTTGCCCTCAGTGAAATTGTTCATTATGTTATTGATAGATGTTTTAAAAATAGAGACCTAAGTATATTCCCCGACACAATGAAATTCACAGTAAAAAAAAAACGACTTCAAAAAACCCGGAAAACGTAATTTAATTAAACTACTGCAATAATAATAACTGAAAAGTATGAAATAATAAACCAGAGCAGAATGTTCTTTATAGATAGATATACACTATTATATATAATGAGAATACAATACAATTTATATGCTATACAATAATAGTTAGGTATAATAATGAAATTAATAATATATACAATAGGTACTTTTTGAAGTCGGTGCCTGCCTAGCCTATAAAATACACTATCAACAAAACAGTAACAATACGCCCCGAATACAGAACCTCCTCCTTTTTGAAGTCGTTTAAAAATTGTGATTTCAATCGTATAGTCTATGTTTTATTACTAAATACCTATGCTATTCTAAAACGAGCTTCCAATTTGTTAAAAAACATTTTCATTCTATCACTGACAGGTTCTCTATTCATGTAAAAAAATCACGGCCTTTAAGATTATAGGAGTTAAAAGTGTATCTTTACTGGACTATAATAGTTCCTAAAAATTGTTTATCTCTTCATTCTTTTTCTGACAACTTGCTGTTGTTCAAACAGTCGTCTGAAAAGAAAATCGAAAAATGGTGCGTTGGCTTCTCTATAAATAGCTTATGTGTATTAACTAGTCGGTCATGTGAAGTCAACTTTATACAAATATGTTAATTAGATTCTATCATTAATTATAATATCGTATAATCCATTGAACGTGTTGCGCGGCGTGTACTGCGCACTACATAGCTAATTAAACTCGTATTGTGCGTGAGCGCGAGTGTTCATATCGTTTCCACACGAAAATCGTGCCCGTTCGTCTATTAAGTGAAATCATTTTTCCTTGTAAGAATGTGAATCTTATCACTGAGACTTTACATTAAACTTTATTGTAATTTAGGTTTCGCAGTTGGTTATAATATTTATGAACATAAAGTTCTACATATCTTAATATAGAACGATATACAGGGCGTCCCAAAGTTATGGGACATGAAGGGGAAGTACCTTAAATATCGTAGATAGTGAATTTTGCTCAAAGAAGACTTTATGTTATTTTTAAAAGTTAGTAATTCTGCATTCATAGATTTTCTAAAAATTATTTGCTTCGGCTGGGAATCGAACCGACTCAAATGTGAAAAAAAAAACACCCTACTTTTATGATGCCAATCGAAAGAATAGCTAAAAAATAATAACTCTGCCTAAGTAACATAGTATTTTAAAAGAAAGGAACAACGTGAAATTAATCATTTTAATCAAATAAAAAACATACATGAAACTGCCGTAGTCAATTAAGTAGGTATTTTTTTGTAAATTAATTAATTAAATGCTCAAAATGTGATCCCTCTTGTCTTACGCAAATCGCCAATCTTTTAATGAGCCCGCTGCCTGTTGATTTTCTAATAAATTATGGTGAACACTCGATGTGATATGGCACAATTCTGTTTGCAACTCGCCTACGTTCTCGTATCGCTTTTTGTATAGCATATCTTTCACGTATCCCCAAAAGAAGAAATCTAATGGTGTGAGGTCCGGGGATCTGGCCGGCCATCTAATCGGTCCATTTGTACCAATCCATGTAGGAAAACATTCATTTAGAAAATCTGCTGCTCTCCGACTATTATGAGCCGGAGCTCCATCTTGTTGGAAAATTAAGTTTTCTTGCTCCGCCGCGGAATGGTTTCTTATCTTATCCCTTAAAATTTGAAGTATTCCTAAATACTTTTCTGTGTTCAAGGTTCCTTGGTAAAAATGGATTAAGAAAACCCGGTTTTTTAAAAGTCCGCACCAACAGTTGAGTGAAAAACGCACTTGGTTATTAGTTTCAGTCACTCGTAGGGGATTTTCTTTAGACCAAATACGATTATTGTTGCGGTTATACATACCGTTATTGCTAAAGTTAGATTCGTCTGTCCAAATAATATTATCCAAAAAATTTGGATCTTCGAGCAATCGTGCCTGGATATCAAGACAGAAATTTTTTCTCCTTTCTGTATCGCCCGGAAGTAATTTTTGAACCAATCGTCCTTCAACATAACTCTTAAAACCGTGTTTTTTTAATACACGGTGTATTTTACTTTTTGAAACTCCAATTTCATGTTCTCCTTCTCTCACCGATGCTTTCGGAAAAGCCGAAAAGTAAATTAAAATACCAAGTTCTTCGTCGTTGATCGTATGGTTTTCTTGCTGTGGTTCTCTTGGGCGTTTATCGAAACGTCCCAGAGTTTTCAAATTGTTCACAAGCCTTTTCAAAACTTTACGAGACGGTATTTGTCTATCAGGATATTTTACGCCATACCACCGCAAACTTCTAGAGATATCTTTATCGTTCAAAAAATATGCTTCCATTAGATCAAAACTTACTTGATATGCCATGTTCGCAATAAATTAACACAATAACACTTGTGTAAGTGAATTGAGACTAAACAGATCAATATCCGAAAAACAAACGCTCGCACATACTGTTCCATTTTCAAATTTAAGAACAACATTTAAAAATATCACTTCTTTTTAAAATATCTTAAAAAGTATGCATTCAAACAAACGCTGTCATAAACTGTTCCATTTTCAAATTATAAATTATTTATTTTTGTTTTTAATTTGCCTTCTGTCTAGCTTACAGAGGACGTATTGAAATACAAGTTTTATCATTTCATCTACACGTGCACTTATAATAAGGAAAACTATGTTAGTACCTATTTTATGAAGTGGGTACTTATTTACGAATAATCAATGCTATCTTTGGAATGATAATATCGCTACTTTTCGAACGTCGTCGGCAATAAATAACTTTCTTGAAATTTGACTCAATCATTTTATGTTGTTCCTTTCTTTTAAAATACTATGTTACTTAGGCAGAGTTATTATTTTTTAGCTATTCTTTCGATTGGCATCATAAAAGTAGGGTGTTTTTTTTTTCACATTTAAGTCGGTTCGATTCCCAGCCGAAGCAAGTAATTTTTAGAAAATCTATGAATGCAGAATTACTAACTTTTAAAAATAACATAAAGTCTTCTTTGAGCAAAATTCACTATCTACGATATTTAAGGTACTTCCCCTTCATGTCCCATAACTTTGGGACGCCCTGTATAATACATTCTATACTAAAATATTTAGAAACCCGATGTAGTACGTCATACATGTGTTCTATATTCGGATACAGAAACTAATTAGAGGTTTAACGCATAGGTAATTTAGTGCAGAGCGCGGGAGGGGAGGGCGGGGCGCGTCGCAATCAGAACGTGTGTAAATGACACGTCTCGGTATTTGAGTTGACGTCGCGTCGTTCGTCCTCGCTCCTCCGCCCTCTTCACTACTAAATGCTAAACAAACAGTAGTTAGCTCCCACACCGATGAAATACTATTGCGACTCTACCTAACTACAAGCAATAAATCGAACAACGAGCTCTCTCCAGCTCTTTATGACGTGCCAAAACTAAGTCCCATTTATATTTCAAAGAGCGTAATCCACGACATGGACGACAAAACATCGTGAATCGAATAAAAAATAACAAAAACCCGGTCGTACAATGGGTTCCTGTAGCGAGACTTGTGATATATCGTGCGTGTAGTGAATAGTGCGTGCTTTGTGCAATGGGGTTGAAAATGTTGAAATATTTATTTTCGTCGCGTCACGGCTCCGTTATAATTGCATGAAATCCGGCGCCGGATGGGATGATGTGTATTCTAGTAATCAAACAGCGCCGAGCGCCGCCGGGTTATGTAATAAGCGCATTGTTGGTGAAGGATTACAATTAAACCCGTGAAAGCCCCTCTCGGCCCGACGACTGTCGCGAGCATTCGCATCCACTCTACCCCTCTCTACCCCGGCGGCTCTCTAAAGCGCTTCGGCTTATACACACAACTCAATACATAATAACGGGCGTAGTCACTATACAGGGCGTCCCAAAGTTATGGGACATGAAGGGGAAGTACCTTAAATATCGTAGATAGTGAATTTTGCTCAAAGAAGACTTTATGTTATTTTTAAAAGTTAGTAATTCTGCATTCATAGATTTTCTAAAAATTATTTGCTTCGGCTGGGAATCGAACCGACTCAAATGTGAAAAAAAAAACACCCTACTTTTATGATGCCAATCGAAAGAATAGCTAAAAAATAATAACTCTGCCTAAGTAACATAGTATTTTAAAAGAAAGGAACAACATAAAATGATTAGATTTCTTCTTTTGGGGATACGTGAAAGATATGCTATACAAAAAGCGATACGAGAACGTAGGCGAGTTGCAAACAGAATTGTGCCATATCACATCGAGTGTTCACCATAAAATGATTAGAAAATCAACAGGCAGCGGGCTCATTAAAAGATTGGCGATTTGCGTAAGACAAGAGGGATCACATTTTGAGCATTTAATTAATTAATTTACAAAAAAATACCTACTTAATTGACTACGGCAGTTTCATGTATGTTTTTTATTTGATTAAAATGATTAATTTCACGTTGTTCCTTTCTTTTAAAATACTATGTTACTTAGGCAGAGTTATTATTTTTTAGCTATTCTTTCGATTGGCATCATAAAAGTAGGGTGTTTTTTTTTTCACATTTGAGTCGGTTCGATTCCCAGCCGAAGCAAATAATTTTTAGAAAATCTATGAATGCAGAATTACTAACTTTTAAAAATAACATAAAGTCTTCTTTGAGCAAAATTCACTATCTACGATATTTAAGGTACTTCCCCTTCATGTCCCATAACTTTGGGACGCCCTGTATATGTATACATATACTTTTATAGTCACCCTGGTGTGCAACTGATATTACTAACCATAAGCATACCATAAGTTCACTCTCATAGGGGTAAATGTGGGAAATATTTTTTTCCAGTTGAGTTCAAAAATTGACTTAACTCAAAATAATTTCCTACCTGTTTAACATAGATACTCAAACGCAAGAAATTCAAGTGTAGTAACTATCATTGTAGGATTTTGTACTGGCACCTAGACAAAAGATAAATGCACCTACCACATTCGTTACAAAATGTAAATCCATCACTTCAAAGCGACGGCGACGCACTTGTCGATGGTAAGGCCCGTGGTATTGAATAGTGAACTCAACATTTGAGATACGGATGCATGATATCAAAGAAAAATTGTAAGATTCAAGTTTCATTTCAATCTTGAAATCGCTCGAAATGTAGATGGGTATTAATTGGAACCGTTCGTGAGCTCCGGCTCAAACCGCTCAGGCTCGCGCCACAATACAAGGAATGTACTGAGCTCGAGCTTTGGCTCGGCCTCTGACTCGTTGCTCCATCGCGTCGCTAAAATAAACATTTCGAATCAACTCCGCGCGAATCTCTACTAAAATATTTTTCTCTTTTGCGGCACAGAGCTCGGGCCGCGTCCCGGGAGTGAACAAAAACGGCTAAATTAAACCAGGCGTAGATAACAATAGAGAGCCGGATAGCGCAATATTCGTGATTCGTAAAAAATAAACATTTTGACCGGCCGGCAGCTGCGGCTAGGGGGGTTGTGGGAGGTGTGAGGGGGGGGACGGAACTAATCGTGTTAGGTTATCGCTTGGATCCTCTCGGCCGAGATATCCCGCTCGTTACAACTAACAATGCAATTAAAATGTAAAGCACGCGGCCGCCCCCGAGCTCTCCCCCCCCCCCCCCCCCCTCTATAATCGCCGCCGGTGTGTAAGCTCCACCGTCCGTGTATGCCGTTCGTAGAACATGACTTCATTATGACAATAAGTGTTGAGTTTTTACTTATCTATTGAGACTTGTACCTATAGTTAGATCGGAATGTTGAGCCTTTTAAGTAAGAAGCCCTTCGACTGAGACAGTCACTATAGTGATCTTTAGTAAATTCCATACAATACGTCCGGTTCGAGGATTGAAAACATTTCCCGGTAGAGCTTAGCCCACAAAAACGTTAAACTTGTCTCCCGCTATTTATGTCGTCATGTCAACAAAGTCCTTTTACTTCGGCAAAATCAATATAAAGTTTCTGACGCCCCGTCGCATGAAAATACAAAGACGGCAACTCACACAGAAACTGTAAGAAATGTTCAACCATATGTGACCTGGATGGAAAATTTCATGAATATTTTACCATTTGTGGAAATATTTGAGTTATTCAACCAACACGCTACCCGTATATTGGTTGGGCGATACACGGTCACCAAAGGTGGTATAATGTACAGAGAATTTATGGACGCAGGTTACATTCGCACGGGGCTCCAGTTGTCCGACACGTAATGTAATTGATACAAAACACACCACAGCTTTTACCGATGTGATTCGCACTCACCTTTCCTGAGGCAACAAGCGCTGCGATATTAATTGGAAATATTAATTAATTCATATCGTACGCGTTTATTTACGTTCATTCTAATTAATACCTCCACCCGCACCGCACTTCGCGGGTTTTCCGGACCGCATCCCGGCCACCTACGAGTTATGCTATGCGAGCCTAGTATACACACGTCAAGACACTCGCTTGTCGCTCGACGAGTGTTTATTATTCGTGACGTTGTATATCAAGCCCTATTTCCATACTTGACGCACAATTACATAGCTGCCTACATGTAATCTTGTATATACACGATTTTATTCATTGAAGCCTCATCTGGTCTTTAACCCTGTCATGCAATTGACCGCAGAGCGTCGTGACGCTATACAATGTTACTCGACGACTAATATAGGTATTGCAATCATTAGCTGTGCCATGTGCGTGCGGCCCGCATCCTTTCCATTGATGCATGCGGCGCTACATTTCACTGCAAAGAAAAATAATTATTTTTATTTAATAAGTTCAGCGATTGTTCGCCACCATTTTATTTATGTCAGACAATTTTTTCTTGACGAAGTTACAATGCCATTGAAAACCTCGTGAGTGTGGTTGATGAGTTGTTCTCCAACTCAAAGTTACGAAACCCGCAACTAAGGTGTTTTTATAACCTCAAATTTTGATATTTAAAAGACACACATCAATGTCGTCTTGGATTTGGCTTTAAACAGTCTTATTGGAAATTCCGTCGTTTCGCAAAACGAGGAAAAAAGTAATTATTCCTTACACATTTAATTAAAAACCTAACAATCCTGACAATTTCGGCATTCCCAACATCAGAGTGCTTTGCAACCTTTCGATTTTGATGGTTAAAAAGTTATATATATAATACTCTGAGGTTCGGAACGGCGCTAAAGTGAAAAGTTCCCGTCTTAGCGTAGGTTGTGAACACAGATCAGTTCCAATAATACCGTATTCCTTAGAACTCAATAATGTGGTGTCTCACGTCTATTCGGATTTCACAAGAGCATAGTTCACTAGGTACTTACTTCGGGAAGAGATAAGTCGGCGCGAGTCTCGTCGCTAATAAAATGTGTTTACTTGTTCAAGTTTTATGTGAGTAGTTCTACAGAGATTACCTATCAAAGGGTTGATCGAAGTGTTCAGTTCATACACTATCACGTCGAGTTACTATATTATAGCAATCTCAGTGGCGCACGACTCACGACCCGCCTCCATTTACAGAGCCAAGCCTACACTTACACAGAGCGATACGGATTGCTTTTCGGAACACAACGACAGATTAACCTTTCTGCCCGAGCGCAGATGCTGCGATAGCTCCGGATTTTATGTACACAGCACGTCCTCGTTATACTCTAGGAGTAGGACAAGGACAGAGCTGTAACGAAGCCTGTAACGTAAGCCTTCACGCATGCCGGCTTAAATTACTGTTGTCTGTATTGTAGGTCACCTTGGGGAATCTATTATCTGTGTCCAATGGCTAAGAGCTGTCACATGGCGGTGGTATGATTTAAAAACTAGTCCGGTTGAGAGGAGGCAGTAAATTGCAGCCGCCGCAGCCACCTTCCTGTCCCGCGCCCCACGCCCCGGGGCACTCGCGCCAGAGAACTCTTGAACACGTACAAACACCCACCACCGTCCGCCCCTCGACTACCACCCTCGCCATCACCGCATCATACAGTGGCTGCTCCTTGATAGCAAACAGGCTGACGACGTTTCAGCGCGTCGATGTATACAAAATCAGTGCGGGCGTACGCGGGTAGTTTCCCGTGGGGTGGCCTCGAAGGCAGGGCTAAGCACAATAGAGACTATTCGAAACTATAAGTGGAAACGATTCTTCATTCGCGTTTTAATTAAAGCGCAAAGCTTGGGCGGTGGCGGGCGCGGGCGCGGGCACTGGCGCGAGGGCGACACGGCATGGAATACTTCTTTGTCTCGGAATTTCTTGACATTTTCAAAAACTATTCGAAGTTATTTGATTTGATCCAAATTAAGAAAACTTGTTTACCTATAAATCAGAACATTTAAAAGCAATCTACATTGAATGGAAAACAAATAAATAAGCAATATGGCGATATTTTTAAACCGGCATGTTGTTTACATGTGGCGAGCGAGTGGAAGTTTTTGATGAATTATGCAATTGGGGTGAAACTGGAATAAATAACTATAATAACTACTCGCCGAGGTTCGGAGACGTCAACGGATATTTTTATGATAATACGTGACCGGAATGTTGTTGTTGGTGAAAGATAGTGGAGCAGAGTGTATAGTTCCAGCACACCGACACCTAGACGTTTCGAAATAGACAATACGACAACGACACGGAGACACATTGATACATACACACATATACACATCCACACACCGATATATCGACTCATTGATATACACACACACTGACACATCGACACTGGTGTGTCGATATACATCGACTCATTGATATGATACCGATATATATAGTCGACCGATACATTGATACACCTAAACACACATCGACAGATAGATACGCACTCAGGCATAACGACACATTGAAACACAACACGGTCACATCGAGATACCGATACATCGACACATTGATACGCACACAGCCACGTCGACACACCGATACAAAGACACACAGACACTTCAACACACTGAGCCACACACTGATGCATACACACATCGACACACCAATATACTCACCCCTACACACCGACACTCCCAAGTTTCCGACACACCGATATCCCTCTCTCCACCCACACAGACGCAACGGCTCATCGAGACACATCTAACACGACTACCATGGTACATATTTCATACTGCAACATTTGCAACAAGACGAGGTGCGTCTAAATCTTTACCAAACTCTTTATGTACCTCAATCTGAGGTTATAAATGTGAGGCAATAGTTTTTCCGGTTGAATGCTCTACTTTACATCAAGACCCACCTAGCCTCGTCTCTACCTGACATAATCAGGGAAAACCAGATTTGGAAAGTTCCGTTAATAGAACCAATCACATACATAACATTAATGATTGGTGTTAGGTACGTACATGAGTATGTAGTCGCGACTCTGAGCGACCAGCATCACCTTGCGCACTCATTGTGTTGAGCTTAGTGTATGCATGCACCTAACAATGGGACACAGCACCGGGCACCAAACCCGCACCCCACCGCGCCGCGCATTGTACTCGCTAATGCAATTTCTTATTCCGTCATAAAAGAAACTTTACATAATGCATGTATTTTCGATAATTTATGGAGTAGTGTCGTCACATGAGGGTTCCGCTCCACGCGAGATTCACCATCGCCATTGTGTCGTCGGCCGTCCATTCGGTCGTGGTGTTGCGGTTATATTTCATATTTAGAAAACTTGCAGCTAATGTTGCTGTTTTGTTCCCAAGGTCTGGGAGACGTGGTCATCATTCATCGTCGCCGCTAAGCGAGACCCCGGCTGTGACGAGGATAACTGACAAACATTATGCAATCTCAACAATGTTTGAATAAAATTATAACGAGTATAATATTATTTTGTAGTATTTTCTTATTCTTATACTATATTATTTTTAACCACCTCCGTGGCTCAATGTAAAGAACGTTGGGTTTACGATTCGGAGGTCGCGGGTTCGATCCCCAGCAGGGTACATGTTTAAGCACTCGGTTTGGTTGGTGGTAGGGCATTTTAAATGTCCGCCTGGCTAGCTACCACCATCTTATCTAAATCTGCCGCCAAGCAACAATGCTAATAGCATTGTTGTGTTCCGGTTGTCAGAGATAAGAGAGCCAGTCCCCCAAATGTGTTAGGGTTTCCGGGTCAGTACGCTTCCACCTTCGACCTCATCTTCACTTAACATCAGGTGTGATTGAGGTCAAATACCAACCCGTTGTGCATAAAAAAACAAACAAATACAAATATAGTTGTACAAATATAGCCGTGCTGCCTTGGTCTCATCATTTTGAATGTCATCATCATTATCATGTCGGTCACAGGACGACGACTGCAGAACATAGGCCTCCAAACTCCAAGCATTTATTTCAACATAAGATACATGATATCATTTGTTGAATGTCAATTTAAGTCTGCTGGAAATCTGTCAGTCAGTATTTCCAAGCTACTACTACATATAATTTCAGAGTGACCGGTTGGGGCTTTATTAGTTCGTCTGTCCACCTTTTGAATTTGCTTGAAAGAAAAGTCAATATTTCGCACAAAAACATTTAACACTTATCATTTAATTAAGAAAGCATTACTGATGTTACAACATTAATATGTAGGTAGGTATTCATTTATGTATGTACAATGTCTAGATAAGCTATATATGTAATATATTATTTATGCTCTCATTATTCTCATTTATTATTCTGTATGTATGACTATGATTATATATAACTATTGTTATAATGTTAGGTATATTTATTATTCATATTTAGTATAATGGTATTGACATTATAATGATGTATTGTATTTTTCGTTTGCAGTTTTGCTCTACACTACGCAGCAGTAGTGTATGTTTCAAACTCCTTTGTCATGGTTGTCTGGAAAAGGTCGCTACAAGCGACAAGACCGCCTTTGTGCATCTCTTTAAATTGTTTCTCAGTGTATATTTTTATTGCGAGTACAATAAAGATTTTTTCTTTTAGTTCTTAACAGTATCCGCTGGCTCAACATTTTCCGAAGCGGAAGTCGCGTGTTCGATTCCCGGCGGAGTACATGTGTGTTTAGTACTCGATATCACTATCTTATCTAAGCTTGTTACTAAACAGTAATGTTATATTCTGCCTGTTTAAGATAAGATACACAGAGCCATAGATAGGTTGGAGCGTTGGAGGTCCGAATTCCTTCATTTTATATCAGGTGCGATTGAAGTGAACACCCGTGTACATAAAACAAATGAAATGTGCTCACCAAAACAAAGTTCAAAACAGGGTGAAATTAGTTTTCTACTTTTTTACCGAATAGGAATAACTTTACCGCAGACATGTTTAATGGAAGTGGAAGTCTGTGGTCTCTGCCTACCCCTCGCCTACCCCTACGGGAAACAGACGTGACATTATATATGTAT
The DNA here is from genome assembly GCA_949316235.1 of Oegoconia quadripuncta. Classification (NCBI taxonomy): domain Eukaryota; kingdom Metazoa; phylum Arthropoda; class Insecta; order Lepidoptera; family Autostichidae; genus Oegoconia; species Oegoconia quadripuncta. Next base: position 20,116,389 of record OX438759.1, on the reverse strand, counting down.
GAATATATTTAATTTGTTTATTCCGAGGGAACTACTCACTTTATCGGGATGAAAAATACCCTATGTTCTAATCCAGGGTATGTTCTACCTATGTACAAAAATTTCATCCTAATCCGTTCACCCGTTTCGCCGTGATTGAGCAACAAACAAATAAATAAACAAACATCCAAACTTTCGCATTTATATTATTAGATTATCGCGTGTTTTCGATAGAGGCTTGCTTTAATGCCATACTTTTTTGTAACAATATAAGTGAAAAAAAGCGTTTGCAAAAAACTTTGTGGTACGTATTTAACGTGAAACGACTAAACCCCTCGTGTGCCGGCCGCGGGGCTCGTCCGACCGCAGCACTCCGACGGCGACCATTACCCGCACGTACACGCGACGGTCGGACCCTGCCAATTCCTGCACGATTCCAATCTCCCATCATATTGTCACGGCACATCCATTCAAGCTTCCAATCAAACTCACTCAAAATTGCCGCCACGCAAATTAAATGCCATCAAAATACTCGTGATGTTGAAGTGCTCGAAAGAAGCATATTTCAATTCGTGTTTATCTTGAATTAGTATACCCTGCGGCTCGGCACGCAAGTAGCTGGATTTCGTTTACATGTGTGATTTGTTTTCTCGCGGGTCCTGCTCACTTTATCAGGAATAAAGTAGTTTCTAGGACATATTATACCTGTGTAAAAAAAAATCATCGAATCGTCGTCCAAACAAACCAAGAAATATGAGTTATACATTTAGTAAAGAGATAATCTGGAATTCTAGCAAAGCCTATATAAATTATCCTAATTCTAGTTATAATGTCGCATCATGTTCTCGTCAGAAACGCATAAAAACCCCATAAAATTGTCCAGTCGTGTCGTCGGCCCGGCGGCAGCCTGTCCGACCGCGCGAGCCGGATCCACGTCAGTTAAGATGAAATTATTCCACAGAGTCAAGCAATATAGAGAGTTGTGTCCGCTCCGCAACAGACACGGGGTGTGTTCCCATTACCCATTAACAAGTGCACCAAATTTCGATTTACTCTAAAATCAACAGGGGCTTATCTTTATAGTAACAGCTTTCCGCCCGCGATCTTGTTCACGAAGACTTACTTTTTTTTTTTTTTTTTTTTTTATGCACGACGGGTTCGTACTTGACCTCAATCACACCTGATGTTAAGTGAAGATGAGGTCGAAGGTGGAAGCGTACTAACCCGGAAACCCCAACACATTTGGGGGACTGGCTATCTTATCTCTGACAACCGGAACACAACAATGCTATTAACATTGCTGCTTGGCGGCAGATTTAGATAAGATGGTGGTAGCTAGCCAGGCGGACATTTTAATATGCCCTACCACCAACCAAACCGAGTACTTAAACATCGTAAACTCAGTGTTGTTTACATTGAGCCACGGAGGCGGTTACTTTATCGTATAGGAAACCTTTTACTGAGATAAAAACTTCCATGTCTTTTTCCATGTAATATTCTATCTGTCTAATTTCAGCCAAATCGGTTCAGTGGTGATGAAACTTTTTTTAAATGAAAAATTGGATTTAGTTTCCTAAGTTCAACCAAAAGTGAATTCGCAAAGCCTTAGTATCTAGTACGACATCTACAAATTGTCGGCGAATCCTCCGCTACTAACCTAACTTAACCAGCCATCAAGGGATATCAATATAATGGCAGTTGGAACAGTACGAACCAATCCTTGCTGTCACTTAACTTGCAAACTATCTCTTATCATGCTCTTTCTCATATTGCAAACCCACTATTGGTGCCAACTGACGTCACCACAATCATACTCAATCAAGCCCAGCTGCAATATCGGAGTTGCAGATAATATGCGTAATACATAAAATTTCAATTAAAATCGAACAATCAAATTACGTACTTCATATTTCTTGCGTTATTAATTTTCTGCGTGGTCGAGAGCCAATCCCATGGCCCGTTAGCAGTGCGGGCGCGCGGCTCGAGGGCGGCTCGCGCGACCAAGTGGGTCAAGGCGGCTATTTCAGACGCAGATATTGCAGCGGAGTGTATGGGAATAGTCTCTCCGACGATATTGCTACTTTATTGCTTCTAGCTGCAGTTCCGTCCGACTTCCCGTCCGTAGTGAAGAGTTGTGGTTCAGCTATATACATCATGTAGATATGTGTAGTAAAAACTTGGCTCCGTTCGGTCGGTAATGCATGCACGCTCAAGCGGCTGAGTTCGCGTTTTGATGGAGTGGCTTCCATTACTATAAGAGCATATTATCTATACCTAGTAAGTTTTTATTTAAAAAAGTTGGTCGTGAGTCGGCAGTGTTCGTAATTACGGCGGTTCTGTGCCGGGGGAGGCGAGGGGTGAGGAGGACCGGCTGGTTTTACTGCCGGTGAACAATGCCTGTTTACACAGGGATATTTGTTTTGTTGTCGCTGGCAACAGGCAACTACAGCTCTGCTCTCAAACAATTCGACCCGCTTTACGACTTGGTTCACTCCTCCGCCGCCGCCACTGCGCCATTTAATCTTTCACCGGGAACGACTTGCGAAACGAACTAATCCTCTGAGAAATAAAACTGTTCGTTTATAAAAGTAATAGAACAGAATTTGGAGGGAGCGACGATGACGAATGTTTATTTGCTCTCATCGACCACCGGAGTGCGGAGTGTGTGGCGCGATGCAGTGCGCGGTTGAGTTTCGAGGAAGCTGCGGTGGAGGGCCGGGGCCCGCATGCCTTACGAGGCAGCACATGTCGAGTGTTTACCCGAGCGCGACAGACCACCCCGGTGGTCAGGAAAGGGGGGAGGAGCAAAACACGCGACCTGATTATGTCGGTTCGGTGTCCGCCTCGGAACCAGGCCCGGCCGCACAGATAGCTAGACACTTCCCGCTACACCTACATACTAAAAGCGGCTAAGACGCGCACACACTACTACAAAGTACTAACTAGAAGTCTAGATTAATCTTGTTAGGAAACATGATCGCTGTTTCTCATAACTATGCGAAACCCATTACGGATCTGTTTACTGTTTACCTTCGTACTGACGAACAGCTCTCTTTGCGCTTATCGCATTTCTGAAAGTTTAAACATGATCGTGTTTACGTTCACCAATTTCATGTTGCCTTTCGTTGGTAAATTAAACAGAGTACGTAATTGACATAATGGCGATAAAGTAAAAGTTGTGACTGAAATGTGCGATAACTTATCTGCTACAAGCCTACTGGTAATATTAACCAAAATTTATTCATTATGAACATAATCCCGAAACTATATTTTCTCTGACTTAAGAATATGTTCAAGGATATTAATTAGAAAAGTATTAACATTGCAACAATTTACGGCAACTTAATGTAAGTAAGAAATAATCTGAAATTATTTAGGAAAGCAATTATTTTTCACATAAAGTTACTAAGCCATTTAAGGGACAATGTATACGCTTTTATAATGAGGTTACAATAGACTGCCTTTAAAATAAAAACTACCATAAAACGGAAACTGTGCTGAAATCTGTATAACATTTCTGACTCATAAGACAATAAACAAGCATGGACATGAATGGCTCGGTATAATTCAGTAAATTTTTTTTTCGTTGTTTTGTTAAATCACAAATTATATCACTTATACTTATTTAAAAGAGCAAGCCATGGGTTTGTAGCTCCATCCCCTCGGGGGCGGGAGTCAGACTTGTGAATGAGCGGTAATTGTATATCATATTAACCATTTTAGATGTTATTTTTATAATTTACGAAATAAAATAAATTTAATTTGAAATGTTTATGCGGAATGCACCGAAGTGTCTTTATCTAGATGTTTGTGAAGGATCGTCAAAATAAGCATTAGCTTAGCATACCCGTCGTGGGTGGCGCCCGCCGCTCGTTCCTCTCCCGGCCGCATGTTAACCGTTTTTGTGAACCGATTACTGTCCGTAAACTCACGCCTCTCCGGGACTGCTGTTACTACCTACCTACTAACATTGTTTCACATTAACTTGCGTAATTAACCCTCTGTGAGACTAACAGACGGGGGGGAGACAAATGCCAACCAACTCCTTCCAATGCTGGCTTCAATTTTGTTATAAATGTTGTTGATTTTCCGACTAAATAAATATGAATATATTTTTTTCATTAACAAACGACATGTGATTCTATTGCATTGTATTTTTATTAACAATTTAATAGACTAATGCTATTTGCCGAACCCCCGGATAAATGCAATAACCTCGGAGAGCAAATAAAGCGAATTCCCCTCGTTCCAAACAACTACATTCATATCAACTAATTCCTGTCGGACCGTCTCCTACCCGTTCGTGTCGACCGCCCCATTATGCCTGCTGTATACGATAATCTTATAAAAAGTTTTACGATTTCAAAAGGAATATCCTTCTGTTATTTACTATTATTCCGAGCAAGATCAAGTTACGGACAACGGAGAAGATCCTTGATCCATTTTCGGAAGAAAACGTTAACTATACTATAGGTAGGGTCTTCAGGCATAGAGTCGGGTTAGTGCCGCGGAGCGTGTAGTGTGACGCGACATCAATGCTGCGGTTGGAGGACCTTATGCCGACGCGATAAGAGCCACATCCGTTCCCATGTGATGTGAGATAGCGACACAAAGCCGACACTTTATTTATCCAGAGCGTACATGTTCTCGTTACTTAGCTTACAAACATAGAGCTACTAAATGTAGAGCTGCCTAATGTTATACTTAACGTTAACTACGTTATGAACATTCAGCCAGATTACTTTGTAATTTATGACGAGGAAATGTAGCGTTTAGTGCAAAGCGGGTGTTAAGTTTTATGTGACGCTATAATTACAATGGAGCTGGAAATAAATGTCCACTCGGCGGTAACTACTTTCCATCAGGTGGGCCGGTGACCTGCACTCAACGAGTTTTTAAAACACATCAAATAGCCGCTACCAACACATAAATGCAGAGATAAATGTTATAATAAATATTCATAAAACGAAACTAAAAACAGTCTGAAAAGTTATACATTATCCAACTGATCTTTAAGGATTAAAACCCTATAGGGCTTATTAGGTAAGTAAAATAGAAGGTATTGGCATAGGTAGCCAATCTGGATGTTTGTTTGTTTGTTGATCAATCGATGAAATTTGGAACATAGGTAGAATATATCCTGGATTAAGACATAGGATGTTTTTTATCCCGATAAAGTGAGTAGTTCCCGCGGGATAAATAAATCTAACTATCTAACTAATACTATAAATGCGAATGTTTGGATGTTTGTTTGTTTATTTGTTGATTTGTTTAGTTGATGAGGGGATTTGGATGAAATTTGGTACATAGGTAGAATATATCCTGGATTAAGACATAGGATGTTTTTTATCCCGATAAAGTGAATAGTTCTTGACACTTGGTTCTGATCAGCAATGTATACCGATTTAGTCTCTGCATTTAGAATGGTATAAGCGCTTCCTGGCTTCCGAATTCCTAATTAGAATGTTCCTAATTAGATTTTTCACAAATAGGATAGTGTTATAAGCGGTTATAAAGGGCTGTACTAGTACTTATACGAGTATTTGACAGCTGGAACTGTCAACGCTCGTAGACACAGACCAAAGGTTTGTCTGTGCTCGTAGCCTTTGAAATTTTTATATACATGCGTGTTTTGTATTACCGGTGTAGCAAATATATTCTAACCCAAGAAGCTGTTTTATGGCAGATTCATCTATCTGTAGAAGATTTGACATGTCCCGCGTGTTAGGTGCGTGTGATCGATCACAATCCGTCGGATGCTCGTCGCGCGGCGGCGGCGGCCGGCGCGGGCGCAGCGCAGGAAGTTGGATTGGGAGCAGGGTGGAGCAACGCTCTACGTTACACACCATTAACAAATAGTACCATATATTACGTTAGGTATTATAAAACAAAGTTGAGTTCTCACCTGGAATGAGATAGATAGATAGACGTAGGTAGCCGGCATCGTGGTGGGACCGTTTCTAATGAAAGGCTTATTTCGAGTAGTGGAGTAAAAGGAGACTGAAATGATGACATATAACTGAACGATGCATGGATTAAACTTAAGCCTACTGTGGCATACAGAATGTCCATCCGGGCTGGGATTCCAGTGAAGTGAGGCATCCTAAAAAATAGCGTTCCTTGTACCAATTGAAGTTAATCTCATCGTGGCGCATATAATTGAGAAATAAATGCGAATGGACCAGACTGTAGTTAGTCGACAAGGACACGACATGAATACCAGTCTACCTAGGTAGCAGTATAGCGTGCCCTCCATACAGACAGAAAGGTACCTACCCTAGCAAATAAGTTTTCCTCGAAATGCATTGTCAAGACAGCTGATTCATACTGATGTGAACAGAAATATTCTAAACAGCTATAAGAGTAAGTTATTGCTATAAGAGTAAGTTATTGCCTTGTAGTTTAGCTATTTTTATTATTTTGCCTATCCTGTGACAAAACCCTGTGCACGTCACTGCTAGGTAGGTAACTCTTCCAGAATCAAGCTTCGGAGACATTCCATTTGTGTGGAACACATGGAATGTTAATTCCACTGAAACTTTTGAAGACTAAGGGCCGTATTGACGGGGCAGTCTCAGGATTGAGATCGAGTCTCACTCTCAATAATATATTATATATTTGATACTGTTCAAATTCAGATTAGACGGAACAAATAGAATAATCTCAAGTATCATTCTATAAGTTTTTCTCAGTCTTGGGATAGTGTTATTAATACGAGCCTTTAATGTCTTGTTACACTTATATACAGCTTATATTTATATTTATGTGTGTGTGGAAAATAAATGGTATAAAAATAAATAAAAATATATTTTATCGAAACCAAATGTTCCATAAAACTGGGTAATGTACCTAAGTAGACACCTACATAGATAATATGATGGTTCAAACTAACGCTCTTCGTTGTAACTGGGTAATGTACCTAAGTAGACACCTACATAGATAATATGATGGTTCAAACTAACGCTCTTCGTTGTAACTGGGTAATGTACCTAAGTAGACACCTACATAGATAATATGATGGTTCAAACTAACGCTCTTCGTTGTAACTGGGTAATGTACCTAAGTAGACACCTACATAGATAATATGATGGTTCAAACTAACGCTCTTCGTTGTAACTGGGTAATGTACCTAAGTAGACACCTACATAGATAATATGATGGTTCTAGCTAACGCTCTTCGTTGTAACTGGGTAATGTACCTAAGTAGACACCTACATAGATAATATGATGGTTCAAACTAACGCTCTTCGTTGTAACTGGGTAATGTACCTAAGTAGACACCTACATAGATAATATGATGGTTCTAGCTAACGCTCTTCGTTGTAACTGGGTAATGTACCTAAGTAGACACCTACATAGATAATATGATGGTTCAAACTAACGCTCTTCGTTGTAACTGGGTAATGTACCTAAGTAGACACCTACATAGATAATATGATGGTTCAAACTAACGCTCTTCGTTGTAACTGGGTAATGTACCTAAGTAGACACCTACATAGATAATATGATGGTTCAAACTAACGCTCTTCGTTGTAACTGGGTAATGTACCCAAGTAGACACCTACATAGATAATATGATGGAGATATAGGTATCTCGCAGTTACAACGAAGAGCGAACAATAAATAGTTACTAGGGTAACTATTTTAAAATTCTAATTGACCTAAATATTATGTACAGTCAAAGAATGGGAAACATTGTTTTGTATGCAGTTTATCGGCCCCATTTTGGTTGGAAGAGATCTCTCTTAGAGTCTCTCTAATGTAACTTCTTGTATGTGCGTTTGGAAACACTAAAACATTAGCGTTAGGGAACACTAAAACTTATAAATAAAGTATCTTTTGTTCCTTAAATTTTAGTTTAACAGCAGAAATATAAGCGTCCTTACATACGAGTAGATACATACATAACGCCATGGCCTTTATCGATAATACGGTGGTCAGAGATAACACAAACATGAGTGTTTGGGCGTCACAAACATTAAACAACAACCACAGTGTACCTACTCCTCGAAATACAGAGAAATGCACACGTGACAGGTGGTGAGCCCACGTGCTAATCTGTAGATGTTTTTTTGTCGTGGAAAATTTAGTCGCCGTTTACGACACCCGCGGGAAGAGACGGGTTAATTCTATTATTACCTATATGTGCCGAAACAACAAAGTTATCCGTGAATACACTAACAGCTAAAGGCATCCCGTTTCATTTTTTTTTGGTTTTTATACGGGTTAGCACTTGACTTCAATCACACCTGATGTTAAGTAAAGATGAGGCCGAAGGTGGTAGCGTACTGACCCGGAAACCCCATCTTATTTGGGGGTGTGGGTATTTTATATCTGACAATCGGAACACAACAATGCTATTATCATTGCCGTTTGGCGGCAGATTTAGATAAGATCGTGGTAGCTAGCCAGGCGGACATTTAAACCACCAACCAAACCGAGTACTAAATATGTACCCCGCTGGGGATCGAACCCGCGACCTCCGAATCGTAAACCCAATGTTGTTTACATTGAGCCATGGAGGTGGTTTTGTTGTGTGAAGCCTTATGCAGGTGTTTAGTTACTGACGGAACCCTTCAAGCTACGAGTCTGCACTGCATTGCCTTCGTCCGAACAGGCAGAGAATATAAATACCGGCAGACCACAGCATTAGTCCTCCGTCCACGTGCACACCCGTTACAATTAACATTATTTTTCACAGAAGTAACTTGTAAGCCATCCTCAAGTAATTGTGAAACTCTCCCATTCAGTAGGTAGGCATTTAAAAAGTTTCACGATTTTAAAAAGTATTGAGTCGTCAACGACAACAAAGACGAAATTCACGTTTTATGGACAATGGTATTCTCTCTAGTACGCGTACCTACCTACCTTGTTAAATTTCTGTTTAATTGACGCCATGTTTTCGTGATGCGAAGTGTTGGTTGGTACCTATGGCGGTACGAGCCCATGTACCGCATGGTGTCCCCTCGCCTCGTGCGGGTCGTGAACAAACAGCAATTGATATTCGTGGAATTATTCAATAACCCAACTTATCACATCTACGAGTATAATGCGTATGCATGAACATGGCGGCGCACAGCGGGGCTCATAAATATGTTGATATCGCGTGTACCTACCCATTCGGTGTACTTACTCGATCGCCGGCTTAATCCACCGTATCGCCTATTGAATGCCTTCAATACTTCATTACAGCGACCCCGCCACCCCTCCCCCATGCTCCCCCCTAGCCGCCGTCGTCGCCCGCTGGGACCTAATAAGTGCGCCAACATAATGTATTTATACAAAATCGAGCATCGAACCCACACCGTGTTAATGACGTAGGCAAAGGCAAAAGCTTATGCAAGTATTATCTAGATGAAATGACACCTCTGAGGCTCGAGCATTGGCAAAGTGGCAACTACGGCCGAGACAACATACACATGCGTATCACAAATTAATTTCCTATTCAGCCAACAGCACTAAGCCAGTACTACTAGGTAACATTAAGCCAGTACTACTAGGTAACACTAAGCCAGTACTACTAGGTAACACTAAGCCAGTACTACTAGGTAACACTAAGCCAGTACTACTAGGTAACACTAAGCCAGTACTACTAGGTAACACTAAGCCAGTACTACTAGGTAACACTAAGCCAGTACTACTAGGTAACACTAAGCCAGTACTACTAGGTAACACTAAGCCAGTACTACTAGGTAACACTAAGCCAGTACTACTAGGTAACACTAAGCCAGTACTACTAGGTAACACTAAGCCAGTACTACTAGGTAACACTAAGCCAGTACTACTAGGTAACACTAAGCCAGTACTACTAGGTAACACTAAGCCAGTACTACTAGGTAACCTAACCTAAGATGACACATACATCAATACGATGCAAACATCGGCGACTTCAGGACGCGATGTCGCGCCGCTCCCTGTGACGCGTGTCGGCCCTTTCATCCTAATGAGTTGTATCGGTTGTCACAGGTACAGTTAGCGTCATAATTATTCATTATAATGTTTTACATGATCAATGGTATCAAGCTATCTTAGTTATATACCTATCATCAGCGGTTTTTTTTATTATTATTTATATCACAGAATCCACACTTATAAAATAATTGTCTATAGGCTAGCTAGATGGTTATTTCAGAATACAGTAACTTAATTAGGAGGATGCTACCGTTGATGAGCAAAACATCACTGTATGAATAACTATCACAGCGACTGTACCTTACTTAGGTACTGTTATTCACTTCACACACACACATACATAGGTACAATATATACGTTGATATGATAAAAGCGTTCAATTTCATTCCTATTATCATATCGGATTGGATTGAAATGAAAGCTAACCGACCGGCCAGCAGCCCCCCTCACCTCCCACCACCGCGCCGCAGCCCTCGAGCAAATATAAAAAATCAATATTGATGAAGTGATTGAAAAATTATATCAGGTAAGTACCTGCCTACCTACAAAAAGTTCGAAGCTCTAACAAGCGTGCACCTAACCAAATAGAAAAGTGTCAATTCCCTCGTATTGTAGTCACTCGCCTGCACGTGACCGGTCGCAGGACGGTCGCCAAATTGATGGTTATTGTTACTAACGACGTGTGTCGTTGCAGACCGCCTTGTTCTATATGTGCAGCTGTCGTATTGTACACTGATTCTTACAATAACATGGGAATAGACTCCAAACCTGCTACAATACCAAAACCACACAATACGCGCTCATTGACTATTCAATATTCGTCTCTATCAATTCTCAATTGTCTCAAAGTAAATCCAATTAAAGTTATTTTATTTCCATGACGTAACCCCCGCGGGAGACGTAGGTACGTAGGCAGGGAAACATGCTGTTCTCTATTCGAGACTCGCTCGCTATTGACTTTGTAATGTTTTGTATCGCGACGTCGCTCGCGTCGTCTCGGTTCTGTATAAAATAAATAAATATCGTAGGAAAGTTCGCCCACAGTCGCGCATAAATATAACACGACCACACAAAATTCGTATGAATCAAACTACAGAGCATTATTTATGAAGAACTATAAACTACGAGACAAAGATTCAATGTTGCTGCATTGTCCCACAGCTCAGTATAAAGCGAAACTCTCTGTAATAAACCTGCAAAGTTCTGGAACGTCACACGAGGCGAAGTTGAAACGAGGTTTGTGCTGGCACGTACGTAAGTAGGTACTATGATGTGAATCTTACGCTGAAACGTGCAGGAGCGGACGTTGTCGGCCGCGGCAGCCATGTGGGCCCAGGCCATTGGCCCCCGTCCTGGCCATAACTAACAACATTGCTCGCCATTTCCCTGCCCACGGGTACAGCACTCTCTGCTTCACTATCGCGCCCGACCGCGCTATAAACAAGCCGTAAACTACATTCGATCCCCTGGCTCCGGTCGCGCGACGCGTCGCTCAAGCCCGCTGCCAACTATGCGCGTTGCAATGTTAATGCCACTGCGCCACTCCCCGCACTTTGTACCCAATCTATAGCTATCGGCGAGTAGCACAAATGGACATAGTCAAATATGTCACTCACTACTTATACCATTACTAGTTTGACGGCAGAGAGCTTCAACAAACGACTTAGTTTGGTTTCTAGCGGTTAGTCAACTTGTCAATCAGTGGCTCAACCATAATACATATATTGGGTCTTCACCTATCATATATATATATATATATTATATGTACCAATTCCTGCGATTTTCAAAGCTATATCCAAATTTGTTTTTTATTTGGAAAATGGAATATTATGTCAAGGTTTCACATGAAATATTGTTTTATTTCTGAGCACATGAAAAGAGCTCTGTTCAAATTTTTTTTATTATTGAACAGAGCTCTTTTCATGTCCTTCCCATAATCATTTCTTAGATTCGCTGAAACTTTTATAAAGCGGTTACTTTTAAACATGAACGCTGCCTATACTTAACTTAATGTTATCCGATAATACAAACAAAGTTTAGTTAAATTTGGATTTGCCGTTCCCAAAAAAAAATCAAAAATGTTTGTATGGAGAAAACAGTCTTAATGAAATTCTTCATACAAAGCGCCAATTTCATAGGTATGGACCTAATATATAACCAATACAAAGGCGCAAGTGTGGGGGGTCTCTAATACGGGCCTTACAGTGGTTCCCAACACTAGACAAAGCCTGGGTCGTGTAGAAATTACAATAAGAAAAAAAAAAGCTAACTTCCTGGAAGCCTGTAAGTGGCCGGTCGCGTGTGTCTTAGGAATTAGGTTTAAAAGTTCTATAACTATTCAAAGCATTAAGAATAATTATATCTTAGATGTAAGACTCCTACAAGAAACATGTAAGGGTGCGCGAGTGAGGTCATTGACACGCTGCATTATTATCTACTAGCTTTGCGCCCGCGACTTCGTCCGCGTGGAAGAATTTATCAAAATCGGTTCAGCAACAAAATTTGCCAATATGTTAATCCAGGTCCTAATCTGTCTACCCACCAAATTTCATCCAAATCCGTCTAGTCATATAGGCGTGAAGAGGTAACAAACATACATACATACAGACGTACACACACACAAACTTTCGCATTTATAATATTAGTTGGGAAGAATAAGAACGACCTATACTAAAAGGTTGCGGGTTCGAATCCTGCTAGGGGCATATGTTTATATGTAAAGTATGGAGAATTGGACCCGAGTCACAGAATTAATATAGTACTAACCCGAGTTAAGGATGTTTTCATTTATAATATGTACTTATATAAAAAAAAAGTATTTGTATAGAATGTCAACTATCTGGTATCATAACTAAATGGCGCAGTGTGTAATGTTCAAGGATATTTATTTATTTTTTATATATATATGTATATAAATATAGGGAACATAATTTAATGTAGGTAAGTGGCTGCACAGCGCGCTCAGATATACTCGTACTGTAGTTCTTCTTCTTTTCGTGTCGAGGCAAGTTTCAAATTGTATTGGACCAAAACTTAGCCACTCTAACAGCACTCATACTGTAGTTATGGTTGACAGACGAAACTTCGTAGGGGATATCATATGAAATGTCGGGAGAATCTAGACGGGACTCGTCTATCCGACTATCTGGCAACCCTAACTGTAGTAGAATGCCTATTGAGGAACATAAAAACAAGTAATTATAATACTTAAGTATCCTGACCACTATACCAAAAGGTTGCGGGTTCGAATCCCGCTAGGCGCATATGTTTGTGTGATGAATACGGACATGTGTACCCGAGTTATGGATGTTTTCATTTATAATAAGTATGTATTTACAAAAAAAATATGTATTTATGTAGTATATCAACCATCTGGTATCCACAACACAAGCCTATAGTTGCTTACTGTGGAACTAGATGGCGCTGTGTGTATGTGTAAGGATGTTTATAAAAAAAAACAATTTTCATCACAAAGAATAACTTATGTATATAAACAGGCACCAACTTGAACTAAGTATTCCATTTACCAGGGATCGAACCTCGTCCTCGCAAATTGGGAGACAGTGTCTCCTCCACTGAGCCACCGACGCAATGTGTAGATAACTGATTTGATGCTACTTTGCGACACCGAAAACTAGCCAATGCATACCTACTTATATTAAGTTCCACATTTCTAAATAGTATAGGTAACAATTAAATGTATTTTATAAGTGTCGCTAAATGGATCAAAGTTTTCTTATTCTTATGTAAACACTAATAAAATTACATATAAATGAACCTGTTTAATCACAACCTCATTTTTATTGCAAAACAACTAATAAAACTCTCTTCGTCTTCGTAGGACATAATTTGTATGGCTCCCTGGAAAGTTTTCTTGCATTTATAATAGCTAAGTGTCTAACTTAGACACTTAGACAGTCTAAGTTTATTAGTTGAACAAAATAGGTAAGTTCGTTTTGTATTTATTGTCTTTGTTTATTGCCTTCCATATTAACGCTAAATGTGCACTATACACTACACCCCATAACACCTTGTCTGTTGTATATACTAGTTTCCTGGCCAACCTCGGGCTATAGCAGAATACCAGTGTTTTACCCAGGCATTGGGTAAAGTCACACACTGAGCTATAACCCTTTTGTATTACTGCGGCACACACACAAATTAGTTGTAAGTACATCCCTCTTTGATTTGAAATGTAAGTTTTAACCGGGGTACTTTTGCTTTATATGTATAGCATAACATAACTGTGTGTGTATCTGTAATGCCAATAAAGTTTTTATCTATCTATCTATCTATCTATCTAAGTAAGTGTTTTCTTTCTGCTACCCATACAGATAATGCGGAGACTAAAATGCGAAAGTTTCGATGTTTGTTGGTTGCTCAATCACGGCGAAACTGATGAAGGGGTTTGTATGAACATTGGTGTATAGTATAGGTAGAACATAGCGTGGATACCATAAGATATTTTTATCTAGATAAAGTGAGCACGTTCACGCGAGATAAATAAATTAAACCTATCCGCGATAAGGCTTTCCACACAGGCGAAGCCGCGCGCGGAAAGCTAGTACGTGAATAATTATTAACCATATGTGGCAATAAATGATATAGGTACCGCCTAATTGTGTTCTATTGTTATCATCAAAAATTATTGTAAATTATTTTGCGCAATAAAGAATATTTGTATTGTAGTGACAGCAATGTAATCATGTCTTTCAAAATTACTCTTCAATAAAATATGGAAGATTAGCTTTCCGCCCGCGGCTTCGCCTGCTTGGAATAACTTTATCGCGGAAATTTGTTTATCCCGCGGGAACTACTTACTTTATCGGGATAAAAAATATACTAAATTTCAATCCAGCATTTCTTCCACCTATATACCAAATTTCATCTAAATCCATTCATCCGTTTCGCCGTGATTAACAATAAACAAACTGTGGGAAAATATAAAGTAAGAACACTAGATGTTTACATGGCAAATGTATATTTGGAAGTGATTGTCACAGTAAAAGCAGATGTTCTATACTAAAAATTCAAAATAAAATAGTTCTAATATGGCCAGTATCACATCTTACAACATCCACCCGTAATGACCATATTCAGAAGCCTTAGTAATAACAAACAAACACTGTAACATAAAGAAAAACATTGTAACATAAAGTAACTACGCCTTAACTAAACCTATACTATTGATACACCTTTGATGTGCAACTTTCCCAAGACATTTTGTCAACACGTCAGCTAACAGGTCACTGGACTTAGTGTATTGAAGCACAATCACATTTTCAGATACCTTTTCGCGAATAAAATGGTACCTAACATCAATATGTTTCGATCTGCCGTGGTGTATAGGATTATGAGCTAAGTTCTGCGCACTCTGACTGTCACTGCAAATGGTTATACTAGGATATTTAATATCACATACCTCGGATATCAAACGACGTAAGTAAATAGCCTCTTTCGCAGCATCAGTCAACGCCATGTACTCGGCTTCGGTAGAAGACAGCGCCACTGTAGGCTGCTTCTTCGATGCCCACGAGACAGGTCCATTTGCCAGTTTGAAGCAATAACCTGTGTAGGAACGACGATCATGCACACAGTTCGCAAAATCCGCGTCCGTATAACCTACGAGAAGTTCTCCTGTCTTCTTATAAATAATAGAATGATCTATAGTTCCTTTTAGGTACTGAAGTACTCGTTTCGCTGCCACCCAATGCGTGCTGTTATATTTGTTGTTATACTGACTAAGATAGCTAACAGCAAAAGCAATATCAGGTCGAGTATTGACAGCAAGGTACATTAGACAACCTATTAAATTCAGATAGGCATAATGATTATTCTTACAATCCGAATCCTGAAGAGCACCTATTTTGCTATTCGCCAAGGGAGTGTCGTACTCTTTTGCCTGCCCTAAATTGAATTTTTCTAGTAGGAATTCAATATATGACTTTTGATTGACTCGTATTTCACCATTTTCCGTTGAGATATTTAATCCCAGATAATATTTCAGTGGACCTAAATCTTTTAATGTAAAATATTTTAGTAAGTCACTCTTGACAGCGTCGAATGACTTTTCATTCTGGTAATAAACAATGATGTCATCCACATAGACTGCTAACAGGATTAATTCTGAACCAAGGAGTTTTTTATATACGCATGGTTCGGTAGGTAATCTAATAAAACCTATTTTACTCAACACTTCATTGAGCTTAATATTCCACGCGCGAGGAGCCTGTTTTAAGCCATACAGGGACTTTTGCAACAGACACACTTTATCTTCGTCACCTTTGCTCTTAAAACCCGGAGGCTGGTCCATGTAGACTTCTTCTTGAAGATCGCCATTTAAAAAGGCGGTGTCGACGTCTAAGTGTCGCATCTTCAGGCCCATTTCTGCTGCTAAAGCAATCAAAACGCGTAAGGAGGAATTCCGAATTACCGGAGCGAAGGTTTCATAGTAATCGACACCATGAACTTGATTATAGCCTTTCGCGACAAGTCTAGCTTTATATTTGATTATATCGCCATGGGCATTCTTTTTTAATTTGTAAACCCATTTGCATGGTATAACCTTCTTATCTGGCCTATTCACCAGAATCCACGTTTTCTTTTCCAGCAAGGCCTGGTATTCATCTCTCATAGCATGATACCAATTATCTCTATCTACTGCATTCACCGCTTGTTGATAAGTAGTCGGTTCATCCATTTGAGAGGATATAGTCTGCATACAAACACAGTTGGCGGCAGTATTGTGGATTTTTCTAGGTCTCAGATTATAGCGTGGTTCTGCAACCTCAACATCAGAATCACTTTCTTCTAATTGTTCTGGTGACGGGGCAAACCCAAGTTGACTCGGCTCAAAGTCGGCAACAATACTTGGTCCAGGTATCGGATCCTCTCTACTATTTGTTGTAGAGTCGATCTGTGAACATAAAGGTAAACGTGCCGGTTGTGGCACATCCACCCGTGATTGAGGACTAAGGAATAACGGTACACGTGCCGGTTTGAGCGCACCAGGCGCTAACTGGTATTTGACACCCTTTCCTTTTTCCTCTAAATCCCGGAAAGTGTCTTCAAAGAAAACCACGTCCCTACTTTTGACAAGTCGTCTAGGATATTTTGCATCTCGGAAGTAATAACTATTGGGATCGTCAGAATAGCCAACAAAAATATGCTCGGTTGCCTTCACGTCCAACTTCTTCCGATTACAATCGGGGACATGAATCAGAGCTCGACATCCAAAGACTCTTAAGTGTGATAGGTTCGGCTGTTTACCATACCACAGCTCAAAAGAAGTCTTACCTTCGAGAGCACGGTGAGGAGTCCTATTCTTAAGATAGACTGCAGTTTCCGTCGCATCTTGCCAATATGCTGGAGAAAGAGAACTGCCAGAGAGGATAGACCTAGCCTTCTCTATGATCGTTCTGTTGATCCTTTCAGCGATGGAGTTTTGCTGCGGACTATAGGGCACTGTCGTCTGATGCTGAATTCCTTCCATCTGTAAGTAATTTGTAAGGTCAGTATTGACATATTCTGTCCCGTTGTCGCTCCTCAACACTTTTATTTTTAATCCCTTTTCTCGCTCCACTAGGGATTTGAAAATACGAAATTTATCCTTTACTTCAGCTTTTGAAGAAATAAAGAATGCAAAGATCATACGAGTAAAGTCATCTATGAAAAATAAGACATACTTACTTCCTTGAAAAGACGTCTCTGATAATGTACAAACGTCAGTATGGACAAGTTCTAAAACTGACGTTGCCCTTTTATACGGAATCCTTTTGAAAGGCTTCCGACTCAGTTTTCCTTCTACACAGGCCACACATGGTTCCTTGTCAACTGTTGAATAATCTATGCCTACTACCTGGTCCTTTTTTAAGCGATCCATCCCAATGCGGCATAGGTGACCTAAACGTTTATGC
Organism: Oegoconia quadripuncta; assembly: GCA_949316235.1. Classification (NCBI taxonomy): domain Eukaryota; kingdom Metazoa; phylum Arthropoda; class Insecta; order Lepidoptera; family Autostichidae; genus Oegoconia; species Oegoconia quadripuncta. Next base: position 20,098,582 of record OX438759.1, on the reverse strand, counting down.
CAGAGTTGATACCTGGACACGTCAGAGTGCACATCAAAAGCAGATAATTGACGTGGTACATTGACTGTACAATCTAAAGAATACAGCCCACCACAGATCGAACCATGTAGCAAAGAAATACCTGTACAAGAAAAAACACTAGAGTTATAAAAGTTACAACCAGATTTATCAAAAACCACACAAAAACCGTTATCAACTGCTTTCTTTACTGAAATAAGATTAGCGTTCAAATTAGGTACATGAACAACGTTACTAATCTTCGTAACCTCATCACACATCGTAATAGAAATATCGCCAACGCCTTCACTGGATAACACCTCTCCATTAGCAATTGTCACTTTGCCGGTGGGATATCCTTTCACGTTCTCCATCCATTCTCGTTTTGAAGTCATATGGGCCGACGCCCCAGAATCTATGTACCATTTAGTACTCTCCACGTCACCAATGACATTCAACGCACTTAAAGAGTTTCTATGATTCTCAGATTTCTTTTTCTTGTCCTTCTTATGGGGACAGTCTGGACTCTTATGGCCTGGCTCCCGACAGTCGTAACAGATAATCTGTTTCTTAGTTTTTGATGAAGATGGCTTAGATTTCTGATTAGTCCGTGTTTTCAGGGCAGTATACGGGTTATTCTCCTTTGGTTTATTCAATTCATTCAACAATTTCGTCATTATCAAGTCAACAGTAATTTCTACATTTGAGTTCTCCAATGCCATAACAAAAGGGGCATACTGTGGAGACAAACCTCCAAGAAGAATAGCAGCGATTGAAGCATCTTCTATGATCTTGCCAATATCGGCAAGGTCCTGGACTGTTGACATAACAGCATTAATGTACATTTCTATATCGTTGAAATCATCTAGACAGTACCTGTACAACTTCCGTTCGAGGCTTATTCTACGTCCTAAGCCTTTGTCTTCATACGCAGAGGACAAGGCTTTCCACGCAGCTTTAGCCGTTTCACAAGGTCTGAGAAGGGTGATTGCCATACCATCAACTGTGAGACAAATTTTCGATAACGCAATCTGATCGTCACGCAACTTTTTCTCAGCGGTAATTTGATTACCTTCAGGGTATCCGGCAACAGTTTCCCATAAATTTTCGTGTATTAGGTACATACGCATCTTGAATTTCCAAACACCAAAACCGTCTCTGTTTACTAGCGGTTTTATTACAGAAATTGAACTTGACATTATTTCACAGCTAATATGTCAAAGACGAAAAAATGAAAATAAGCGAAATTATAATTTTCGCGACTTTCAACAAATATCTTTTACAAGCACGTGTTAAATATTTAGTGTTCTTTACCTTTTCGTGCTGATAACGTGTGGGAAAATATAAAGTAAGAACACTAGATGTTTACATGGCAAATGTATATTTGGAAGTGATTGTCACAGTAAAAGCAGATGTTCTATACTAAAAATTCAAAATAAAATAGTTCTAATATGGCCAGTATCACATCTTACAACACAAACATACAAACTTTCGCATTTATAATATTGGATCCTTACCTATGAAATTGTCGTTTTATATGAAGAATTTCATTAAGACTGTTTTCTCCATACAAACATTTTTGATTTTTTTTTTGGGAACGCAAATCCGAATTTGGCTAAACTTTGTGTGTATTATCGGATAACGTTAAGTTAAGTATAGACAGCGTTAATTTTTAAAAGTAACCGCTTTATAAAAGTTTCAGCGAATCTAAGAAATGATTATGGGAAGCACATGAAAAAAGCTCTGTTCAAATTAATTTTTATTATGTGATTTAGCCCAGAAATTAAAAAATATTTCACGTGAAACCTTGAAATAATATTCCATTTTCCAAATAAAAAACAAATTTGGATATAGCTTTGAAAATCGCACGAATTGGTACATATGATTAACGAAAAAAAAAAATCATCAATTTCATAGGTTTTTTTCATTCACATTATTAGATGACTCAACCAGCACCACTCCCGTACAACATATACGAGTACAGACCCTGGATAGTGCGGGTATTTATTGTCCGGCGGGGCCGCATATATTGTGTGGTCATTATTTGGGCCCCCCGAACCCCTTAGATAACACTTTATGGGCCATTGCTCGAGTCAAGAGAGTGCTCTCCATAACTTCCAGCTGGGGCGGCAGTTTCCAGCCATGATATCGGCACGATGTAGTCAAACAATGTGGCCAAGTTTCTTGGGGAAGATTATGAATTCTAGGCATTATCAATGAAACCTAAGGATAATCTTTTGCAATCTTTAGCCTTTTACGACACACGAGAGAGGGTTGGTCTTATTATACTGTACCGGAAACCAAATGGCAAATATAGATGGTTAAATTAGTCGTTCAAACGCTCAGAGATTGGTTATGTTGCGTTATACTACTGCTCACCTCTGCGCAGATCAGTTTTTTATAATGCAAGAAATGTCCTTTTCCTTAAAGATCTAGATAGGCATTGATGATGGCTAATTTAACCATTCGCCTACCACATATCCATTACCATATAGCTATAGTAGTAAAATCGTCTATACATTTTTGGTAACATTCTGGAGATACAAGAAGCTTTCTTGCGCCGATTCCTTCCGACAGATGATTTCCCTTTGCTGTAGCGGTAGTAACTCGATTGACTGACAGAGAAACGCTTAAAGTCTTTCATTATTTCCAATAGATTTAAATTGACATTCAACAAATGATATAATGTATCTTACGTTGAAATAAATGCGTGAAGTTTGTAATAGTAAGTACAGGCTGAAACAGATAAACATATACAGCCCGGCACAATACAATCTAAATTCTCTCAGGAAATTATGAATATTTTTCAATAATACTTTTGGGATATTGTTGTACTCGGTAATTGCTGCAAGTTTTTACAAAAGTTACCAAAAACGTCGATGATTTCCTGAGGAAACTTAATTTGTATTATGCAGGCCTGATAGGTTACACTGCTCAAGACTGTACCTACTACTTAGAAATCAGATACAGAAAATTGATTTAAATACAGCCATTTAAACCACTTGTGAATCAAAGCCAATCAAGCCAGCTACTCCTAATCGTATTTCTTCGACCGACTAGATACCGCTTGTTCGCCGAGCCGTAGTAATTAATTTTACGATCCACAATAAAGCCATAAACATGTAGTACTCGTATAAGAAACCTATACAACAGATATAAGTATTTAAGCTGTTGACAGGTTCATTGTCGGACTCCATTCAATGAAGGAAGAGACACGGAGAGCCTTTGTTTCAACAGCCTCTTTAATTGACTTTTTAACCGCCTCCGTGGCTCAATGTAAACAACATAGGGTTTACGAATCAGAGGTGGCGGGTTCGATCCCCAGGGGGGTGCGTGTTTAATACTCGGTTTGTTTGGTTTTAAATATCCGCCTGGCTAATATCCATCATCTTACCAAGTCAGTCGCCAAACAGCAATGTTAATAGCATTATCACAACGGCAGACTGCACAACGATCCATGCCAAACTATTAAAATAAAATTTAGCACAACTTAGGCCCGTATTAATAAATCGTTCTTAAGATTGAGATCGCGTCTCGGTCTCAAGACCATTTTTTCTGATGCTGTTTTAATATGGAACAGATTCTCAAGCGTCAACATGAGGCCATGTCAATCTTGAGAACGATTTATTAATTCGGGCCTTAGAAAGAGTTGCAGACGCGACAAGAGCTTACTATTATTGACGACCTGTTTGATGTAGTGGTAAGAAACTGTGTCTACTATACCAAAAGGTCGCGGGTTCCAATCCATCTAGGAGCAAATGTTTGTATGTTGAATACGAACACGTGTACCCGATGGATGTTTTCATTTATAATTATATTTACAAAAAAAAATGTATTTGTGTAGTGTATCAACCATCTGGTGTCCCCAACTCAAGCCTAGTTGCTTAGTATGGAACTAGATGGCATTGTGTGTATGTCCAGGGATATTTATTTATTATTTATTGAATTTTTGCATGTATGGGCACTAATTGTGCTCTTTTCATTATAAATACAAATACATAGGACAGGTAATTTCTTTTACGAATTGTCGCTTATATCCTTAACTTTGTAGTGCTTTTCTCTTTATGGACTTACTCATTTCAGACACGACATATTATCCATTCCACTCGATTACAATCAGCAGTAGGACTTGGACATGTATCATGACGATACGTACAGATGACACAGCTAACTTGACGTCGTGTTGGCTTGCTCAGTGAAAGACCTAAATATCTCTTAAAATATAGTAGCACTATTTCAATCCCTCGAGCACTATTTAGGCACCATTTGAGCACCATTGGTTGGCATAGTTGAAAACACAGAAATTAAATGTGCTCAGTTATACATTCATATGCTCACGCCTGTTCCTCGTTAGGGTAAACAGAGCCAAGCCAACTATATGGACATGATAGCGGAATTTTTGCAGTCGAACGCAAAAAATTTTACGTTGTGCGGCTGCAGGACTGAGGCTCTTTTCCATCCTAATAAATCCGTAACTTTTGCGAGCGAAACCGTGGGCTCATACCAACCAAGACATAGGTACATAAGAACTTGATTTCAAAAAGAAAATCGTATGAGACGCGCTATCTGCGTAACTTCCGGCACCCTGGCTTCTATCCGTCTACCCCATCTCTACGACACATCTCGAATTGGATGCTGCAGTCAGTGTAATAATTTAGTTCAATTTCAGTCCTTAACGCCGCGTAATAAGGATCACACGCTTGAGTGGCAGTTGACTGTAAAGTTGTTAACGCGGTTATTCCACTTGATATAGGACCGTGCGTGGCTGCGATCCGTCTCCAGCGCTCGCGGTTTGTGGCTCCCGTGACATGTACAGTCGGCGTCATAGTTATACGAGAAAATACTTTAGCTACTTTTAGAGTATTTTATTTTATGCACAACGGGTCGAATATGGAATACCTACCCGGAAACCCCTACACATTTGGAATACTGGCTATCTTATCTCTGACAACCGGAACACAACAATTCTATTAACATTGCTGCTTGGCGGCAGATTTAGATAACATGGTGGTAACTAGCCAGATGGACATTTAGAATGCCCTACCACCAACCAAACCGAGTACATAAACATGTACCCCGCTGGGGATCGAACCCGCGACCTCCGAACCGTAAATCCAATGTTGTTTACATTGAGCCACGGAGGCGGATAATAACTTACGATATCCTATTGTGCGAAAATGACGCGCATATAAATTATATTTTTGTTCGATTTACTAATTGGGCTCCAGAGTATAAAAAGGAAATTAATATATTACATTAGCATCGCAACATGTTTGCGAAAACTTAATGTTTGTCAGAAAAAATCTAGAAACGTTTAAAAAAAATAGTGATATACATAATATTAATACAAGATATAACAATAAAGATGCTGTTAATATCAGCTGTTTACACAAAGTGTTGCATATAGATAAGGTTTCAGCAGACATTCAAAATTTGCTTCTAAATCAATTCAAAACCGTCATAAAACATAAATTATTTACAAAAGGCTATTGTCAAATTTCTGATTATTTGGACGATAAGTAAGCATGGGCAACCTAAAGCCTACCTACTTAATGAAAATGTAGATAACCCCGAGGCAACAAATGATTAAGTCATTTCAAAGAGTAAACTAGGCGAAAGGTTCTTAGTTATGTTTCATGAAAATCGGTTAAGCAGTTTCGAAGATATTTAGCATTCAATAAAGTTGGTTGATATATTTGGATGACATCTTGGTTCTTGGCGGAGTTTTCGAAATTTCCAATATTAGGTTCTCAGTCGGTTGTGAACCGTTTTCAATATATGTTTGGTAACGTATATAATTGAGGGAAAGATTGAAGGAAAGAGAGGAAGGGCAAGACCTAGGCGTAATTACTTTGACCAAGTGAAAGAAAAGGTGAATGTCGTGTCGTACCAAGAGGTTAAAACGAGGGCGGAAAGTAGAGAGACATGGTCGTTACTCCACCGACAAGAGCATAGCTCTTAAATTGAAGAAGAAGAACGTATATAAGATCAAGAAGAAGATAACCGTGCTGAAGTCGGTTGTTTTGACAAATTTTGGCGGTTCAATTAGTCTATTACGAAACGTAGAACATTAATGACAGTTATCAGATATAGTGCACACGTAAACACTTTCGTTACAGGTAATAATAGCCAAGAGCTACGTTGTGTTAACCCGTAATTTCAACAGTAACTGCCTGCGGTGAGCGAAAAAAGCTTGCAGCCAGATGGGTGAAGTGTTTTGACAGGTAAGGAATATAATAATACATAATGGAGAGAAGGTAATTACTAAGGAAACTAAAGTTGAACAGTACTTTGTGTTTTTGAGATAACGATTTATATTGCGCTCTCACCGAGACAGTGAGATACATTTATTTCTGTGAATGCTTTAGAGGAATGATCTCTAATTGTGTACATGACCTCAGTCACAGCAGGGCACTGTTTCACAAACGCGCCAATTGTAATATACTGTAACAATTTGAGATATATAATAAACTATTTTCTTTCTTTAGATAGATACTTTGTTGTGCATTATGTTGCCTAATAGGCAATCTACTACAATACAATAAAATATAATACAACACAAAATAGTTCACGGACCGACTAGATGATGCCCCTAAATCTCGCGCACAATTGTGACAAGAGATCTCATTAACGATCTTTATAACACCTGCAGAGAAGAAGAGAAGAAGATCTGGTGTGGCCCGTATGGAAGTCACTTAATAGACTGCTTACCGGAGTCGGCTTGTGCCTGTGCGATGACACACCACCAACTATGGAGCATCTTCTAAGCTGCCCTGCGTGTCCCAAGTACGTACGTTGCAGGACCTCTGCAATGCCACAGACAATGGAATTTTATGTTTTTGTCATCGACTCACTAAGAAGAACATAAAAAACAATATTCTTTATTGCACACCAACCGCACTTACAGTACAATCGTGGAACTTAAAGTTTTGCAAAATAAGAAACTAAAAACTGTAAGTTGAAGATTTTGAACAGCGCCGAAAGCTATGTTTATCATCCAAATAAATCAAATCTAAGTATCTTCTAAAAGGCTCTTCATCAAGCTTAAAGAACCTTTCCCTCGTTTAATCTTTAATTTAAAAAGTTTCTTTTAAAAAAGAAACTTCACTCAAATAGGATCACAGTTACTGAGATACATCCGGACAAACACACACATATGCACAGCGCCGTTTAAAACATAACTCCCACCTTTTTTTGTCGGGGGTTAAACGGGTTCAAGTAGGACTGGATACGCACTTATCAACCCGATTGTACATAATAAAATGTATACTTGTATCTATAATAAATAATGTATAACACTATTCATAATGAAGAAGCTAGAGGGACGAAACTTTTGATAAAGCGACTAGCAGACGAAATGCGGCCAAGCAATAATAAGGAACTAAATTAAACTCTATCTCGGTAGTACAAGTACATGGAGATCGTTAAACTCTAATGAAATCATACTAATATGTCTGCGTATCTAAAAAAGTTGTCTATAAATAAAGCCGGCCAAGTTCGTGTCGGATCGCGCGAAGCCGGTTTCATACATACATTTCAAAATGCGAAGTCATTTTACAGTTAGTTCATTTTATTCATGGAGTTTAAGAACACTATAATATGACAAACTATATCTTTCCGCCCGCGGCTTTGCCTGCATGCGTGGAGTAACTTTATCGCGGAAATTTGTTTATCCCGCGGGAACTACTCACTTTATCGGGATTAAACATATCCAATGTCTTAATTCAGGTTATGTTCTACCTATATACCAAATTTCATCCAAATCCGTTCATCCGTTTCGCCGTGATGGAGCAACAAACAAAGAAACATCCAAAGTTTTATAATATTAGTTAGATTAATTCCCCACTTTACATGTAGGGGAGGCAGGGGAGGTACCCTAAGATATTTAGAATGTAGCCTCTGTGTAGCCTAGAGTAGACTCAAACTCAAAGCATTTTATTTCAACGTAAGATACATGATATCATTTGTTGAATGTCAATTTAAATCTACTGGAAATAAAAATAGGGCTAAGCATTTTTCGGACAGTCAGTATGTCCAAGCTACCACCGCTTCGGAAAGGGAAATCATCTGTGGGAAAAGAAGCGGCGCAAGAACCCACAGGATCATTTTCTTTTCTCTTTTTTTTATATATATAAAAGTATACAACTAATACAATTTTACAATTTTTGGGAGCTGGGCGAAGTATACCAAGCGTTTATGTCATTCAGGTAGTCGCTAATTTTGTAACAACCTTTTTTTTTTTTGTTAATGTTGAGTAGGATAGATTTTTGTAGAGTAGGATAGACTAAAATAGCCTAGATTGGAATAGGATAGAAAATTATATTTAATCTATATCACGACACAAATAATCAGTTGTTTTAAAATAACATTCGATTCACACGATACAAAAAGATTTTATTTCATAGCTTTGCTGGCGATATAAACTATACCTTTCAGCTTTATAGCGTTTATAGTCTGTGCATAAAATAGATGTAAGACATAGATATGTCGAAACTATAGTTCGGAAACTACGGAACTCTGAGTATTTCAGTGAAGTAGCAAAGAAAGTACTCATCGCCTGAACTGACGGCTATATCTTTATTGCATCATAAAATTCAAAATTAAATTTTGATATGACTTTTGTAAAGATACGCTTGACAGCTGACTGCGAGCGCAGCATTCCGCCCCGACTTGTTTTTGCACCAATCAATGTGGCTCTATATCTAGCTAAGTTATTATTATCATATCACGAGATACATTCCCGTCTGATGGATCAGAGTGTAGTTACGCTCCATTATAGCGATCGTATCACTCAAGTGCTGTCATAAACACAAAATGCGATGCGAATGCGACGTCGTTGAGTGAGAACATTGCCTAGAAGGCATTAAGTTCCGCTCATGTAGAGTTGCAACAGTTTTAGTGCGCGTTATTGTGCGAGCGGCGCCACGGGGCGGTACTAGTGCTGGCCGACAAGCCGACATAGCAGGGGTTTTATTGCCTCTTGTAATGGAATGGAACTCGCCCTTAATTGCGCGAGAGATGTGAGGATTTTGGGATTAAACTGTCGGGACGTTTCGGTCAACGGTCGAGTGTTCCGTTGTTGTCGCTATACCTACGTAGTGTCGCTCAACACGGTCGCGAGGTACAATAAGCCCAGCTTATATACACTACTTATATGTATAATTACAATAACGCCCCCCCAAGTAGAGTAGTTGCTGCCACCAAGGAATTAATTACTATTACTCTATGAATAAATTTAAACATTAACTAAAAGTTAACCAAAACAAAAATCTATATCTAAAATCAACTCAAAAACAACTGCAAGTGATAAACCATAAAAAGCTAGACACGAGAAGGTATCATATAGGTAGGTATTTGGTAATAATTTAATTGTTCTCAAATTATTATTACTAATTTAGGATGTTAGAGGGAACAGTGTAGTTTGTTTAAATATTTTGGATGTAATTTGGCTGTGATTCTTTGTAGAACCATAGAGGAATAACACTACCGTAGAACGAATGGATTCGCCTGTTAACAGGAAATACACGAATTAAAATACAGACCGTATATCTTTTACTTTTCTGACTGCTGTTCTCACTCTTCAGTCATTTGCTTGCTCTACCTCTACATACTTTTTTCTAGATAAAGAGGCTCTTATTTCTATTATTATCTTTCTAGAGTAGGTTTACGAGCTACGTGTCTATCAAAGGCATGTTTATTATCGTCCTTAGGTATTGTTGATGGCTCTGAGCCTCTCCAATTATGTTATCAACGTAAAGGCCGAAATAAAACGAAGTGCACTCGTTGTTATTACTATAATATATTACTGTCATCCATTACTGTAGCTACATACCTACTTCAACTGAAACAGCAGAGGAAATATTAGTCATCCTTTAGAACATAATCTTGTATCATCATATCAGCCGAAAGACGTCCAGCAGTGGCAGTCTTTCGGCTGATATGTTTTAATCCAGAGCGCGCCTACAGACTACTACTTTTTCCAGAATTTGGATAACTTCTTGTGTATTGTATTGTATTGTAAATAAACAAAGGTCACCGTATATATTTCCTTCTTCCTTGTTTTGCAAACATATGTGTGTGTTTACAAAATGTATAAATAAATAATATTTCAATACATTTTAAATTGCTGTCATCTACACTATGCTGTCATCAACTATTTCTACATATTATATTCCTTATATCTAAACTGTAGCTTCTACGACTACATCTGATACTTCATGTATATAACAGGTAGATTGCGTTGTTCATTTTAGTTTTAGTTTAGTTATTCCTTTAGTTTTGTACTGAGATGTTAGTAATTTGTGGATAATGCTGCTGGTTTTACAATCATCCATATTTGTTTGTTAATAATGTTGTAAGTTATACACACTGTAAAACTGTTTATAGTCCCTAATAAATTAAAAAAAAAAAAAAAAAACTTGGCAGGAAAAAAATTCAATACCCGAGAGGCAGTACAAAATGCCTTTGAAGAATTTGTTGGTCTCATCCAGCTGATTTCTTTAAGAAGGGCAACAAGAAACTGCCACTGCGTTGACAAAGATGCATTGAGTGCATGGGTGATTAATACAAATAAAAAATACATTTAAAAAATTTTTTCATACAAAACGGCAATTTCATAGATAAAGACATATATTAGTTAGATTAGATTTATTAAAAATGTACTGATGGAGATTGACTTGATATCAATCAGCATCATGTGGAGTTACTCATTCATATCTAATCAATGTTTTTGTGTTTCAGCTATACCTAAAAATCACGTTGATATACAATACGGCATGTTGTTGAGTCAGCGGCGTGATGTCTCACCTCGCCTAGGGCCGGGGCCAGCTGAGTCACGTCACCTACTAGCAAGCAATAATTACTGCCAGCCATCAAGATTTTATTACGCTCAGGGGTAACACATGATTTGAGATAATGTAAAATCTTTAAATTTCGGTTGGCGGTAGGGCATTTTAAATGTCCGCCTGGCTAGCTACCACCATCTTATCTAAATCTGCCGCCAAGCAGCAATCTTAATAGCATTGTTGTGTTCCGGTTGTCAAAGATAAGATAGCCAGTCCCCCAAAAACGCATCCACCTTCGACATCATCTTCACTTAACATCAGGTGTAATTGAGGTCAAGTGCCAACTTAAAATTTAAAAAAAGCCTTTACTATTGATAAAGAACATACATTATATTTATCATACCTAACACGAGAATAGTTTGTAGTCCACACGCAAATATTTATCCGTAGCGAGATTCGAACTCGCAACCGTTAGTTTCGAAGGCAGGTCACTACCCACTACACCAACCGGCCGTCCGTTTACTGAGTTCGTTTCATGTTCCGACGCTAAGTAAACAACAAACGGACAAACTCGATTTGTTTGAATAGATTCTTTTTATATTGGCAACAAAACTTTTTTTATTATACACTAAAAGTTAAAAGTGACTTCCAATAACGTCGAGATTCGTTTCAGTTAATGCTGGTCATTAAACGTTATGGAGTCCGGTGGAGCCAAAGCAATGAGCGCGCGTTCTCAAACGAAGTCCAGGCGCCGTTAAAAATACCCATAAAGGTCAATGGTGTGCGCCCCGTCGGCAGCGAGCCCGGCCGCTGTGACCGCGGGCTCCGACCTGCCGCTCAACGCTGAGGGTTCCTGCAGCCACTCTGGCTACACACACGCCCTAATGGTGATTGTACCGACGCCATTACGACTCGCATGTGCCAACTACCCACATTACATCTAGATAGTTCCAAACAGCATTGGCACTACCTTTCGAGGTTAAGGCTGTTATCTTTTGTAAGTTATTGTTCGCAAAAAGTTAACCAGTTATAATCACAATGAATGGTATCTTGTTCCGGCTGATGCGATCTCGCTGTGAGCGTGTCTATTCAGCGCGTTATCTAATCAAGATGGATGGCGGAGTGTTTGTATCCGCTCGGATCGGGAGCACATAACCGTCGCGTAGTGTACACACGCACCCTTCTGCCGCTCGTCGCTGTTTGTACTAACGGCAACTATCTTAGGGCACGGCAATGACCCAGTTGCAGTCGGAGTGGAGGAATTTGGACAATGTATTAATAGGTTTAATTCGTAGGCCGGAATTAGGGCTTCGGAGAGGAACGCGGGGGGCGATGCGCGGCGGGTTGACATTTGGGCGAGCTAAAAGGAGCGAGGTCACCGCCGCCGTGACCCGACCGCGTCCGTCGACAGAAATACTGGCTCAGGGACGCGTCCGCAGCAGACAGCCCGGGGACTGTAACAACATGAATCATCAACATTTATCACGAGTTATGATTTCACAAACGTTTGCCATATGTATTAATTCATCACGAACTTCAACGCTATTTCGACTGCATCAGTAATTTGCATGCAAGATACTTGATAACATACACGCTTTTAGAGAAGGCACTGTTAGATACCAAAATCATTGTCAGATACATTTGCCTGGCGGCGTGCCATTGGCAGATAGAGACCACGGTGGCGACCCTCTTGACGCTTGTTACCGAAATTACCATTTAAGAGTTTCGAACAATTGATTTTATGATACTACAATTTGTTATGGTATAAGTTTGGATGACACAAAAGAAATGTAGTACTTTACCATTTAGAACTGACGAGTCAATATAGCCCCCGTAAGGACACTAAGGAGAAACTGGTAGACATTGTTTAAATGTCCACCGATCTACTATTGTCTCACTGTATACGGGTCGTTTCATTGTAAGACAGGTAATTACCGTAGATAGTTTGAGTTTAGGGCTGCATTGTATTTCTTCTGCCTGTTGTCCAGGAACTGTCAGTCCAGCTGGCCGCCCGGTCGGAGCGACGACCCCTAGCCAGGGCTGCAACCCGCTGTACCCGTGTGGGTGCGGCCCCCGCACCCCGCACCCCGCGCCCCCCGCCTGTCTGCACCACTTCACCACCTGACCCAATAGCGACTCATCTGACTCACTCCACTAAAACGCTTTCACTGTAACTAATCCCACTTGCAGACCCCTTCTAAACTTTAATAACCTCATGTACAGTTTATCTCTATCAGAATATACCTGACTCAAGTAAAGTAAATGTATGTTCAAGAGTATTTGCCCTAAATACTCTTTAGCAAACTATCATCGCTTGAACTTTAAGGTAAGGATAATGACGACATTCATTTGTAGTTTGAGGTAGATGTAAGACTTTGTTACGAGCTTTATATCTTACCTGTATCTATTGATTTGCAGGAATAAAAGAAAGTCTACTTTCATATTATTATTATTATTAAGAGCCCATAGTGTCCCACTGCTGGGCAAAGGCCTCCCTCATCTGTTTGCAGTCGTTTCTATGATAAGGGATGGTTTGTGCTCGCCAAGAACAGAAACTTTCATATACTAATGTTAAATGTTTAGCAGCGGACAAGAATCTATACTATAGAATACTAATGGCACATTTTCATTAGTCGACACAAAGCGACTGTGGGACACTTTAAGGCTTCCAGCAGACCTTACTATGTCCTGCCGACGAGACGTCACTATAACAGTACCAACGGCGTTTCTACTACATGCAATTAACTGTGCTGGGAACTCTAAATTATCCGCGTCGTTTCGTATCGACTAATGAAAACGCACCATGATTTACGATGACAACATACGAATATACCCCTTGTTGTTATGATATGAGACTTGAGATCTTTATCAACCCAGTTATATTTGAGTGTCACAGTGAGCTGCCATGATAGTTCATCTCGTTGACACTTCACCTCGGTCGGAGGTGATAACGCCTCCTTTCCCGACCCACATCCTAAATAGATATCACCTCGTGACGTCACCACGTTCCACATTTGAATCCAAGATAGAGTAATCAATAGCCGTCTGCGATTGTTTTTATGTCGAAATGGATAAATAATGGCCGACGCGCCGCTCGCCCGCTCGGCCGGGAGCCGGCGCTAACGACCGCTCTTTTCAAAGGGATTCAATTTTTTACTCCCTCTTTTGAAACGATAATTTTTTCCCGTCCCCGTGAATAGTCAACGGTCTTACTTGACGGAGAGATGGTAATATAACACGCCGTCGGAGCTGTTAAAAATAAATGACATTGAAGCGTGGTCTTACATTTCAGTCAGTGTAACTAACCTATCACTTGTTCACTTAATGCATTACGTGTGTGCTCGATACTATAGCACGTCGATATCTACGGCGGGTTCTATTTCAACGTAAGATACACATGACACCATCTATTGAATGTCAATTTAATTCTATTGGAAATAACAATAGGGGAATATTTTAGTCAGGATATCCATAATACTGACGCTTTTATCCATTCCACTGTTTTTAGCCGACGGTTCAAGAAAGGAAGGATAATGTTTTAGTGTGTTTATGGACTAAGTGTTTGTATGTGGATTTCTGTTATCTCCTGCAGCCTAAACGGCTAAACCGATTTTGATGGTCAAGGTGTCGTTAGATACGTGTTGGTCAAGATACATTTATGGTAAAAATACAACATGGCCCCCGCAAACACGAAATATGCTGTCACATTTTTTAGTTTTTACATACTTAAGTTGTTATTCCTTCTTAGCAACAGATGTGGAACTATTGGTACTATAAATAATGTGTACTGCGTTACTGGTAACCATCCATCCAATGCTCCATAATCGTGTGCAAAAAGTTTCGTATGTCCGAGCCCCGAAATGAGAGATTGAAAAACACATAACGTAATACTGTAGACTATAGAACAACGCAGACCCCCCCCCCCCCTCCTTCTCCCCAGTTAATCCGATTACTCTTGAATCATCACAATCAGGCTCTCCCCAAACCGTCTCCCGGCACCACGATACACACACCTTCAAAACTAGTTGACGATATTCTAAAGCGTTTAAGAAAACATGTTGCAATATTGCCCTTGTTTGGGCAATCTAATTAGGTACATGAAGGAAAATATCCCACAACAATGTACCTATGGATAACTCAAAATTAAGCGCCTGCATTTGTACAAAATTTAACTTATTTGATAAGTTCTAGAGCTCGTACAATTAGCTCCAAAAGAGCTGTTTTGGCATGATTAAAGGTAGCATGCTGACTATTTATGCTCAATGATAGTCTACACAGGAGGGTCACTTTAGAGAACTGTTGTGTTGTGTGTGTTTAACAAATGTAATCCGTATTGTGAAATAAAGTATACTGGATTGATTGTTGTGTACCATACACAGTTCACTAAAATGATAGTCTATACAAGAGGGTCATTTTACAGAACTGAGGATGATTTGGCATGGCTTGAATAAGCATCACGCTGCTATTATTCTTGTAAAACAGCACTGTATGAACAACTATGACGCCGACTGTACTATTACAATTTACAAACAGTGATTAGACAATAAATGAATTAATAACTACTTATTTTTAATTTGCGGAAATAAACTTGCAGAACTATGAAATAATGTGATAACTTAATATACAAGAAAAGAACATGGCTTCTACAAATGGAGTCTACCACCATACAATACATACAAGTACAATACATTTCATAATTTTCCATCACTGTCGGACAGTGGGCACTACCCCTAAACGTGTGCATCTAGTTGGCTCGCGTACATTACATTTATACTATGCCAACCAATAGTGCTCAAATAGGGCCCAATAGTGCCCAAAGCACAGAAATAGTGCTACTGTATTTTAACTTTTGAGAGGTATTTAGGTCTTTTACTGAGCAAGCCATCTTTTGTTTATGATTAACTGGATACGCGTTTGACCACAATCACATCTGATGGAAAGTGACGATGTGGTCGAAGATGAAGGACGCGATCTCTGTAGATGCCTACTCACTCTGCTTTTGAATATCTTAAGGTTGTAGGATTTAGGAAAGACTGACGCTGGAAGGGAGTCCATCCTTGGTTGTACGTATTATGAATGAATAGTCGAACTTCATAGTGTGAATTTTCGGAATAGTATCTACCAGAATTACAGGTCAGCAGGCCCCCCAGCTATGGACATAGTGTATTAGAGCAGAGATATAGTGATTGAGGAAGAAACACTTAAGGAAAGATACAAACGAGAAGGAAATCACGAAACAAAAGACCTGGTGCTTGGAGTGGAGTTGTAGTGTTACGCACTGTTTTTAACCCCCCGATGAAATACCAGTTGGTGCTGTTTCGAATGTTTCAATTTATAGTTATTCAAGATCATTGGCCTTACTCTGTCCAATACTGTAGTGATCTAGAAGATGAGAAGGTTCAAAATATTGATTTGATAGAAGTTAACTAAGATCTATTTATGACGTTGGATAATTTGAGTTATATGAAAACAGCAGCCTGCCACTCACTACAGATACAAGTATCGGAAGCGTGAACTGAAAACTTTGAGAGGCAGATTTAAATGGAATGATCAAATATAGAATAGACTGTGAAAAGTAAGTGAACTGTATCCAAAATAGTGAATCCACATAAAGATAAGAGAGTTGCTAGCGGCTAATGTCACTGATATGTTGGTGGCTGGAGGCGAGTACACAGCGGGTTCTCCGAACCAAGTCGTGCTGAAAGATAAATATCTCGGAGAGGACACGGGTTACTCGGCTCGTCAGTTAGGGTTCCGTAGTCAAACTACGAACTGTTGGTTTCACCTTATAATGTATGCCAAACTACGGACTGTTAGTTTCACCTTATAATGTATGCCAAACTACGAACTGTTAGTTTCACCATATAATGTATGCCAAACTACGGACTGTTAGTTTCACCTTATAATGTATACCAAACTACGAACTGTTAGTTTCACCTTATAATATATGCCAAACTACGAACTGTTAGTTTCACCTTATAATGTATGCCAAACTACGAACTGTTAGTTCCACCTTATAATGGTGTCGATTCGGATGTACACAAACTAAACCAAAACCAATTTTGGAGTGGTGCCGTCGCATCGTACTGTTCCAGGGAGAAAGAGACGGTACTACTTCAAAACTGGTTTTAGTTTAGTTTAGTTGGTGTATATCCGAATCGACACTAATGTATGCCAAACTACGGACTGTTAGTTTCACCTTATAATGTATGCCAAACTACGGACTGTTAGTTTCACCTTATAATGTATGCCAAACTACGGACTGTTAGTTTCACCTTATAATGTATGCCAAACTACGGACTGTTAGTTTCACCTTATAATGTATGCCAAACTACGAACTGTTAGTTTCACCTTATAATGTATGCCAAACTACGGACTGTTAGTTTCACCTTATAATGTATGCCAAACTACGGACTGTTAGTTTCACCTTATAATGTATGCCAAACTACGGACTGTTAGTTTCACCTTATAATGTATGCCAAACTACGGACTGTTAGTTTCACCTTATAATGTATGCCAAACTACGGACTGTTAGTTTCACCTTATAATGTATGCCAAACTACGAACTGTTAGTTCCACCTTATAATGGTGTCGATTCGGATGTACACAAACTAAACCAAAACCAATTTTGGAGTGGTGCCGTCGCATCGTACTGTTCCAGGGAGAAAGAGACGGTACTACTTCAAAACTGGTTTTAGTTTAGTTTAGTTGGTGTATATCCGAATCGACACTAATGTATGCCAAACTACGGACTGTTAGTTTCACCTTATAATGTATGCCAAACTACGGACTGTTAGTTTCACCTTATAATGTATGCCAAACTACGGACTGTTAGTTTCACCTTATAATGTATGCCAAACTACGGACTGTTAGTTTCACCTTATAATGTATGCCAAACTACGGACTGTTAGTTTCACCTTATAATGTATGCCAAACTACGGACTGTTAGTTTCACCTTATAATGTATGCCAAACTACGGACTGTTAGTTTCACCTTATAATGTATGCCAAACTACGGACTGTTAGTTTCACCTTATAATGTATGCCAAACTACGGACTGTTAGTTTCACCTTATAATGTATGCCAAACTACGGACTGTTAGTTTCACCTTATAATGTATGCCAAACTACGAACTGTTAGTTCCACCTTATAATGGTGTCGATTCGGATGTACACAAACTAAACCAAAACCAATTTTGGAGTGGTGCCGTCGCATCGTACTGTTCCAGGGAGAAAGAGACGGTACTACTTCAAAACTGGTTTTAGTTTAGTTTAGTTGGTGTATATCCGAATCGACACTAATGTATGCCAAACTACGGACTGTTAGTTTCACCTTATAATGTATGCCAAACTACGGACTGTTAGTTTCACCTTATAATGTATGCCAAACTACGGACTGTTAGTTTCACCTTATAATGTATGCCAAACTACGGACTGTTAGTTTCACCTTATAATGTATGCCAAACTACGGACTGTTAGTTTCACCTTATAATGTATGCCAAACTACGAACTGTTAGTTCCACCTTATAATGGTGTCGATTCGGATGTACACAAACTAAACCAAAACCAATTTTGGAGTGGTGCCGTCGCATCGTACTGTTCCAGGGAGAAAGAGACGGTACTACTTCAAAACTGGTTTTAGTTTAGTTTAGTTGGTGTATATCCGAATCGACACTAATGTATGCCAAACTACGGACTGTTAGTTTCACCTTATAATGTATGCCAAACTACGGACTGTTAGTTTCACCTTATAATGTATGCCAAACTACGGACTGTTAGTATGTAACACCGTGACACCGTGTAATGTATGTCCAATCTGTATTACTCTCAGATTATTAGGTAATATTTTACATTTCCGTTCAGTTAAAACGCTAATACTTGATTTTTTTTTTAATAAAATCACAATATGTGTCATTAAAAGGAAAATTATTAAAACTAAGTAGTCTCTACTAAATTGCGAGTAACAATTGTGATCCTTAATAAATGACCTAATTGACTACATTTTCATCTGATTGCGCCAGAATGAGGGTAACATTTTTCGACTGTATGTATGTAAGTATGTGTATGTCCATTGGCGCATACTGTAAGCTGAACGGCTTGACGGATTTTAATAAATAAGGCGTCATTGGATTTGTCATAATTGCGGGAGTGATTCAGGATATATATTTTTTAACAGAAATAAATATGACCGCCATTATTGTCGCCAACAATTTTTTATTATTATCATATGCCGTCGGGTTTTTCATTCTTTAATAATTTACTTTTTAAAGACAAAGCTATTCCTACAGTGAATTTTAAAACACTACTTGACTACAGCCCATTCTGTTCATAGTCCGACACGCACTTGACCCATTTTTTAGAGAGAATTCCGCTCGGTCGTCCGGTCGACTAATCGATTACTGCGGGCACTATTCGGAATTCAGTCGCATTGGAATTTGTGTCCAGTCACCCTGCAGCCAGTAACTACTCCAACCCACGTGGCCATAAACATTAAAAACACATATGTCAAGCCATATAGCTGTAATTCTACTCCGATTGCAAAATTTACATAATGTTATTTGTTATTTAATAAATAAATAATAATAAATAAATATTTCGGACACTTACACCAATCATCTAGTTCCAAACTAAGCAAAGCTTGTATTATGGATACTAGATAACGGATAAACATACATAAATATTTATATAAACATCCATGACTCAGGAATAAATATTCATATTCATCATACAAACATTTACCCGTCGCGGGATTTGAACCCGCAACCGTTGGTTTCGCTGACAGGTTCGTTAACCGTATACAGAGTTGGATTAAAAATTTATATTGGGTATTATTACCTATGAAGTTGTAGTTTTTTTTCTTCGTTAATCATATGTACTAATTCCTGCGATTTTCAAAGCTATATCCAAATTTGTTTTTTATTTGGAATATGGAATATTATTTCAAGGTTTCAAATGAAATATTTTTTAATTTCTGGGCTAAATCACATAATAAAAAAAATTTGAACAGAGCTCTTTCATGTGCTTCCCTTAATCATTTCTTACATTCGCCGAAACTTTTATAAAGCGGTTACTTTTTAAAATTACCATGCCTATACTTAACTTAATGTTATCCGATAATACACACAAAGTTTAGCTAAATTTGAGAAAGAAAATAGGCCGTTCCCAAAAAAATTTCAAAAATGTTTGTATGGAGAACACAGTCTTAATGAAATTCTTCATACAAAACGCCAATTTCATAGGTGAAGACCTAATAAATAGCATGCTTGCACTCGAAAAGCTTTAAAGCTATTACTAATAGTACCTAAATAGCTTTGATGGGGGTTATTCTCCGACTTGTAGCAATAACAGTTAGGTATTTAACACAATACAATATACAATACAGAAAGCTTTTATTTTCTCTCACAAAAATATAGGCACATTACTCAACAATATATAAGTGGTTCGTATAATAAACCTTTTTTTTTGAAAGAGACTGGTGTCCGTACTAAGAAACCTGTGTGACTGATCACCATATTTAATCACTATGACTGTAACATATACATGTTACGATGGACAAATAATCCGATAATCGATATGTGAGTAAAGTAATCGATCTGAGAAATTACTGAAAGAAACTGTAGTACTCTACTTGATAGAGACGTTTCTTTGAATTATACCGAATTAATTATAAAGAAGTCTATTCTAGTTTTTGCAGAATAACTAATTTGTGTCAAAGGTAATAGAATCTCAATAATTTGTAGCTGGAATATGAACTTATGTTATTATAGTTGTTTGGTAAGTGATCACTATAATACATGCTCAGGTGCTGCAATATCGGAACAAAACCCAGACTACTCAGGTAGGGTAGAATTATCTCATAATTAAATTACCTCTAATGAAAGCACCCTGCTCGTTCGAGTGCCGAGGGGTCTACAGGCAGACATCAGCACATAGGTAGAGACTTAGTGGTTGTACACTAAACTCCACACACGCATGCGTAATCAACACAAGGGTTGTAGGTTCGACTCGCTAGAGATAAATGTTTATATAAATGTCTTTATTTCTCATGTAAAATGACGTGGTGCCAACTGTACTAGTTTTCACTGTGTTACAGTAGGGAGTTTGTTCCCAAAAATTCTTAGTTTTTATTTTATTATAAACAATTATCCATGACGCAATTGATTAAAACAGAATTTTTATTAATTAACCTTAGAAAACACTAAATCTTAAGCTAGCTTATAATATTAACAATTTTCTCTAACCAACGATTGCTCCGTCAAAAATAAATAGAAGAATAACAAAAGCGAATACATGTGTATACTATATGTTATACGCTATAATATTTATAACGTCTTGGCTATTGTGTAAGTGGACGAAATATTTATTTAAAAATTACAGACGTCACAATAGTGTACAGATAAGACAAACGTAGATAGATGAAAGAACGATGTTGTGACTTGTCTGTGTCTCTTATATGAAGATACGATAATTTTACAAGAATTATTAATCAAACGATTTCAAGATTGAGATGAACTTAAGTCGACACTTGTCATATTGTTGTGCATTTAAACAGTATCGAAAAATAGTACTCAGAGTGAGACTTGAGATAGACCGTGTGGAGTTCGGCTGAGTAGAATATGACCAACCCGTCTCTTAGCGTGGTGGCTTAGTAGCCCAGCGAAAATACGGTAAAAAATTAGCTTAGCTAGACATAATTCAGAACCGACTTATATAATTGCTATCTTATAGAGGTATATTAGAGATGTAATTTAGAGTAATAAGCCTAAAAAAAACGAGCGCTTGATCTAGATTTTTTTAGAAAACCTTATTTTTAATTTGTATCTTAATAACAATAAATACTAACTGATATTTAATTATGTAGACTTTTGTAAAACACAGTTAACTTATTGATGGATAAAAAAGTAAGCATTTTATAGTTCGGCATGCATGTGTTTTAGCTGAAAATGTCGTCGAGCTGCATTGCTTAAGAAATAAAAATGAGAACAAATATTTTGTAAAGATAATTTCCCTAAATGTTTGGAATTTACAGAAATACCCATCAATTGTCAAACCGTATTTTCTCTGGGCTATAGGAGCCCACTGAAAGATTGTGGTTCGTGAGCATAACAGTAATCGGCTTCGGACCTAGGTCCGCTGTAGCAAAGATAATCTCTGCAGGTGGGGTTTCTCCGATGGTGGGAGTGATCGGTGCGAGTGCGGAGTCTCCCCACAGACAATGGATCACCCATTGTCTTGCTCCGCGTGTCCTGACATCTGCACCTTCGACGACCTCCTTAACGCCACAGAGAGTGGTGTTTGAGTGACTAAAACCCATATTAATAAACCATTCTCAAGATTGAGAACAGTCTTGGGACCGGTCTCAAGTAAACGTGTTGATTAATAAACCTAACTTGAGACCCGAAACGCACGTGTTTGTTCAAGCAATACTCACTTGAGAGGTGTGCGTATTAATAAACGAAACTCAAGACTATCACTCATTCGCCGCTGAGGCGAATACTTGTGAAGTGATCTCAGCTGAGTAGACCTCAAGATTGGTTTATAAATTAGCACGGAGCTTGAGATAGCGTCAACTTCTTAAGACGCATCTCGGTTGATACAGCCTCAAGACTTGTATTGAGATTGGTTTATTAATACGGCCCTAAGTTTTGGTCCAATAAAATTTTAAACTCGTCGTTTATATCCAGTAATGAACTTTTATAAATTGTTCACGTGAAATCGCTTCATTAATAGGACCGTAAGTTAGTAAATAATTTGTTGCTGCTAGCGCCATCTGTTGGAGTTGTAACCACAACTCATAAAGCGAATAGCAGATGGTACTGTTTAACGTCTTTTGAAAGTATTCAAAGTATCATTGTAAGTATAAAGATAGATAAAAAATTTATAGCATTAACTGGCACACAAAAGAAACACAATATTATACAACACATTATTAACAAACACGAGAGAAACATACACGAAAACTATAACAATTTATCTGCTTACTGTATTGTTGACGTAAAGAAACGGGGCAGCACTTAGGGTACATAACATTATGTAAATCTGTACCTTTTCGTTGTACACGACTCTATATTTATGTGATTTGAATTTAACATGATTTCTTATTACTAACGCTGACGTCACGAATATGTAGTTATGAAATACAATCCCATTCCGCGGCATATTTCTATTTGCTTTCTTTCGTTTCGAAACAATTTTTTTTTTATTTTAATTTTTTATTTTAAGAACACAAACAGTCAAAGCACAATACAAGAAACATATTGGTAAAATAATAATTCTTTGACAAACAGTGTCCACAGATACAGGTAGATAAAGACAAAGTCTACACTTTTACCTGGAATGCAGAACACCTAGACTCTTTCAGTTGTGTAGTTCCTACCCTCACCCCGCGTGGCGCCCCTCCCACAGCTATTCGTACCTGTAGTAGAGGAGCAGAAGCCAAGTTTCCACACGTCTCCCGTCTCCCGTCTCCACTCCAGGTTACTCACAAATGCATTACATTTCACGTTTACACAAGAAGCGAGTGGTCGTTTCTCCACTGACCAACACCGGCACGTCAACGTCAAAGATAATATTTTTTATTCAATGTAGAAGAATACAAAAATATCACTTATTGAACATCTTTTCAAACATTTACATTTATTC
The DNA here is from genome assembly GCA_949316235.1 of Oegoconia quadripuncta. Taxonomy (NCBI): domain Eukaryota; kingdom Metazoa; phylum Arthropoda; class Insecta; order Lepidoptera; family Autostichidae; genus Oegoconia; species Oegoconia quadripuncta. Next base: position 20,075,161 of record OX438759.1, on the reverse strand, counting down.
CAAAAACAAAAGGAGGTTTGTAACTTTAACACCCAGGTACTAGCTTTTATAGCAGAAATGCATATTGCATGGCAATAAACATTTATAATAAGTTAAATGATGAAGTGAAGTCTATGCCCTTAAATTTTTTTAAGACGAAACTAAAAATCTCATTAATTCGAAACTGTTTTTACTCTGTCGATGAATATTTTAATTATTTGAAAGCTCAGAAGTTGTAACCCATATATTTAATTATTAATATATAAGTTTGTATGACTAGGACTAGTATGTGTGTTTGTTTTATATTATTGTGTGACTCTGTAACGTAATATTGTTTTTTTTTTTTTAATTGCAAACTCTAGAAATTTCACATGCTAGTTTCTGGTGAAAAGTGTGATTCCATTACCATAACAATGTATCAACTTATTGTACCACTTTTCAAGCGAAATAAATACTTACTTACTTACTTACATCTACATTGATTATCAGTTACTTGATGATTCATTAAATGTATGATAGTAGTAATATTAGTGAAGTTTTAAGCAATCGTCTGGCGCGGTCAATCCTTGGAACGGTGACCACCAATGGCATTTTCATGGAAATGTTTCTGTACATTAGGTAAATAGTCGGTCCCGATTGTTTTTGATTGAAGAGTGTTTAACTTAAAAGCATGCATGGGTGACTTGAATAATGATGGACAAATCCTCCAATGCTGCAGTCTGGACGCGCTCGACAAAGCCTTGTCACGTCAACCACGTGCAAAGGGCAAATGTGAAAAGGTATTAACCGCCTCCGTGGCTCAATGTAAACAACATTGGGTTTACGATTCGGAGGTCGCGGGTTCGATCCCCAGCGGGGTACATGATTAAGTACTCGGTTTGGTTGGTGGTAGTTTTTAAATGTCCGCCTGTCTAGCTACCACCATCTTATCTAAATCTGCCGCCAAGCAGCAATGTTAATACCATTGTTGTGTTCCGGTTAGCAGAGATAAGATAGCCAGTCCCCCAAATGTGTTGGGGTGTCCGGGTCAGTACGCTTCCACCTTCGACCCTATCTTCACTTAACATCAGGTGTGATTGAGGTCCGTTGAGATCCGTTGTGCATAAAAAAAAGGTATTAAACTCTGACGCCATAGTCATCGAAAAATCGCGTCATATATTCTCATACATTGATGCACCTTCCACTGCTGCATTGGCCGTATCATAACCGTGTCGGTGCGAGGCAGTGGAAAAACGCCCATTGAAGCAGCTCAAAATTGTCGGAACCTCGTGAAACTCGCCGAAGTGCTGCGAACTGGCCGAAGTCATTCGTAAGTTGTCTCCTTTGTGCTGCTGCGCTCCTTGGCGGATTGTTTGAGTCGGCACTTGACACTTGTCTACTTGTATAGATAACAACGTAATGACATTAGTTCTCAGGGTGGTCTTATTAATTTTAGCATATAAGAAAACTGTTAGCATTGCAATAACTTCATTTTTAACATCCGACGAAAAACGAGGGGTGTTATGTGTTTGAGGCTTTGTATGTGTGAGTGTCCGGATGTGTCTGAGTAACGCGTGGTCCGATTAGAGTTATGTTAAAGACTAAATGAGAGGATAATCATATTTAATGAAAATCAGTCAAGCCGTTTCGAAGACGTAAAAAGTTTAAAAGTTGTTATTTTTCTAAATTAGAAATTTATATTCTATAGTTATTAATTATTATATTAGAGGTCGGGTGTTGCATCAAACTAGACAGTTCATCTTTTACAATTAATTTTACCAAGATTTAAAAGTAAACTATTCGAATATACGCGAACATTCCAGATTATTACATCAGATTATTGTGGAAGCCATACTGACTGAAATTAGAAGATGTGGATCGGAAATTGGATAGGTCTGAGACGTGATCCTTCCGGCTGAGTGAGCTGTGAGCACGCGTGGGTGATCAGAGTCGTGCATCGTGTGTGGGGGACTTAGACCGTATTAATAAAACCATCTCAAGTGTAAGCTGAACTTAAGTTGACACCTGGGATACTGTTGTGTTCAGCAGTCAGGCCTAACTCAATAATGTTGTCGTTAATGACGTCAATGCAGTATCGTTTGTGTATATCCTTGTAATACAAAAACTCTTTATTTTTATATATTTTTAAAATAATTTACAATCATTCATCGTATGATACGGCAATGCATTTAAAATCAGTTAAGCCGTTTCGGTTAAGTAAGGAGGTAACAGAAATCTACATACATACAGTTCTCGAGGCGTAAGCTCAGCTTTGCATTTGTGTGAGTGACGTCAAGCTGCTAGCGGTACAAGAGGTGAAGTGCGGCATGTGCGCGGCAGGGAAGCGACGCGCAGCGGACACGCCGCGCCTCAGGCCGCGTTTAAACAATGCGCGGGACGCGCTGCGCCACAAGCCGTATCTCTATCTGTGTGCACTCACACAAATGCAAAGCTGATCTTACGCCTCGAGAACTGTACACCCGAAAAACTGGGGCAATCGGTTTAAAATACAGAAATGTTGTATTGTATTTTACAATGGTTCTATTTTTCCATTTGACGTAACGAACCCTAACGGCGTCCACTAATTATTCTATAAAAGGAATAAATGTAGAATGTACGGGTGGTGTAGTGTACTCGTAAATCTCAACGAGTACAGTTTGAAACAGAGAAACCTGCACAGGCTTGGATACACACAATTTAATAGGCGTGGGGAGGGATCACCCATATATAGTTGATATAGGTACCGAACATTCGCACTAAGAAATTCGAATTCATCAACCGAATAGCCAAGGCATGGAACTCCCTTCCGGCGTCAGTCTTTCCTGAATCCTACAACATTGGGATCTTGAAGAGCAGAGTGAAAAGGCATTTACTGAGATCGCGTGCTTCATCTTCGACCACGTCGTCACTTTCCATCAGGTGAGATTGTGCTCAAATGCGTATCAAGTTAATCATAAAAAAAAAGATTGGTTAGGAAACCATGATTTTTTTTTTAATTACCCGACTGCCCCAGAAAGGAGGGTAATGTTTTTCGGGTGTATGTATGTTATGTAGATTTCTATGTTACCTTCTGTAGCCTAACGGTTTGACTTATTTCGAATTGTATGTGTCGTTAGAAAATAAATAACTATTTAAGTATTTAAAAACTCAAAACCTGATGGCATATTTTGCAAGCGCCATGTTGAATTTTTTTACCATAAAATGTATCCTGACACTTTTTTTTTATGCACAACGGGTTGGTACTTGACCTCAATCACATCTGATGTTAAGTGAAGATGAGGTCGAAGGTGGAAGCGTACTGACCCGTAAATATAATGTATGTTCTTTATCAATAGTAGAGTCTTTGCTTAATTAGTGGCTAAATATTAGATGTTTTTTTTTATATACAACGGGTTAGTACTTGATCTCAATCACCAATCACACCTGGTGTTAAGTGAAGATGAGATCGAAGCGTACTGACCCTGAAACCCCAACACATTTGGAGGACTGGCTATCTTATCTCTGAAAACCGGAACACAACAATGCTATTAACATTGCTGCTTGGCGGCGGATTTAGATAAGATGGTGGTAGCTAGCCAGGCGGACATTTAAAATGCCCTACCACCAACCAAACCGAGTACTTAAACATGTACCCCGCTGGGGATCGAACCCGCGACCTCCGAATCGTAAACGCTCGAACAATATTATCCTGCTTTTCACCAACTCCAACATGGCACCCGCAAAATATGCTGTCGGGTTTGATTTTTAAACTTATGTTATTTACTTACAGCAATTACCGAGTTCACATTATACTAAAAGGACTATTGAAAAACATTAATGATTTACGAAAACGTAGATTGTATTATCTGCTACATAGGTATCTGTTTCAGACTGTCCCCGTTGTGCTCAATTCCAATGAAGCACCATCCGCTTTAATCTTGTTGTAAAGTGCGGACACCTGCTGCGAAGCCCTAGCATTCTTACTGCAACAGATGTATTGTTAGTGACATGAATAGCTGCGCTACGTTATTCCTTTTAGAAGTTAATACACAGTTTTTGTGTGGAAAGATGAGGTGTGAACCCAGCCTCATACTATAAAATATATGTCTTATTATTAGGTGATCGAAAATACTCTTTTGAAATAAACTAGCGCTCTTTGTATGCTTTATATGAAACAACAATAAATGGGAAATTGAGAAATCCCCTGAAAATAAAAATAATATATAAATATCCTTGGACATATACAGACAGCTCCATCTAGTTCCCCACTAAGCAACTAGGCTTGTGTTGTGGATACCAGCTGGTTGATAAACTACACAATTACATTTTTTTTGGTAAATAAATACATAGATAAATGAAAAACATCCATAACTCAGGAACACCATGTCTATATTCATCATACAAACATCTGCCCCAGCGGGATTCGAACCCGCGACCTATTGGTATAGCAGCAGAGTTTCTAACCACTACACCAAACAGGTCGTCAAAGGTAAAAGATTACGACAGATGTCAAAATTAACCAAACAACTGTGTTAAAAGCTAAACATCTTCGAAACGGCTTTACCAATAATCATCAAATATGGCTAATAACCCGTCCCCTCCCCGTTTAGTCTTTAATACATACACCTACACACAAAGTAAATAAATAAGGAAAAAGTAATAAATATAAATAACATGCAGATATAACTGAACTGTAATAGAAGAGCGGGGTCATGTGGCACAAGTATTTTGCAAATGCCAACCATTGTGTACTTAGCACAAGGATTAATTTGAAGCAATTAAACATTTTTGTTTTTTTTGTTTGATTTTGAATATAAAAACCGCTCTCGAATCGGACCAGTCATTGACTACTGAGATATATCCGGACAAAGACTGGACACACACACACACACACACACACACACACAGACAGACACACACACACGCACACACGCACACACACACACACACACACACACACACACACACACACACACACACACACACACACACACACACACACACACACACACACACAAGCACGCACGCACGCACGCACGCACGCACGCACGCACGCACGCACGCACGCACACACACACACACACACACACACACACACACACACACACACACACACACACACACAGGCTGTAATTAAGTAATTTTTATGTAATATTTTCTTTTAATAAATCCACGAAGAACACAATCTTATATCATAAGATCAAAACAAATTTTATGTGAGAAGTATCGATCAAGGATTTTCCCAGTCGTTCTCTGAGCGTCAAGAATAATTAAAAAAAAAAAACTTTCAGTTTTTTTAGTTTAAGTAATACTTTGTAAAACATCTGTTGTTTGCCCAAGAACGACTTACGAACCATCTTAACAAAACCAGCAAGCTGTGATGGTTAAAAAGGCAATGGCAATAAGCCTGACCGGTACAAGTTCCGCGCGGCGCATACTGAAGGTAGACGGCTCTCTACGTGACTCTACTATCAACTTGGACCCCACACCAATTAAAGAAAGAAGTTAAGGATGAAAAATTAGGAAATAAGGTCCCACCTGCCTCCTGCCAACCGTTAGTGGTGCAGTGGCACTACTCAAGAGCATCAGGAATACTCGTAGTGGTTCAGTTATTCTACACTTTGTAATAAAGTACGAAATATTATTTATAATTAAGAGCATAATAATTTTCTTGAAATTTGAATCCAACATTTTACGTTATTCCTGTCTTTTAAGATACTATGTTACTTCAGAAGAATTATAATTTTTTGTTCATTCTTTCGATTGGCATCATAAAAATACGGGGTGTTTTTTTCCACATTTGAGTCGGTTCGATTCTCAGACGAAGCAAAAAAAACCAGCGCTGAGCTCTTATAGGCTCAGCATATAGCTGAGTCGTTTCCCTTTCGCTGCTGCGACACTTATCTGAGTGTTTTGTTATTTTACTTGCCTAACAATTGTTGTATATGTGTCAAAGTGGCGAATAAACAGTTTCTTTCTTTCTTTCTTTCTTTCAAATAATTTTTAGAAAATCTTAGAATACAGTACTACAACTTTTAAAAAAGTCTCCTTTCCGCGAAATATCCTATCTACAATATTTATGGTACTTTCCCTCCATGTCACATAGTCTTGGGCCACCCTGTATACAAGATTAGTCGGAAAGGGGTTCTCAAGTGTCGCGAGTATTACAATTGTTCAATTATTTATTTTTAAATAAAAAATTTCGACTTCCCGTACGAGAGTGACCGATCAGCTATGCCCGTATTTACTTTGAACATTACTTCTGGTTTTATGTAGATACCTATATAATCACAACGATTAAATCGTATATTAATTAAACACATGGCAAGTCAGGGTGCGGGTGCAGAGGGAGCGGAAAGTCCTTTGTGGAGCGCCGCGCGTTCCGATCTACCACCCAACACCGGCGCAAGGGAGGGAATGCTTTGTTGGCAACGGAACAGGTGATCCCTAACTAATAAATATAACAAGGGGCTGTAAAATTTTATGCTTCGAAAATCGTACAATTAGGTTTTATCAAAAGCTTTGAAAGTATGGAGAGCAGCTCTAGCAGAACTTTGGCTCACTTTATAACGCCACAATACACTTGAGTGTGCATATTTCTGGCAATATTTACTCATGTGTTCCGAGTCTTTTTATATGGCGACACAATTAAAACGTTTCAATTTGTAACGCACAGACGACCCTAACGCACTAATGAGCGTCCGCTTTAGTCGCTCGCGTCAAAGGCAGCCGGCCGCGCGCGTGACGTAACGCGACGTGACGCGTCCTACGGCCGATCGACTGTCCATTGCAGTCATTTTAATTAAACATACGTGAACTATTGGGTCGAATCAAAGCGCTCGCTCAGACGAGTACGAATCAATTATTCCACTAACTACTGACAACAAACTGAAATAACGGCCGCCGGATATTTAGTTATTTATCGATATGCGATAAAAGGAATGAATGGCGCAGCAAAATTTATTGTAGATAGGACTTATTTACCTACAATATTGGTATCTAAATTGTGTGTGACTGTATTGTCGGCTCATATAAATAATTAACTTTAATAAACTCTACTTCATATAGGTATGACCTCATAATATACAATCATGACGTTAGAACGAAGCCTATTTCCTTGAAGTATCCCTAGTAGGATTCCCTACCAATATTATGTATGGTCAACAGTTCTTTCCAAGAGTACAACAGCTAGTTGGTTGGAGGTCGCGAGTGTCGCCCGGCGACTGCACGACGGCGACACACGACAGTTCAATCCGGCGCGATCGCTATCACGGCCAATTAGCGCCTGTCAAATTGCATCAATTAGAGATAACAGACGGGAGCGGGGTGCGGGCGCGGGAGAGGGGAGGCGTCAGATAACTCGCACTGTTGGACACTCATATTATGTAAATATAAAGTTAATATTGGCTACCATGTTTATGTAAATATTTGTAAATAGCCATTGCATTTCAAAACAAACCGGCATAATTTTGTTGTTATATTAAAAGTTAGTTTACTGATAAACAATTAAATGATGACAAATTACTCAAACTGCGGCAATCCGCTTATATTTTTTCGTCCCTAGTTATATCTCTGCGTATATTGTCCATAATCCTCTGCCCGTCGCGGGTCATGTGCGCACACACCACGTCACGTGACGTCATAATACGCTGAGAGCGCACGCGTGCTCTTGTAGATAATGTTCGTAATATTAAAATTAATTATACTCTTATCTAATAACAATCCACGTGGAGCTAAAAAAAATTGTTTTGCCTGGGAGCACATTTTTTTTCCTTAATATTAGCCACGCATTCCCATTTCACGACCGATTGGTGTAGTGGATAGTGACCCTGTCAGCGAAACCAACGGTTGCGGGTTCGAATCCGGATAAATGTTTGTGTGATGAATACGAACCGGTTCGTGGATTTTTAAGTAACAAATTAGGTGATTTCAACTATGCCAACTAATAAGTGCCCAAAGCACAGAAATGTATTTAAAAAAATATTTAGGTCTTTCACTGATCAAGCTATCTCGACGTCAACTTAGCAGTGTAATCTGTACAGCTGTAAGATTGTGTAGAATCACGAATAGGAAGGTCCCGAGTGCGTTAAAATAACGGATGTGTAGAAACACGAATGTAGTAAACTACAGTTGTGTGGAATCCATATTGTATGGGAATCACGAATAGGAAGAGTAGCGTTTGTGAAATCGATCGCATAATTCGTATCGTCATGAATAGTTCATAAATTGTGAAAATAATTCGCAAACGGTTCAATAGTAGTGATTCAATAGAAGCGAAGAAAATATGGTACACTGTAGAGCAAGCGGAATTTATTCCTGAGAAACGGAACTGAGTTTTGAAACACTACCTATATCAATATATAGTGACTGTAATAGTTAAACCGATGTAATTTAAAAAAAAACTTAACTGTAGCCAGAAAATGGGTCTAAACTTCTACACACACATTTGCTTTTCGGTACAGGTGAGTACAACATCCGAAACATATATTCATTATTTTATTAAGTGCATTGTACGGCTAACTTAAATTAGTAGACTATCTAGAATAATTTCGAAAAAAAATATATTTTACCCATGGAAGTCTGCTGTTCGTGATGCCTAATGACCCCCTTTCGTCCCAGAAAGTATCAGGCCTTATCACACGAACGATATAGAGATGTTAGAGCGTAGGCCACATAAAGACATAAAACTGCGGCGGTATTGCGTCATGCTGCAACAACGACGCTGTGGTATTTATTACGTATTGTTATTTGCCGCAACGATATCGTCCGTGTGATAGGACATTAAAGACATAACTTGCACCCTAATTAAATAGGTAGATACGAGGTGGGAGCAAATAATCGCTGCCAACAAAAGAACCTCAAGAGAAATCGCTAATAAATGTCGCGTGCGATGCCGACACGCCGCCGCCGCCGTCCCTTCAACCGCGTATTTCTTGTTGTTGTAAGATCCTGCTAAATAAAAACTGTACTCTTAATTGGGTTACTTTTTAAAAACTGTTGTTAGGTTAGTTTATCGTTATTTATTTCTAAGTCGTCAGGCGGACAAATACACGACACTTTAGTTTTAAATTGAATGACCGTCGCATAGAGCAGCTCTAATGTAGGTATATAATGTCTATTGCTAACAAATTGTAAATTTATTTTACCATAACTTACTGTATCTATATAACCGTCATCATCATTTTCCTGTCTTTGTGTAGAAAATCCTTTACGAAATGAACAACATATTTCAGTTCAGTTCGCTCTTTGTCTCCACCGCCTCTCGGCCGCTCAGGGGAGCTCGAACATCACGAAATACATAATTCCCTATTCAAAGCGAGACTCACTACGTCGGGCCTTCATCTTTACATAAAGCCTATTTGTATACCAAATATCATTACACCCTCGCACCCCGCCTCCTCCAGCACCCGCCGTGATGTTACTTGTTATTTCTATAGTCTAGAGAGTCGTTCTACAACAATTGTAAGGACACAATCGGAAAGTTCCATCCACTGTGACTAGGGCGCTATTCAGCAACACGATACAAAGTATCATGCCAGTTAGTAACTTAATATGTAAGTGTAGTGTACGAGGCGGCGTAACCAGGGCAGCGGCAGGGCTCTCAAATCCTGAGTTATAACACGAACGTCGCGCTGGAAATGGTGTCTTGTGTCCGGAATGTAATCAGAGACGAGACGGCGGACTCCGGTGATATGCCAACTTCGCCATAATGGCCCTGGCTAAGTGAACAACATCGTGTCAAACTATCGTGTGTTGGTGACATGTCCTCCGTACTTGTTATTAGATAATAAGTTCATGTTCACACACATGGATCTACGCTCCTTCGATATTAAAAATTCGGGCTATACATGTGGACTAGGTAACATCGGCTGATTTTAATCTATATTTTCACGAATTCATAATACTTTTGCCGATCGTTCAATCCGGAACAAATTGTAAATAGAAATACAAAATTATGGAACCGGAAAATATTTGTGCAGCACAAAACAAATACGAATCGTGAATCCGAGACGTCGAAAGCACTGAGATTTGGAATATTCCTTTCCTGGCGCAATAAGCGTTCTCCAGATTTGGCAGACATTTCACTACTCGTTTAGGCAGCGGCCGGTTTTGTGCTGAATCGAGTGATATGCATTTTGGAGGCAAGACAACATGCCAAGTAAGTAAGTCTACCAAATGGGTAAGTAATGTTAGTTTGGAACTGTAATTTGTATAAAGAAACTACATAAAAATACTTTCCAAGTCAAGAATATTTCGTCGTGCGTGTCAGATATCGAAATCAATCGTCATGGTAACTTTGAGCGTACGATCAGACCTCGACCCCTGCCGACAAATTAATTCGATACATTACCATGTGAATGCTTCAACTCGGACACACATGGAGCAAAACATTACACCACACAAGTCCCACCGCACTACACTAATGGATAATGATAATATTGTATAGCATTAGGCGGTGAATTGTACCGCTCCGCTTGGAGTCAATGCGCGTTGATTGAAAGCCAGGAGTAGGAGGCATCGAATTAGCTGCGGTCGATAACTCGAGGAAGTTTGCTGAATGGAACGTATTAGGAGCTCATAGTTGACATCAGAAGTGTATAGAGGGTCAGGACAGACAACATTTGAAAGCTTATTCGATGATCGGTCTGGAAAAATCGTAAAATGATATTTACAAAGAAATGCGACGTCTATGTCATCGTGTCACATCGACCGCTTCATGTTTAAACTCCAGGGTCAAGGAATTACTTTATTTCAAGATTTTCAGGATGAAAGTAGCCTACGTCCTTCTCCAGGTGTCAGGCTACCTAGCAATACAATCGGTTCCGAGATTTACTCGTGATAAGATAACAGACAGAGTTACTTTCACATTTATACAGGGTGTAATCGTTAAGTGTGCACAGGCAATTATTCCGTAACTATTATAGATATCAAAAAACTTTAAACTGATATCGAAAGTACTTTACCTAATGAGTAAACTTATATAAGTAAACTTATATAATACATTAATAACCTATATATTTGTGTCGATGATATTAATACGATAACGCTTAAAAATCACTCCCCTGGTGCGGAAACAGCCGGGTACGCGATATCACCGCGGTACACGGAAAGCGTTGAATCATGGACTTGGCGATTACGCGTTTCCATAAAATATGTCTCGACGGATATTACGAAGGGATCTCAAACTCAACTAACTCTCGAGTCAATGTTGTCCAACTAATGCCGGCTAACGAGACGTCTTGTTTGCGGTCTGAAGTGATTGCACGTGACCTTTGCGCTAATGCTCTCGGTGTGTGGCTCGAGCTGGCTTCCTTCTGACCTTCGCCCACACACGACACAGGCTTGACAGAGTGTATATCTACTGTCCATATATGTCAACTTCTAACTGATCATGAAAATATATTTTTTTAATTTATTTCTCACATAACTAAGATCACTATAGCGATATCAACAACAAATAAGCCTAAAGAAGTACACTGCTGGACTTAAGCCTCTCCCGTGTCACTTTCTGTGGAAGGATTTAGGTATCTTAATGGCCACGCTGCTGGGATTAGGGTTGGCGATCGCTGATATTTTGGAGCTCCGCATCAATGACACTCCGCCCCATAACAGCCATAGGAAGAGATTACTCTTTAATCGAGAGATTTAAGATATAATTAAGATATGTAATGCCAATTCCGTTTTGCGAACGAATCACGCAGCTCTGGAAACCTCAATCTTTGTTCATGATGTTCATTGGTGTAGTGGATAGTAACCCTATCTGCGAAACCAACGGTTGCAAGTTGGAGTTTGTGTCATGAATACGAGCATGTGTTCCTGAGTCATGGATGTTTATTTAACGCATGTTGTGCGGCGTGGTTCATACATGGCTCTTTCCATGGGTGGCTTACATGGCGACTAAGGGATTAACCACCAAAAACATCTATAGACTTATATGTTTTAAGGGCACCGGGCTCATTTCTGTATATTTGTAAAGGTAACCGTGGAGATAGTTTCAAGCAACACTTTTAATGGATGGAACACCGAATTGCTAATGTTTGGATATGCCATGGATTAAAATCGTGCCGTTATTCATGTACATACATACACTCGAAAAACTGTATATGTATGTCCGTTCCTTTGGCGAATTCTGTAGCCTAAACGACTTGACCGATTTCGAAGTGTATGCGGTGTCGTTAGATTCGTCTTAGTACCCGGAGCCAAGTACTTGGAGCGCACGGCATAGATTTTTAATATACTTTGCCCTGAATGTCTTATATGATACATTTTATGGTTAAAAATCCAACATAGCGTCCGCAAAATACAAAATGTCGGGTTTTTTGCTTTTGAAATACTTATTACCCATAGTACAGGCTTCGCTAAGTTTGTGACTAGCGTCTGTAATATGTTTCGCTTATTAAAGAAACTTTGAAATGTCAGGAAAACTTGTTTGACTCTGAACATATCGGCCTTTGCGTTAGTTTATGGGAGGCTGTGTACTGTCGTGTGCAGAGGACGCGGGGGATAAACTTACCGTCTTGTTATGTCCTCCTCCCCCTTCCCCCTCCTTCCCGCCCTCCGAGCAGGGTTGGCGACACGTTCGACATCACACATGGTCACGGGAATATCAGTTTACCTGCGCTGAAAGCATAACGCTGCAATTGATGCTGCATAAGATTTTCACAAGAACATGTGACTGATGGCGTTCCACAATACTCGGGTATTTATTGGTAATTATGTATTAACGACTAATTATACAAATATAGACAAGGCTTGTTACTTTGGAAACAATTTGTAAGCGTGAAGCAACAAAATTGAACTGAAGTTCAGAAGTGAAATTCAATTATGAAACGAGCCCATTGTTAATTTAATACAAAGATCATCTCCGTAAAGGAATTCTTTGAACAAACATGTGTTTATTTTTCCAGACTGACATTTAAAAATGTGGCAAAAAATACATTATTAGAAACGTCATACGAAGAGCCATTGCTCATCCGGCATTTGAGCGGTTTTACCCGACTGCCCAAGGAAGGAGGGTAATGTTTTTGTACATCCGATCACATTTTTCTATATATTGAAACCGTAGAGGACCACAAGTCAGCGATATAGTTAAACGGAGTCAAAGTTGAAGTGGCAATGCAGCACAAAGCTCGTAGAACTGCCGGTGGGGCAGGTCTCGAGTGGAGACCACGCTCCGGCAAGCGCAGCATAGGACGTCCACTCACAAGGTAGACGGACGACCTGATGAAGGTCACGGGAATTCGTTGTATGTAGGCCGCTTCCAACCGGTTGCTGTTGAAATCTATGGGGGAGGAGTGGACGTCCTGTGACTGATATGATGATCATACACGAGGGTAATGGACCCCAAAGCCCGTGCCGGGGCAGTACTACGAACGAGAGATAAGTATATTGTGTTTTGTAGTCGTATTGTTGTTTCTTTTTGTGTTGTTGTAATTCGCATAGTTTATGTTTAATTTTATTATTGTTATTCTAAATTCAATTATATATACATCCTTGGACATATACAGACAGCGCCATCTAGTTCCACACTAAGCAACTAGGCTTGTGTTGTGGATACCAAATGGTTGATACACTACACAAATACATTTTTTTTTGTAAATAAATACATATATAAATGAAAAACATCCATAACTCTGGTACACATGCCCATATTCATCATACAAACATGTCCCTAGAGGGATTCGAACAGGTACTGTACTACACCAAACAGGTAATGTAACTAATTTCTAGAAAGTGTTGATTTCTTATTGACTTTTACTTAATTTTTTACCATATTCATGTAATATTGTTAAATGTTTACAGCTAGAAAAATTTGCATGTCGCGGTTACGCACTATGTACAACTGCGTTTTTGTCATAATGGCTTGGTATGCGTCAATCTAATAAAATAAAATGATGATGAACCTCACTTGTAACGTCTAAAGCCCGTATTAGTAAGCCATGATCTCTTCTTGAAAAGGGATAGGTGAGTAAATTCATATGTTGCGGCGAGACATGAATAGCAATAATAATCAGACTTAAGCGTCGTTCCATAATATTATAATAACGACCTTAGCTGTTTCGACAACCCTATTAGGCATCCCCGCGGCCCCGGACACCGTCTGAGCTCGAAGTTTTCTCTTATTTAACTAGTCTAGCCCTAGCTAGCAAACAGCTGCGTGGATTATCTTATTCATAAGGAAGATTTAATCCTCCTCCCTCTTCTCGGGTGGAGTGGGGGTGGCTCGCGATGGGAAATAACGCAATTAATAGCAGTTATTCGGATGAAAGCAAAAAGGTAACTTGATCTGAGTTTAATTGCGGACCCCTGCAGCGAGAGTGGGGACTGTCTCTACAATGACGTCACCGAGCCCAATAAGGATACGGGATGTAACTTCAAATCATTATAGAGTTTCAAATTAGTTATAAAATCTACAATGTTAATGCTTAGGATTCCAGGACAGAGATTGTAGTATAATAAAAAGTAGTCCAGTATTACAATCCTTAATTTTATATTTAAGGATTGTAATTGTAGATTTTATATACACCATACCCAGAGCAAGCTGCCAAGTTGTTGTAAAACATTGTCATACTACCACTGTTAGGTTCTCTTTCGATGTGCAAAAATTATGATCAATCCACCCACTGCTGGGTATAGGCCTGAGAACACTACTAGAGCTAATAAAATTGTCTGTATTTCTTTATCCTGCGACGGATAAATACACAGTCTCACGACCTTCGTCGCAAAATGATTGGTCAGAGATCAATCAGAAATTATGTTAAAGATGATTTATTTGTCAGAACATGTGTAATGTATACATGCATAGAGTCCTGCATGTCTTACCTTGCGTTGTACAAAGTTATTAGTATTAAATCTCACATGACAGGAATCTATCTTTAAAAAAAAAACACATTTTTCAACTTTAACTTATTTGGAAAAATATTTAGATTATGCGTTTCTTACAAATGCTTAATTTTTAGCAATTGTTACTACATTTACAACACTTTATTAAATGTTTCAAGAAAATTGCGGTTATGCGTTTTTCCGAGGTCTAAACGTATTTTCTCTGAGCTAACTGTGAAATTCACAAAAGTTTAATGTGCTACAGTTACATTGTAAGATTGTTCAAATAAAGGGAGTATATTTTCTGTCCATAAACTATTTATAGTTTGGTAGAAGTGTGTGAACTTAGATTAATGATTGGTCTCCGCGCCGCTACGACTAGATACCGCACTATGAAGAAAAAACAGGTTCCTGAATGCGGCAACTCAATATTGTAGTGTGTAGATTTATACAGTACTTACTGATGGTATGTGATGCCAGTATCTTTCTTGTTTTTTGTAGTATCGTTATTACATAGTTTGACTACGCAAACCGGCATTTTGCTTCAGTCTTAAACCAAAATTTGAGAATTTGAAATTTGAACTTGTGGCGTGACTGGCGCGGGTACGCCGAATACGGCGTAGTATTTGTTGCCGCATTTTTCGAGTACGCCGACGGTATCTAGTCGTAGCGGCGCGGAGACCAATCATTAATCTAAGTGTGTGAAATATGTAACGCTGTAAAATTAAACTCAAAATGGACGTTTTATTTATTGTTATTTTTGTTTACATTTGTTACATTTGTTATGTAACTTTTAACAATATTATAAATGCGAAAGTTTGAATGTTTGTTTGTTTATTTGTGTGTTGCTCAATTACGGCGAAACGGATTTGAATGAAATTTGGTATTATTATATTTTTTTTTTTCTTAAAATAAAAAAGTTAAAATAAAAACAGTCAAAGCATAGGTAATATAAGAAACATACTTATTGGTGAAATAATAACTCTTTGACAAACAGGTCCACAGATAATTTTTTTCAGAAAACATATTCATTTAACACCACCAGAACTATAACAGACAAATACATCGACTTGCCCAAAAAAAATATTTTTATGTACCTATGTGCAATGGATACCAAAAGCGCTTACGCTTTACATCCTTTCGACTGTACTACTTTGCATTGCTAATCTTTGCCTACGGTCGGGGAAACGGATTCTCGGCCCACTCTAAAACTCTGTCTAATTCCGTGTTGAATTCTATAGTTACTTCTGAGGAAAGTTGTAGCGTGCGTCAGTGTTGCAATTTCTGTACATATTTAGCCATTTAAGGACAAAATCGTCGCATCATCATCAGTAAAGCAAGATTACCACGACTCTACATACGGGCCCATTCGCCACGGTTATGCCTTTATCTATGGTATGCAACTAATCTACGGTACATAATGACTAGAAGACAGGCTGGAGTCAAGAGTCGCGCGTTAACCTTTCGTTACACCGCGGGGTGAGGGGCGGGGGGGCGGGTGACGTCGCGCTTAGATGGTGATAACATTATGAAAGTTGAACAATTGACATTTCACTATACACCTTGGTAAATTACAAATTGACATGACATGCATATAGAGGAAATTAGGAAATAAAAGGAACACCTTTCATTCTTCTTTCATTCATCAACATTTCGAAAAACTTCACACCTGGCCATGTAACGTGTGCATTTTACCTTACATAAATAATTTCTTGGACGAGTGTTTCTCTGCCAGTACGATTCGGATACGATTTAAATTTGTTAAATTAGTAATAATAATTTGAGAACAATTAAATTCACTCGCATATTCACACATAAGTATTGAAAATTTACCAAATACCTACCTATATGCTACCTTCTCGTGTCTAGCTTTTTATGGTTTATCACTTGCAGTTGTTTCTGAGTTGATTTTAGATATAGATTTTTGTGTTTGTTTACTTTTAGTTAATGTTTAAATCTATTCATAGAGTAATAGTAATTAATTCCTTGGTGGCAGCAACTACTCTACTCGGGGGGACTGAAAATCAGCAAATCTGCTGAGTCCCTGCCTTTTCATCACAGTTTGACCTAATATATTATCAATTAATTACTTGTTAAATTAACTTTATGATGAATAAATACCTTTTATTATTTATTTATTTATCTAAGAGCGAAACGATCCAGTTGATCAACTCTAAATCATGTATTATAGAACACCTTAGTTTACTGAAGAACAAGACACCATGGAGACCTCAGGAAACTGAAATTGACCCACAAATAACTCGAAACGACGTTAATAAAATAAAGTCGTGTGATATACCCATAAGCAAGCATATTTCTGTAAGCTATAAATCAAACATAGCTATAAATTTGTGTTGGTTATAGTCAATGTCACAGACAACAAACATAATTATATATGTAGCTAGCTAGGCTAGTCATGTTACACAGGTATATTTGTATAAAGAACTCATAGCACACAAGTATCAATACCTAATTTGAGCTACACATCCACAAAGCCGATATATTTGAATATAGGCTAGTCATGCATGACACACACCCATAAGCAAGCGTATTTGTAAAGGCTAGTCATACCACACACGCATGAACAGCCATATTTGTATAGGTCAGTCATGTCACAAATGCCTAAATAGGCAAATTTATAACTATAATAATTAAAAGCAAAATTAAAAATTTTGAAAAACTCACGATGAAGCAACCATTGTAATCGAAAAAGGGTTAAAAAGAACCTCTCAAGCGCTAACCATTCTGATACCTGCTCCCTGGGCGTTTACGGCCATTAAACTTATCTAAGAACCTATCTGAAATGATATATTTTAAATACAAAAAACGGCAACGAAATCGGTTCAGTAGTTTCCAGTTAGTTTCCCAAGAAAATCGTAACAGACATACATAATATGCACATACAATCAACCTCTAACCTCAAACGCATACCGTCTCCTTTCCGTTTCGTCCCACGTGAGTAAAAAGGCATATTGACTAGTGGCGTAACGATAACAGGTCACATCCAAATACAATGACTTAACTAAAACATTGAGACAAAGGCAATGCTGTAATGTGAAAAATGTAGGTAACACTGCCGCGGGGCATAGGTCTGTGTGTTTGCATACAATAAACACACAACACCTCTTCATACCTACGCCCATTGTCCGCCCTGCGGTAATAGAATTAACCAATGCAATGGCGGACGAGCGACGAGCGACGACCTCCGAACTGATGCTACAACGTTACTAATGTATGCAAATACTTGGTGTTGGGGACAAAGGGACAGGTGTTGAATTAAGAAACGTATTGTCTGCTGTCACTGCACGTGACGCGGCATTGGAGCACGCGGGGAGGCCGAAATACTAATGTAGCAGGAATAAAATTGAAATTCCACAATTTAGACTTAGCAAGGTTAGCAACAGAAATCTAACAGGAAGGATTATTAAGGCGATAGGAGGTACTATGTTAATTGTTTTTGTAGTGCATCTGCAGCCTGATGATAGGGAAATGAGTGGTTTGTTTGAAGTGTGTATTTATTTATTTAATGTGCCATCAGTGTTTCAACTTCGTCATAGGTTTTAGTGTTTAGCCAGTTACTTAGAGATTTTTTATATTCGTAATACGTCATTGGGAAGATATATATTTGTTCATTAATTAAATTATACAGGTAAGATGCTTGTTTAACAAACTGTCTTCCAGCAAAGCTTAACTCCATAGAAATTATAGGGGCAACGATATCTTTCCGTCTTTTTTCAAGGATGCTAGGGGTCATAAGTAAGTAATTTTATTAGCCTATTCTTAGGATATAGCTTACAAACTTATGTAAACAGGGGAAGTGTTTAATAAAATACTCTGCTGAAAAGTTCTTTTAGCCCCTAACATATGCCCCTAGCGGGATTCGAACTCGCGACCTTTTGGTATAGCAGCAGACTTTCTAACCACTACACCAAACAGGTCGTCAAAAAATGTTTTGTTAGAATAAAAAAAATAACTACACTGAAATTGAATAGGCAGTATTCAAACCGCCCGACGAACATTATTCTCATCGCACACAATACGATGTGGTTCGTGCGGTTTGGCATGTCGATGACATGAGTGGGGAGTGGGGGGGGGGGGGGGGGGGGAGGGAGCACATGTCATAAGCAGGCAGGCGGCAAAAATTGTCATCGATTTGGTGGCGCGGTGAGGGTTGTGGTGAGGGCGTGCAGCGGATGCAATTCGTTGTCAAAAACTTACAATTGTGGGGGCAATTTGGATGAACTTAGGTATCTGTCTTTTTTTTTATGCGCAACGGGTTAGCACTTGACCTCAATCACACCTGATGTTAAGTGAAGATGAGGTCGATGGTGGAAGCGTACTGACCCGAAAACCCCAACACATTTGGGGGACTGGCTATCTTATCTCTGACAACCGTAACTCTGCTGATCGTAGTCCTCCCCCCATAGAACTCCAAAGTGACCGGTTGGAAGCAACCTGCATCCCACGATTTCCCGTGACCTTATTACCAGTCCACCTTGTAACTGGACATCCTACGCTGCGCTGGCGGGTGCGTGGTGTCCACTCGAGAACTGTAATGCCCTATCGGCCATCATTTCTTCGAGCTATCTTCTTATTGCATTATCACAATTTAACACACGTACACACTAACATTGCATGAGTATAAATAAAGAGGTCTTAATATTAAAGAAGTACGACCTGTTTAGGCAGAGAAGGCCAGTTATACCTATGTATCTATAAAATCAATTTCATAATATTATGTCAATTACTGCGTAAATAAACTTTCAATAAAAAATAAAACTAATTTAAAAATTAATTCCGTCATATAGTTAAAACGGACTTTATATACTATTTCATTAAATCATTAACATTATTTATAATCAATATGTCTCTATTATTTTTCATACCGACTGTACTCTAATGGCTCTACCAGATTAATAACATGATAAGGCTCATTTATAATGCATCTGACGAATGATCGAGGAGGCTCTATGGGCGCGCCGTGCCAAGCAAACGGCGTATTTTAAAAAAGTGCCCTTGTGTTCAATAAAATCCTACATTAAACGCCGAAATGAGGGAACGTTTCCGTATGTTTTCTGTATCGTCAGGCGGTGGCGTGCGGTCAATGTCTCGGAATAATTGGCATTCTATTGTACCGGTGGCCTTTGTTCGAGAGCCGCGGAGGACTATGCATTCAGTTAATCAAATCAATTCATGGGATATAAGCTCAAGAAGCATCGGTTCGTTTCAAGATTAACTAATAAGGTAAGAGTAACTAATAATTAAGTAATAAGAAAAATTCTAGATATTTAACACAGGTGTGATTGAAGTCAAGTACCAATCCGTTGTGCATAAATAAAAAGATTTGAATGAGTTTTGATACAGTTTTTAATATCATTTGGAGAACTGTTTCCTAAAGGTTTATATGTAAAATACATGTATGTTATATATATTTATAAAATGTGTTTGCACCCGTGCAAAGCCGGAGCGGGTCGCTGGTTAATACTATCGGCAAAAGTTTGAAATTCAATCAATGAGTCCCGCCATTAAGTCCAGCAATCATAAATATGTTTAATCATGGCGCTTTTTGAATTATTTCGACATTGCAAATCCTCTTAAAGTACGAGTATACGCCGACTTAACGAAAGGAAAATATAATAAATGGAGAAAATATAAAAGTTCTTTGCAGTCGGAGTATAGAAACACTAATGCTACGTCCCCGAGGTCGGCTCAGTTTATCCTCGAGCCGATTAGACACGAGGCAGACTCATTTTCCAGACACAATAAAAAATCAACTGTGTCTGGAAAACTAAGCTGCTTTTGATTCTCAATGATTTTAATTTCCTAATCCTATAAATGTGATAATGTTTTGTACATTTATCCTTTCTTCGTGTCAAAAGTAGCAATGATTGAAGGATAATTGAAGGATTGAAGGATAAGGGTCCACTGTCTATCTCCGGAGTACATCATCAGGTCTTAATTGAATATGGAACCACTCTTTTATTTTTTGTTGGGTTTTTAGGATTTTAAATACTTAAATAGTTATTATAAAAAATTGTTTTTTGAAGCACTTTAGACCTACACAATTACGTCATACGTTTTTGTAAAAACATCGTGAGGAAATCGGCCTGCCTGAGAAATAAAAATTGAAAGGCATAATGAAGTTCGCAACATGCATTATATCAGCGTGGTGGACTATGGCCCATACTCGTTCATATACGAGGGAATATCCTATATCCCTGCAGTGGGATGTTTACGGGCTGATGATGATGACACAATTACGTGTTCAATGAATCGGGGCTAATAGGTAAATTACAAGATTCTACACATAATGGTTTTGTAAATGATTCGGGTAGAGGTAGCGATTTGTGACGTGTAGCATTCATAATGATATTAATAACGATTGAGTGACTTAGCTTCGTTGAAATTGAGTTAAATTTTAATGTAAATCTCGTTAATATTTGTACGCTTCAATGTGAACTGGTAAAACATAAAGAGGTTAGGAACGCTAATTATGTTTCACGAGCTTGTGTAAACATAAACAATTTAATTTAAAATATAATAATTGAGTAAGTACGCACAGGACAAAACAAATTTTAAGATTTAAATGTTTTTTTTTATGCACAACGGGTTAACACTCTACCTCAATCACACCCGGTGTTAAGTGAAGATGAGGCTGAAGGTGGAAGCGTACTAAATCGAAATCCCCATTTTATTTGGGGTAATGGCTATCTTATTTGACAACCGGAACACAACAATGCTATTAATATTGCTGCGGCCGATTTACAATGCGCTACCACCAACAAAACCGAGTAGGTACTAAATATGTACTCCGATGGAGATAGAACCCGCGACCTCCGAATCGTAAGCCGTATGTTGGTTACATTGAGCCACGGAGGCGGTTGTAACGTTTAGATATTTTGTAGGTGTGCTATTTCCGTTTTATCAATCAGTAATCGATCTGACACAAACCAGTGTATCCTCTCTCCGAGGCTAACGCCTGACGCGTGACACCTCATTACAGCTCGTCGATGTGTCATAAAAACATTTGGAACTAACGGATTGATGAACTGATTACTTTTTATAGAGATAAAAGTGAGAGAGTGTCAATCCTTTAAAATACTTTAGAGAAAACGTATTAATAAATCGTTCTTGAGATTCAGATGGTGTCTCGGTCTCAAGACCATTTTTTCTGATGCTGTTTTATGCAACAGATTCTCAAGCGTCAACTTGAGGCCATGCCAATCTTGAGAACTGTTTATTAATAAGAGTCTAAGTCTACAAGGTCTAGCTGTGAACGATAACAGGCTGACGATGATTGATATGCTGTAAATAGTCATGATTTGAACCTGCGATCTGTTCATACAATGTCCGGTAGCCCACTACTTCATAATCTTTGGCTCTGGGACCGACTTTAAGCTATCACTACTCAATATGAGGTAATAAATATTATTATTATTAAGAGCCCATAGTGTCCCACTGCTGGGCAAAGGCCTCCCTCATCTGTTTCCAGTCATTAATAAATATTACCTATACAATGAATATGAGGCAATAGATATTTAAAGTTTGGTCGGTTGGTGCTAGGGCATTTTAAATGTCCGCCGCCACGCAGCAATGTGTGTCCCGGATGTCAGAGATAAGGTATCCAGTCCCCCAAATGTCAACACGTTTCCGGGTCAGTACGCTTCCACCTCAACCTCATCTTCACTTAACATTAGGTGTGATTGAGGTCAAGTACCAAGATGTTGTGCATAAAAAAAAAGTTACATTTCTCGAGGAATGGATTAATCTGATAAATAAAAATAACTAGGTAGGTATTCTAAAGCTTTGCGTGATACACAGACCAAGTGGCGTGAAACGACACGCGTCGTGCACGAATTTATGCAAGGTTTCAATTGCATCTGGTGCTTCGTCAATGAAATTCAATTTTGAATCCATTATAAAAAAACAATATTAATGTTTGTAATAGTTTGGAATTTTAGAAAACGTATTCCAATCTCAACAACCGATCTGCCGTCTTGAGGAAATCAAAATCATATATGGAAGATTTTATTATACTGCTAACAACGCAAGCGACGGTTTCAGGAAACTAAAGTAAACAGTAGACAGCGACGACTGTCTGTCCGCCTGTCTCGCAAGCGACAGTAGCGACCGCCCGTCCGCCCACGCTTTCTACAAACTATTGTCGCAGTCACATTGTGGACAGTCTCATTCACATCGTACACCGCTGATTTCATGTCACTTACTCGTTACGCATTTAGAACAGGTAGGTACATAGTTATACAATGTGTAATGGCCGCCTTCCATGATGATGAATCAGATTTGCTTCTGGCTGAAATTGCTAGCAAATTTGTAGAAAAAAATTCAGACCTAGTTTAACATTAATTGCAATTGCCTGTAATATTTAAATGTACCTTCCTTATTTAAACAATAAAACGTATTTGATTTTAATTACAAGCTCATATAAGTTCGTACTCTTACATACTCTACAGAACCACTATACATGCCCGTCTGTCAGGCTTATAACTCCGCCATTTTACAGGTTAATGTCTTATGAGAAGAATAATTATGTAGAACACTTGATAGTTTTGTTACAATGTAGTGGTCACTTGATGGATAGCAAAAACTTGACCGGTAGTCACAATTTAGTGGTCACTTGACGGATAACAAAAACTTGACCGGTAGTCACAACTTAGTGAACACTTGACAGATAGCAAAAACTTGACCGGTAGCTACAATTTAGTGGTCACTTGACGGATAACAAAGACTTGACTGATAGTCGCAATTTAGTGGTCACTTGACGGATAGCAAACACTTGACCGGTAGCCACTATTTAGTGGTCACTTGACGGATAACAAAACCATAACCGGTAGTCACAATTTAGTGGTCACTTGACTCATAACAAAGTAGTCCCAATTTAGTGGCCACTCGACTTATAGCAAAAATTGACAGATAGGTAGTCGCATTTTAGACATAGACATATTTATTTGACACCGCAAAACAACAGTAACAATTTTAACAATAATAAGAAAATTACATCAAGTATATATACTGGTGGTTACTTGACGGTTAGCAAAAACTTGACCGGCAGTCACAATTTAGCGGACAATTCAATGTACCAAAAATATATATTTCTACTTGAAACAGTCATCATTCTCAAGAACTTGGCACCTTATCGTAGTCTCAGTTACATTTTGTCGGTATGTCATACATTAACAATTGTTGCCAATGTTTATTACCGTGGCATACCTTTCAACGTCGAGGTACTTCCTCGTCCGCAACGCCTTGGCCCCGACGGCAGTGAGCCACTGGGTCATTATCATAAACAGCGCCCGAGGGTCACCGGCGGGTCGCACCGCGCGACACACCCGCTAAGCGAAAGTGAACTTTCCTGTTCGAACCGCTTACCGCTGCGTACTTTAGGACTACAATAACAATTCGACGAGCCAATAACCTCTCGGCCCCCTGTCCTCCCCCCTCCTCTTCCTCCCTCCTTCGCGTGATTGAATCGTTTCCACCGGAAGTGATTGCGGACTGTCGTACTCCGAGGTAGGTACAGTCGCGCCTTTAATTTCAGACCCATGTAAAAAAAAATATTCGAAGTTCGAGAGAGTTTCACATAGAAATAGAAATATATTTACTCATTTCTTAAAAGTACAATTATGTTTACAATTAAAGTATCTTAGTTATCATAATGAGCTAATTGGTAGATGCCTAGGATGAACCGGTGGCTCAGGCAAGAATAATAAATAATAATAATAAATATTCTTAGACATACACACAGCGCCATCTAGTTCCACAGTAAGCAACTAAAGGCTTGTGTTGTGGATACCAGATGGTTGTTAAACTACATAAATACATTTTCTTTTGTAAATAAATACTTATTATAAATGAAAACATCCATAACTCGGGTACACATGTCCGTATTCATCACACAAACATATGTCCCTAGCGGGATTCGAACCCGCAACCTTTTGGTATAGTGGTCAGAGTTGCTAACCACTACACCAAACAGGTCGTAAAAAATGCTTAAGTATTATTGTTTACTATACATTATAATTGACTTCAATTTGTTATAAATGAAAATTTAGAAAAGGCCCCGAGAAAACAAATCATTATATCATCGAGATAATGTGATCAATGTGTTAAAAGCTAAATATCTTCAAAACGGCTTAACCTATTTCCATCAAACATGTCTTCATAGCCGTCGAACCTATCCCGGGGTAGTTCGACTTGAGTGCGGTTTTTTTAAATAGGTAAGACTAACCGAGCAAGCGGCAGGTTCTTAGCCATGTTTGATGACAATCTTTTGGTCAACATCTACCTGGACGACATAATCCTTTGTTCAATCAATATAATATAAATACACTTTATTGCACAACGGAATAGAAAATACAGTTACAGAAACTGGTAAGAGTAGTTTGGCGACCTTATCACTAAAAGCGATCTCTTACAGGCAACCTTTACGTATAAAGACAGTACATTTGAAATAGGCAGATTGTGCGGTAGTGAATAAATTTAATATAGGTACTTACTTACATAGATCGATAGACATTTATACTTCAAATATAAATCAATGATGTCGGGGTTTTCTAAATTTAATATAGTTACATTAGCTTTATCGGGATAAAAAATATCATATGTCTTAATTCAGGGTATATTCTACCTATATACCAAATTTCATCCAAATCCATTCATCCGTTATGATGAGCGCTAACAATATTTTCTTGGGATCTCATATTAAAGTCGGTGACTGTACCGCAAGCCTTGTGGCCCACTTTACGAGCGGTAGCAGCGCGCCACTTGCCTCGTTGAAGGCCCATTTCGTCCATGTTTGCAAACTTAATTAGTAATGAGGTTCATTAATTCTCAACGCTACAGTTATAATGTGATATGAACGTGTCTTCGAAATTATTCGTACAGTTAAATTTATTTGTGTATTCAATACGAACGACGAAATAAAATTTTATATCTTCCTACGAGTAAGAACGCCAAGTACTGTAAGTACCTATATTGATAGAGTACGAGTGCGACTACTGATAAACTCATTATACATTTTTTTATTAGGTAAGAAAGTCCCCAAATGTGTTGGGGTTTCCGGGTCAGTACACTTCCACCTTCGACTTCATCTTCACTTAACATCAGGTGTGATTGAGGTCAAATACGAACCCGTCGTGCATAAAAGAAAAGAAAAGAAGTCATAACGTTTGTACATATTTTCTGACTGTAATCTGTTGGTACCTATTTCTTGTGCAATCTAACTAATACCTACCTATTATAAATGCGTAAGTTTCTATGTTTGTTGCTCAATCACAACGGATTTTGGTATATAGGTAGAATATACCCTGGATTAAGACATGAGATATTTTTACCCCGATAAAGTGAGTAGTTCCCGCGGGATAAACGGATAAAGTTATCCTACGCAGGCGAAGCCGCGGTTGGAAAGCTATTTTTTATCCCGATAAAGTGAGTGGTTCCCGCGGGATAAATGAATTAAACATATCCGCGATAAAGATTTTCTAACGCAGGTGAAGCCGCGGACAGAAAGCTAGTTCGAAATAAAGAAAGAACGATTTGAAACTCGATTTTGGAACGTGGGTGCGGCATAGTGCGGGTCCGGTTTTTTCAATTGTTATGTCGATGACCTATTCAGAGGAAATCGCACGGGAATAGGCGTATTAGTGGACTTGAAGTTGATCAGGTTAAATGATAATATTTTCTGTATTGATTAAAAAAAACTAGGTTGCATTTGTCTTAAAAATACCACAACCGAGGTGATTCTAAAAATTGTTTTGGTAAAGCATGAGGCAATAACATGAGACACGATTCGAGGAACCGCCGTCGGAGTCGAATGTCGGCGCTCGCTGGGCAAATACCATTAGCGGGGCTCCGGTTTCCGCCTCGCGCCCCCCGCGCCCCGCCGCGATCCGCAAATACCCGCACGACATGTCGTGTCCACCCCCCACCCCCGCCACACACGCGGCCCTTACCTGACTGACTACAACAGACAACTCATCCCATCCGGCCTCACTCCATAATCTTTAATGGGTAGTGCATACAATAAGCACGTTCATGCATAACGTTGCCCGTCATACGTGACGCGAGATCGAACGAGATAACTAGAGACACGAAACGAGCAATTATTTTTTGTCGCCCTTCTTCATGCACGACGCTCGACGTCGCGTGATTGATCAATGATCATAAAACAACACGCGTTAAAGGCCTTTCCTAGTAAAACACGCCATTCGAATCGGTTTTGTATAATTTCCTGAGAACTGCTGAACGTTTCCGACGGAGCATTTATCTTTAATGGTTTCTGAAGAGGGCTCTCTATCGGAAACGAGAGGGGGCGAGTGTGTTCCGAGAGTTGACGTCATTACTGACGTGTACACGTAATATCCGACATGTATCCAATAACGCGCGTTCAGTTGCAATCCAAAGTGCGCCGGAGAGCAATTGAATGGTTCTAGACCGTGTATTGAGTGCCCTGCAGCTACATCCTTTATTGGAGTCTGAAGTGCGGGCGCCCGCATGTGTGTCTGTCTACCGCTGAATACCTACATGCACCGTTACATGTGTGTGCGTGTCCGCAGAGAACGAGGGCGTGTTCGGAAAATGACGAGGAATTACAGTAAACTGCCTTCTCCTTATCGATATAATACGACACAACATAACGCAACGATGACGTTTGCCCGTAATGTAAACTGTAATAGACACCTTTGCTTTTTAACCCGACGAAATGATGGGTGTTATGTATTTGACGGCGTTGTGTCTGTCTAATCTTTGTCCGGACGTATGTCACGAATGCGTGGTCCATGTTCGATGAAAACGTTAGTTAAATAAGATGTTTTGAAGATATTTATTTATTTATTACACTTATAGCTTTTTACACAGTTTTTTTCGTGTAATTCGATGATACTTACTTACCTATCCGTCTTTCGAGGGTATACGTGTTAGAAATCGTTTACTCATTTTAATAAAACTTAAATGGTAACCAAGTAATGTAATAGTACAATCGACCGATTGGTGTAGTGGATAGTGACCTTGTTAGCGAAACCAACGGTTGCGAGTTCGAACCCCGCGAGGGGTAAATGTTTGTGTGATGAATACGAACATTTATTCCCGAGTCATGGATGTTTATATAAATATTTATGTATGTTTATCCGTAACCTGGTATCCATAGTGCAAGCTTTGCTTAGTTTGGGGAGTAAGTGTCCGAAATATTTATTTGTTTGTTAGTTTATTTATTAAATCGAAATTTTGGGGAAGTTTGAATTTGACTATTGAAAAATGAAAAACCACAATTTATGTTACATGCTCTTCCAAGTTCCACATAATGTAAGTTAAATCCGAATTTGTGATTAATACCAAAGCAAACCTCGTACAATAGAGGGCGGCTTTAATCGGAGAGAGTCGTTCGAGTTCCTTTATCGAGGCAGCAAATGGAGATAAGAGGACCCCCATATCCGTGGTGTTGGCGCAGCGCGGGCGCGGCGTCACGTGACGCGTGCGTACGCAACACGGCATTAACAGAACACGGGTTTATGGGCGAGGTTATATGCTGGAGGCACCTTAATGGCCAATTACCGCAGTTATCGGCTATCGGAGTGTTGTGGTTTTTGCGCGAATAACGAACACAATGCTGCCACGGAGTGTTTTCGGCGCGATTACTTTCCATGGCAAAGTTATTGCATTCTATTCGTGAGAACTTCTGAGAAGGGGTCGTGCACTGTAAAGATAAGGTGAAACCAAAGAGTGTTATCTCGATGACGGTGACATCCTTTCAATTCGCTTCAAGACTCGCTGATATCTCCATAATATTTTATGCTTTCAACCTACTTTTCGTAGGGTCAATGAACTCCATAATACAGTGATTTGACAGCAATTAGACATTTTCGTGCCGCATGTAGTGCGTGTTCTTCCTTATTTATTATGCATTACAATCTTATAATTGATGCCTTATTAAAGTCTACATAGATTACGGTCTACATAGGTACAGTCAATTTCAAATGTGCAGTCATAGTCAAAGTTCAAACAAAAATTTTTCTATCGAACACTTTTGTTTTCCTAAGAAAAATACGTTTAATTCTTATGCAGTAGATCGTGCTACACAACTATAAAGACTCAAATATGAAGCTTATAACCAATACAAATAAGTATTTGTGACGATAAGCAGTCTATATTGACATTATGTAATTATAAAATGTAAAAATCATTTATTGTGCCAAAACAGATAAGCAATAAGGTATCCCTGGTCCATATACTAGGATTGCCTGTGTTACAACACAGAGTACCTACAGGTACCCTGTCTCTTCCCCATCCAATAAACATATCTATACATTTTTAGAGATCTCAATTAGTAGAATGGATAAGAGGAGGTAAAACAAAACAAAATTCAAGTGCTCACAATGCGATGTGTCTGTGTTTGAAACATCATAAACTAGCGATACATTTAAAAGATTAAAATGCCACTGTAAAAACTATGAAAAATGCTTTTATCAAGTCACGATCTTTCATTTATTATGATGCTGTTTTTAAACCAAATGGTATTTTACGGGAGGAAGTGAAGAGATCGGACGGAAGGTCCTTGATCCCTTGGAACATGTGTCGGACTATAGGTGTGGGATGCCACTTATGTCGACACTCTTGCCCCAGGATGCCGGGCGCAGCCGTCGAGGCTGCAGAAAAAATCTAAATTCGGGCATCGGCTCCGAATACATCTTTGCTATTCTCGGAGTCGAAACTTTAGGTCCCTTGGGGTCAGAGCACTCTTCAATTTGTTTTAATATCTCAAAGCGCTTAGCCGATATCACTAGAGACCCGAGAGCTGACGGTTTCCTAGCTCAACGCTTATATTAAGTATCAGCACTTTGCGAGGAAACGTTGCCAGCGATTTGGGTAACTTCTCTCGCGGTTACAATTTTTTACCACTGGTTCTAGTTTGTATTTAAATCTCTCTATTTATAAGATCTGATATACAGTTAGGTCTTCATGTCTTTCTTCCGCAGTAGAATCCGTGTTCGTTTATGATCTGAATCTAAATACATATATAAAGTCACGCCTGTTTCCCGTAGTGGTAGGCAGAGACCACAGACTTCCACTTGCTACGATTATACATGCTCGTCGGTTTAGGGTCTTGTCCTCGATTTGATCATGGTACGTTCGCCGTGAACTTCCCCTACCAACACTACCATCCACATTGACATCTGAATCTTCTGGATCTATTTATGCAAAATACTATATTATGTGACCTGGTACCAATAACGACCTTACAACCACACATTGCCCTGTACAGATGTCGAACTGGTGAGCGAAATGTGACTTTGACTCACTTACGCGTTTGACCCGAGAGCTGTTCGCTGCATACAATGAGGAAACGCTGCCACCGTTTTGGGTACCTTGCCTCGCGGCCCCAATTTTTTACATTTGTTCTAGTTTATATTTAAATTCCATCTCCTTACGCGTTTACGTCACGATTTATATGAAGAATCGTATAATGCTTAGATAGTTACCTTTTACGTAAACGAAATTAGAATCAAAAAGAAAAATTCCCACTTCACCTCCTGACATTTGCCGGTGTCGCCAACATGTGCAGTTCCCACGGACGTGACATCGACATCTGCCCAGCTACCACCACGGTGACGTCACCGCCATGTCACTGACACGCAATGATAGTCACACAGGTAATAACCAATACAACTGGAATATCGGCAAGTGTATCTGCATTATTAAAGGAGGTAAATTGGGGGCTGATCCGAGAAATTATAGCAGCAGAAGAGACAATTTATTACAAGTACCTATATGTAAGTAGGTATACTAAATACAGGTGTAATTGAAGTCGTGCAAAACCACCGAAAATGATTCCACTACCCTTCGTGCAACTCAGAATGAGCGGTTGAGTTGCCATACAACGTTCTCTCAGAGCAATTAGAAAAATCTATCGAATTCGGAACTCCTTGGGGAAAATTGTTGGAAGTGGTATATAGGAGTGATTTCACCTGTTCAATCTATTACAAATGTTCCTTTATCTGTATACAAGACATGTTTAGGAATTTATATTTCTGTAAGCTTATTCACTGGGTGGAATTTAGTTGCCGAGCGGCGGCGTCTGGTAAGTCCCTTGCGGTGAGCCCGCATCCGCCCGGCGTGCGACGACAACGCGGACACTTCAAACAACCCATGAATAGCAATGTAGGCAGTAGGTACATCAGCCATCGTATTCACCCTACAAGTCGACAGGCAAACGAGTTGGAAATACAGACACATTTGTAAGGTATTATTTGGAACGAAGCAAGCGAGAGGTATGAAAGAGATAGATTTATTATAAAATGTTCAAGTGCGAAGGAGATAGAATGTATGGAAAAATAGAAATGTGGTTATTGCGTGCGTTGAGTGAAAGGGATAGACTAATAGACGATTGTAGTAGTTAGAAAGAGTACAAATAAAACGAAGTACATTCGAAGGAAGATGTCGTTTGATTGACAGCCATCCTTACATGGCGCTGCGGACAGGATAAATTCTATTTTATTATCTTACGTTTAAAGATAAGTGAAATAAACCAAAAACACTACGTCTCCAGTGTTAATAAACAAAAATAACGAAAGGTTTCTCGAAAATATTACGCCACGAACGGGATCTAATACGATTTACTTTCAGCACGCTATATCTTACTCACTATGGATTCGACAAACAAAGACGATCTGGATAAATTTACCGTATTACAACTAAAAGATGAGCTGAGAAGTCGATATTTAACAGTTACAGGTACGAAAACGGATTTAATTCAAAGGTTAATGTCGGATAATATCGAAAAACTCGAAAACAACATGATGGAATATTACAAAAGTGAAAAAGAAAAAAGACAATCTCAACAAATTGAACTCGAAAATCTGAAAAAACAGTTGGACTTTCTCACCATTCAAGGGCAGGTAAAATCCAATGAAAACCCAGGTATGTCTCAAACTCCATGTCACTCACCTCAACCAGATTTTTCAAAATTATTTTTCGACTCGCAAAGCAAACTCATAGAAAAATTATCAGAACAAAAATCTCCCACATTTCAAGTATATTCTACTACAGATACAAGCCAGGCTATTCCATTATTCGGTGGTAGTAAAACCGAAAGTGCACACATTTGGATTCAACAAGTAGAACGAGTCGCTTCGTTAGCGAATTGGTCTGAAAATTTGACTTTAGTAAATGCATCTATGAGGTTAAGGGGCACAGCAAACGACTGGCACAGGGCTATTGGAAAAGACATATTGTCATGGCATGAGTGGAAAAATAAAGTTATAGAAAGATTTAGTTTAAAAATGTCATTTGCAGAATTTATTACCTATCAGTCAAAGAGAGTTTTAAGGCCAACGGAAACAATTACGGAGTACATTTATAATAAAAATGCGATGTTAGAAAAATCACCTACAAAAATTTCAGATGCAGATAAAGTTTCTTTGATTTTGGAAGGTATTACAGATCACCGATGGTCAATCCCATTAGCTTCGCATTGCTGTAAAAATATTGAAGATTTGCTCAACCATTCGTCAACAATGGACAACATCAGAAAGGTACTTCCAAGGGAAAAATATATCAAGACAGATACCGTAAGTAACAGTACACCAGTATTCCAAAACTATAGAAATAGCAATTTTATTCCCAAATTTAATCCATCAGTAGATAAAGAGGAAAAACAAACATGTTTCCGCTGTAAAACAAAAGGTCACATCTCCTACAATTGCCCATTCCAACCTACAGATAAGCGAAATACCATTCAATATGCAAAATTACCCATGGATCAGCATAATAAACAAATAAAGCCATATCCTAACAGCACAAATGATCAAAAACAAGTTAATTGTGTACAAAATGAAATGCCAAATGTTACTTTGATACCCGTAACCATAAACGAGTCTTTACACTTAAATGCTCTGCCAGATTCAGGTTCTGTTATTACAATTATTGACAAAGACCAGTTACCACAAGACATACAAGTTTATCCATGGCAAAAAGGCAACTATAAGGTGGCAGGAAATATACTTACTCCAATAGGATGGATGACAGCACGTATACAAATAGGAAAAATTGATTATGTTATGCCTCAAATCGCAATCTGTGAAGGATTACCAGTACCAATGATCATCGGAAAAGATTGGCAGTTGGCTGTGTATGCCCGTATAATTCATGACCCAGATGGTAAAATTTGTATAATCACACCAACACATACAGAATATTTCCCATGCATTTTAAAAGACAATAATTCACTAGCTTGTTGTGTGAACATTCAGGATATATCAGTTTCTCAAGAAAATGAAAATAAGGTTATGCAGCTAGTATCAGAATATGATGACATTTTCAAAAATGATTCCAATGACATAGGAAAATTTCCTGATTTTCAGTTGGAAATAAATTTGAAACATGACAAACCTATCGCATGTAAGCCATATAGATTACCGGAGCCTGAAAGAATAATTTTAAAACAGACAATAGAAAAGTGGATGGAGCAAAAAATTTGCAGATTATCGAAATCACCATATGCTGCACCAATGTTCGTTGTTCAACAACCATTTCATGACACAACACCATATAGACCAGTTGTAGATTATTCAAAAACAATAAATCCAATTACCATCTTAGATTCACAACCAATCGAACGAATGGATGACATTGTAACCAAGATTTCTCAATTTATATTCAAATTTAAGTTAGATATTTTTCAGGCATACCATAATATATGTGTCAGAGAGGAGGATATTTTCAAAACAGCCGTAATAACACAAGATTATCATGTAGAGTTTATGAGAGTTATGTTTGGTTTAGTTGGAGGACCAGCAATAATGTCAAAAGTTGTAAATTCAACATACGGAAAATTGTATAATGAAGGTGTAAGAGTTTACTTCGATGATATCACAGGAGGGTCAAATGATATTGAAAAATTCTTTGTACTCTTGAAGCAAATATTTGAACTTACTAGACAAAAAAAATTAAAATTAAATAAAGAAAAATGCATATTCATTGATACTGAAATACCACTATTTGGGAAAATTGTTGGTTATAAACAAGAGAGAACAGACCCGAGCAGAATAACTGCAGTTGAGAAATATCAAACCTTATCGACAGTTACAGAAGTTCGTTCTTTTCTAGGATTCACAGGCACCTTTAGAAAATATATAAAAAATTATGCCATTATTGCTAAACCATTACAAGAAATTTTAAAGAAAGATAAATTACAAATTTATAATAATATTGACAATAACAAGAAAAATAAAAAAATTTGTCTTACAGAACAGCAACAAAATTCATTTACATCATTAAAAAATAGTGTCATTACAGCACCAATTTTATCAAATTTTCAACAGGACGCAGAAACAATAGTCGAAACTGATAGTAGTTACCAAGGTATGGGCGCATGTTTATTGCAAATTCAAGATGGAGAAAAAAAAGTAATAGAATATGCCAGTCGAGGATTGAAGGATGCCGAAACAAGGTACCATATTAATGAACTGGAAGTAACAGCTGTTCATTGGGCTATTGTAATGAAATTCAGAATATTTCTACTAGGAACGAAATTCACCTTAATAACTGATAGTTACTCAACAGCCTATATAATTAATAAGGCAAAATTAAACAGAAAGTTTGCAAGGTATGTTATTGACTTAGCTCCGTTTGACTTTATACCAATCCATAGACCAGGTAAACAAAATGTCATTGCAGATCATTTGTCTCGCTTTCCCATAAAAGACGTATGTATGTTGGTAATCAGTACAAATATAGAGAAATTAGAATTGGCACAAAGTAAAGACCCATTTATCAAACAAATAAGTTCTAAATTGTCTAAAGATCCATCCACCCAGCATTTAAAACAAATACAAAATATCACAAGGAATATTATTGCACATCAATAAACAAGATTTATTCAATCAAGAAAAAATTGTTGTTCCACATAGTTTGAGATCAACCATAATTAAAATTGCTCATGATGACAATGGACACTTAGATTTCAGTACAACAATTAACAAAATTAAAAACAAGTATTGGTGGAAGACTATGCGTCGAGATGTGAAGGCATATACAATGTCATGTATAATTTGTGCAAAGACGAATAGACGAACAAAATTGGCATACGGAGAGTTAGGACAAAGACCTATATCACAAACACCTATGGAAGTAATTTCATCAGACCATATAGTGGCCTTACCACCGACAGAATCGGGTAACACATACATATTTGTTCATATAGATCACGCTACAAGATATACTTTTGCAAAACCTATGTGTACATTATCTGCACAGAGTGTAATTGACATAATCGAAAATGACATAATTTATATGTATGGCCCACCATTGACATATATATCCGATAGTGCACCATGTTTCACAAGCCAAATGACCCAAAAGTTCTTTTCAAAATATGGCATAGAACATATTCCAACAACCCCCTACACACCTCAAAGCAATGGTTTAGTCGAAAGGGCAAATGCTACAATAATATCAACATTAACGAAGTTTGCTTTAGAAAATACAAGTGACTGGGATAAATTATTACCAAAAGCGATATTAGCCATAAATACTTCAAAACAGAAAACAACTGGATATTCACCGTTCTATTTAATGTTTGGATATACACCCAGAATGCCACCCATGGAAATTCACTTTGGATCAATCATACAAGAAACAGATCGAAATCATCAATTAGAGTTTTTGTCAAAAGCTAGAGAAACAGCATTAGAAAATATCAAGAAAGTCCATTTAGAAAACAAAAGAAAGTTCGATTTGAGAAGACTGGAACAAAAATTTATACAAGGAGAATATGTAGTTTATGAGTGGAAAAAACCCACAGACACTAAATTGACACCCCGATTCAAAGGACCGTTTAAGATTATCAGGAAAATAGGATCAGTATGTTATGAGATTCAAGATGTGAACAAACCAAAAATTAAAAAGATAGTACATGTACAATTTTTGAAACCTTTGTACCAACCGCAAAATTTAGATTCCTTTTCAGATTTTTCAGATAACCAAATTTACAGTGATGATGACAACCAGTTCCCATATTATGATGACCATCAGTTACCAGATGATGAGGTTAACAAACATCCAAACGATGACAACGTTGTGTATACCACAAGCAGAGGTCGGGTAACAAGAAAACCACAATTTTATACGAGTTAGCTGTCTATGATGCCAAGAATTAATTTTCGTAGGACTTCTATTATAGTTGTGTAGCAGTTAAGTTATCGGATATGACGTATATTTATAAAACACTGGACTGACATTTGTTTATTTATACATTTAATCTATTATGTTAAAATAGAGAGCATTATTTGAAAGTAGTATACCAGTTTATTTTATAGTTTATTAATATATTTTTATTTATTTTTGTTCGGCATTTACAGTCAAAATTATATACATATGAGAAACAGTAAAATTACAGTAGTTCAGCATACGACAAAAAAATAAATAGGTTAAGTGAGTTATTAAGTGAACAACTTAAATGAAAACAATCTCATGTAAACATTCAAAGTTTATTTATACTTATAAGCATGTCATTATGTTGTGTAGAATATTGCATTAATTTACCGATTTATTTAGAAAACTTAATTTAGTTGAAATAATCAAAACTTTCTACCTATCATATCCATCTTTCTTGCATAGTATAGTGTATGTATTATAAGGTTACACATTTTTCTTTATTTTCCATAACAGTAGCTTAGTACTGTAAGTCATTCATTTATGCTGTAAGTAGATAATATTACCTATGTATAAATTATTTTTGTACAATATATATACCCACAAAGTTTAAGCTCAAACACTTTAGGAACTACAGGTTTAAGTTCCAAGAAATTAATTTTACCTATAGTTAAGTAAGAGAAACACAGTTTTGTTTTTGGAGTCTTTGTTTAAAGTAAAAGTAGTTATTATTTTATTTTTTTTTCTTCCATATAAGAAGTCAGAAGGTTCTTTTTGTATAATGTAACGAACAAGTTTAAGTTTAATGTCATAGAAGTTCTAGTGCACAATAAGTTAACAAATATTATAGTTATGTATAAACAAAAACCTCTAGTATACAAGTAAATCCCTTAGAACAGTGTGTTCTCAACTCCAAATTTGTATGTAAAAAAAAATTTAAATCAATTCATTGTCTATCAAACATTTTTTTTTCCAACTTGCAAAATGTATAACCAGAATAACAGTTTGTAAAGTAGAAATTTTTCAGGAAATATATTTTTTTATAGTAGCAACGGTAATTCAGTATAAGCAATAAAATAAGTAAAAGTATGAAAGGCACGTAAGGTATTGTATGAATGAAATTAAAATTGTAATAAATTAAAATTTGTAATTTCAAAGGGCATGTAAGGTATTATTTGGAACGAAGCAAGCGAGAGGTATGAAAGAGATAGATTTATTATAAAATGTTCAAGTGCGAAGGAGATAGAATGTATGGAAAAATAGAAATGTGGTTATTGCGTGCGTTGAGTGAAAGGGATAGACTAATAGACGATTGTAGTAGTTAGAAAGAGTACAAATAAAACGAAGTACATTCGAAGGAAGATGTCGTTTGATTGACAGCCATCCTTACACATTGATTTACTTATTATTTTTATTACGTCGTTGGTCGTGCGACCGAATCTTTTTCGTGCTTTTCTATAAAACAGAGCCATTTCTTAGAATCCTCGGGAACTAATAGGGCTGCTGAGAATAAATGGCTAAAACCACCGCGCATAACCAAATTTTTTTTTTAGTCTGTGCCCACAACATTAATCTGTCACATAAAAGTGCAAGAGAAAATTACAATATCGACTAAAATTATGAGTTTTACGAGTAATACATTAAATTTGTTATATTTAAAAGATACTCGCTTGTTTCTTGGTCACTCTGTGGTAAGTGATACATTTTTTACAACATAAATCAGTATTTGATACGACAGTTCGCGAACGAAGTCGGAGTATGTCTGAGTTCCCATTGGTTCCAAACTCCCGTTTTAACACCAATGAAGTGGTGCCATTTTGATTGTTTCAACGACTCGGTCCATAAGCAGTAATATATAAGTCTGTGAGTACACAAGATTTAGTTACCGCTTCGTCACGTCGCGGCGGTCGTGATCGTGACGTCGTGGGAACACAATTTGCGGATAGAT
This sequence comes from Oegoconia quadripuncta, assembly GCA_949316235.1. NCBI lineage: Eukaryota > Metazoa > Arthropoda > Insecta > Lepidoptera > Autostichidae > Oegoconia > Oegoconia quadripuncta. The sequence goes on along the minus strand of OX438759.1, from coordinate 20,037,291 downwards.
CATATGTTAAATGCTAACAGACTCGTTCGCACGTAAATAATGTTCTATCTATATTATCTTAAATTATCAAGATGCGATTATCTGAGCCAAATAGAACACGTAATAAGGAAACTTATCTAATCAGCATGTAGACGTTATTTTGAAACAAGTAAAATAGAGCGCCACTCTGGGGTCGCTCTGGTAAGTCAGCGGTTTGAGAGAGACGGACGACGACGGGAGCGAGAGGGAAGATGGAGCCAGCGGGAGCTCGGCGAAATTCGGTACTTCGACACCGCACACACACACACACTATCTTCTTGGGGATGCCGAAGTAAAAACAAAACTCTTGATAGTGTTGAACAATTAGTCTTCTTTAATTTCTCACAATTCACAATTCACAAACTTTTCACTTTTACTTTTCCGTGAACCGACCGCAGTATTTGACGTTGTGCTTGTAACTAGACAGATTACCGTGGGCACCTTTCTTTTATCTTGACAAAATCGTCGGGTCCTGACTGGATGTCCAATAGGATTACAGGAATTAATTATTTTTATCCAATCAGAACCCGAGGCGAATAAACTTTCAAAAGTACCCACTTAAATTTCTATTCTTTTTTATTAAAAAAGCGCCTCTGGCGGCCAAAATACTCCCACTGCGGTCGGCTCGACATCGACTCTATACAAATCAATTCAAACTCTATACATAACAAAACATTGATAACAAAAATTCTTAAAACTACAAAAATATAACCTCGAATCACCGTGCTCCTCAACATTCCACCCCCTAGTAAGAGGATACAGTTTACTCATCATCCGATTACTACACCATCAGTGGGGAGCACAATGATTCGGGCGACAGGTCGAAATAAAGTCCCATTACGAGTTCTTAAAACTACGGACCGCACTTTGCCGTCACTCGCGACATTCACTTTTATTACTTTGCCTTTAAGCCACTGATTTCTAGGCAACGCACTATCGCATATTAGAGCGATATCACTCACTTTCACTGGCGGAACGTCATCAGTCCATTTCGACCGTCGTTGAAGTGTCGGCAGGTACTCGCGGCGCCATCGACGCCAGAAAGCATCGGCCAACGCATTGGCCTGCCTCCATTGTCTCCTCGCGTTCACATCGGCTGGATCAGCAGGAACCATTGGTGCATCACCCGTCGTTGTTCCGAGTAGTAAATGGTTTGGTGTTAATACTACCGGGTTCGTGGGGTCATCAGTAATATAAGTTAGGGGACGAGTGTTTATTGTTAACTCGGCCTCAAGCAGCAAAGTGTGTAAAACCTCCTCTCTTGGAGTTTGCTCTTTCAAGGTTGCTTTCAATGCGTTTTTAACAGAGCGTACAAGGCGTTCCCAAATTCCCCCCATGTGAGGAGCAGAGGGGGGATTGAATCGCCATTCCACACCATATCTCGCTGCTGTTTCTTTAGCGTCGAATTCTTGGAGCGCTGCACGAAGCTCATTGTTCGCTCCGATGAAATTAGTCCCGCGATCACTGAAGAAGATGGCGGGACGACCCCGGCGGGCGGTTAAACGTCGAATTGCCATAATTACAGAGTCGGTGTTCAAAGAAGCTGCCAACTCCAGATGTACAGCTCGGGTAGCCAGGCATGTAAACAGCACACCCCAGCGTTTCTCTCGTCGGCGGCCGATGGCAACAATCATAGGGCCAAAATAATCCACCCCACAATTTACGAATGCGCGTCTATTTGAGGTAAGACGCGCGGCGGGAAGATCGGCCATCTTTGGTATTTGTGGTTGCGCCCGGGCAAGTCGGCAGGGTTGACAGGATGCAACAATCTTTTTCACAGTTGGTCGTAGATGCACCACCCAATATCTTTCTCTCATGTTATTGATTACTTGTTCATGGTTCGCATGTAGGGCGCGAACGTGGTAATGGTGAACTAGTAGGCGCGTTATGGGGTCACGCCCGTCTAGAATCACCGGATGGCGTTCTCCAAAGGTGAGCTCGGGGGCGGCGGCTATGCGGCCCCTAACTCGTAAAAATCCGTCTTCAAAGATGATTGGATCAAGGGCTCGAAGATTGCTATTCGGCGGGAGTCCCCGGCCAGAATTGAGCGCAGCTATCTCGAGCGCGAATGAGCGCGCCTGAGATTGACGGAGCAGAAGCCCTTCGGCCTCCGTCACGATGGCATGGTCCATGTGAGTTGCAAGGCGGCGTTGGCAGCGCCTCACAAAGGTTAATACGCGCGCAGCCACGCGTATCGCGCGGCGCCACGACGAAAAGCGCGCTGTATCAATCAGCGGCGCCGACGGCTCGGCGCAGGCGAGGACACGAGCGCGCGTTAAGCGCTCTGTGTCAACATCAGGGGCGGCCGACAACTCGGCCGCATCTATGGTTGGCCATGGTGCTTGCGGATTGCACAGAAAGGAAGGACCCGAAACCCACATACTACGTTCCCGCGGCCAGACAACCTTTGTCCCCTCATCGGCCGGGTTCTCACGTGAAGGCACCCAGCCCCACTCGCTTCTCTCACTCCTACTCTCGATTTCACCTAATCTAAACGCTACGAATTTCTGATAATCGCGACTACATGAATTTATCCAATTTAAGACCGTTTTAGAGTCTGTCCATAAATAACGACGCACGTTAGGAAGCCCTAGTGCATTGACCACTGTGTCCGCTAATCTGCACACTAAAACTGCCGCTTGTAGCTCTAAACGTGGCACCGAAATCATCTTTATCGGAGCCACACGCGCCTTCCCGGCTACAAGCGCACACACGCGCTCACCTAACTCATTAGAACCTACTAAATAGGCTACTGCGGCATAAGCCACCTCGCTCGCGTCTCCGAATACATGTAATTGCAAATTATTATTATTTACATCAATACCGTACCAACGGGGAATTTTAATATTTCCTATTTTAGGAACGTTTTTGACCCAAGTTAGCCAGGCCTCAGCCTCCTTGTCTAGCAACTGATCATCCCAATTGATTCCCGACCGCCAGATTTGTTGCAACAAAATGCGAGTGGGAATAATGACCGGACAAAGAAAGCCTAGGGGGTCAAAGATGGACATCACTGCTCTTAAAAATTCCCTTTTGGTAGGTATTACCTGTCCAGAAGCTATCTGTGGAGATAAACGCTTTAAAGACACGTCAAAACCTAAATCATCTGTACGTGGATTCCATATCAGCCCTAACGTTCTCTCTTCAGCTCCGTTCGCATTTTCCAATTGGACTATGTTAGAATTGTCCGCCTGAAGTTGAGCATGCAATGTAGGGGAGTTAGTAACCCACCCCCTGATATGGAAACCACCCGCTGCATGCACAGCAGATACGTCATCTATCATTTTCTTCGCAACTTGATCGCTGTCCATGCTATCCAAATAATCGTCCATGTAATGTTTTTCATTAATGGCTTTCACAGCCTCACAATGTGAATTTGCGAATTCACTCGCATTTTTATTTAAAATAAAAATAGCAGAAGTAGGCGAGGACGTTGCTCCGAAAATCATTGATGACATAGTATACACGTCGGGGGTCCGGGTTCGATCCCGGCCCCGCCACAAAAATGATTGCGCTCCACGATCATCAGGGCGTATCTTTACACGCATGAACATATCAGCTATGTCTGCCTTAATGGCTATTTTTCCTAAACGAAACTTAACTAATACATCGATCAATGAATTTAATAAATCAGGACCACTAACTAAATGATCATTTAGTGAATTACCTAAATGAGAGGCGGCTGCGTCAAAAACTAAGCGAAGCTTACCGGGCTTATTTGGGTTAAGTACCCCAAAGTGAGGTAAAAACCATCGCGGGTTCGATTCCCGATCTGAGTCAACTTTTTCCGCATAGCCCTCTTTAAAAAGTCTCTCAATTTGAGCCTCATACGCAGCGGCAAAAATAGGATCTTTATCCATACGCTTTTCTATACCTAAAAGACGATTCCTAGCCATATTATAGTTATTTGGAAACTCCGGATTATCGAGCTTCCAAAGCAAACCTACTTCCCAGCCTCCGTCAACACGTTTGCTAGTATTTTGCAAAATACTGTTGGCTCGCTCGGACTCACAATTTTTACGTGGTAGTTGGGACACACCGATAGATTCTAATTCGAATTGGTTTTTAACTAGAGTGTGTAAATCAGACTCTACCACTGCCACGCAATTAACACGCTCAGATTCGTATTTAGATCCTAGCTTTCCTATGGGTCCATGTATGACCCAGCCTAGCTCAGTGAGAGAAGCGACTGGTTGACCGGATTTACCTTGACGCATTTCCCGGCCGACGATGAGCTCCCAGTTATCCTGACCGAGGAGTAGTAGGGGCTTCACATCCCTTCCCTCACTGCAATCCTTGGTGTCACTGCATTCCAGAAAATCACTGCAATCCAAGTCTCTGAGGTGCACATAACTGTTCTTCAGACCCACTGGAACCGATTGTTTCGGTAGGTCAAGACCACTAAGGGTGCGCACTTTTACTTTACGCACAGTCCCGTTAACACCGCGTAAACACAGCTGCACTTCACGAGAGTCATTGTCCGATATCACGTGACCTTGCGCGGTCACAATTGTTAACGGTGATTTTTCTGCACAATTGTTTACCGGAACAATATCACTACTAACTAGCGAAACAGACGCACCATCGTCCAGTAGAGCGTAAGTATTCACATTACAATTGTCCCATAAAATTGTCACCGGTATCATTTTTAGAAGAGCTTTCGAGCTCCTTTGTCCAACACTTGTCACTTTCTCAACTTTCGAGTCCGTGTTCACTGATTGCTCTTTGGCCGACGGCGGCCGTTTAAAATGTAAAAGAGCATGGTGGGGCGCGTAACACTCCGAGCACCTTTGCGCCACACAAAACACACGCGGATGTTTCTTGTCCAAACACTTGAAACATATTTTGTTTGTTTTAGCGACTTCCCATCGTTCATTATTGTTCATCGCTAAAAACCGTTTGCACTGATGAAGTCTATGATCACCGCTACACAGTTCACAATTACTACTATTCGAAGTAGTAGGGCGGCGAGACGGGCCTGCCCCGCGAGGCGTCGCGGTTGAGGCTGTAGCGACTGTGGCTACTTTATGCACCACGTGACGAACCGGCACTATTCGATTACGTGATGCGAAGCCAGACGGCGCACTAGTCGAAGCTTGCGGTTGCGACGTAAGGGTGTACGGAAACACATAGGAAGCTGACTGAGTCAGCTCAGTGATAAAGTCCAAAAACACTTCTAAATTTGGAGACACTCTTAAGTCCATACTTGAGTCTTTATCGCGCACTCTCAAATAGTCACCATACTTAGCACGTTGTATGGATGTTAATTTGTTTAACAACTCGCTCACTATTTGTGCGTTATTCACAAAACCGTCCGCGCATGCGTCTTTCAGTAAAGACACACAGTTTCGCACCACTGAAGTGAACTTACGTAGTTCGCGACCACTGTCTGTCACTCGAGGAAGCGCTCTTATCTTCCGAAGAGCACAGTCCAAAATTGCACCCGGATGTCCGAACTCATCACACAACGCACTAATGACAGTGTCCGGGTTCGATGCTGATCGAAGAAGGTCTTCCACCACTGTTTTAGCTTCACCACACAATGCTTGTTGTAGGCGTGCCATATTTTCAAACGGAGCGAAGTTGTACGCGGCTGTCGATCTTTCATAACTTCGCTTGAAGGCGATCCACTCGGCGGGGTTCCCGTCGAATCGAGGCAACTCGTAGGTTTGGCGCGGCTTAGGGCGAGACATGCCAATAATAGCTTCAGCTAATTGTTCAAGCCCTTCAGCGCGGCCACGGTGACGTTCCGACGAACGTTCTCGGCGTGGAGCAGGCGTTGTCCACGGAGTTGGTTGCGGTGCGGGCGCCTCCTGTTGAGGCGGGTTTGCCGTCGTTTGCGGCGGAGGTGGCGCCGACGTCTCGGCGGCCGTTGCTGCAGGCGGACGCTGATAAGCGGGGGTCGTGTCCAGCCATTCTTCCACGCGACGCTGTTGTACCCCTCTTCCGACCTGTGAGCGTTCTTCCTCTTCGTCGTCAGCTGCTATTGCGGCTTCCATGTTGGCTCTGTACATATCTATCTTCTTCTGAGCCACATCATCGTGTATACGAGCTCTCTCCATAGCAGCTTCATATTCATGCTGCTTTAATTGAGCTTGCATATCTAGCATGCGCCGCGTACGTCTCGATCCCGACAAATTGCTTCCGGCACTACTCTTCGCCACTGGGTAACTTTCTTGGATCGGTTGCAGTCGAAAAACAGGACGCGGATCCACAATTACACTGCCTTCAATGTCTACGGGGATACGAGGCGGTTCATTACTGCAGGCGGCAACAGGCTCACTTGGTTCCACAGTCACACGATGATCGTACACTCGGTAATCTTGACTCGGCATAACACGAGGTACATCGCCGATCACAACGCCAGAGTCGGCAATCGCAGAAGCTGTTGGAGGGGTAGGCGCGGCTGTTCCAACAACGGTGAACCGATCTTCACGCGCACCGGCGGCGCCACCGTCGCGAACAAACACCACTCGCGGGCCTGCCTCCCCTCTTTCAACACTATCTTCATTTCGCCGAGACATGCTTCTTGTCTGCCTCTCGCTCATCTCAAACACACTGACTATCCGGCTCGAAGGACCAAAATTGTAGACGTTATTTTGAAACAAGTAAAATAGAGCGCCACTCTGGGGTCGCTCTGGTAAGTCAGCGGTTTGAGAGAGACGGACGACGACGGGAGCGAGAGGGAAGATGGAGCCAGCGGGAGCTCGGCGAAATTCGGTACTTCGACACCGCACACACACACACACTATCTTCTTGGGGATGCCGAAGTAAAAACAAAACTCTTGATAGTGTTGAACAATTAGTCTTCTTTAATTTCTCACAATTCACAATTCACAAACTTTTCACTTTTACTTTTCCGTGAACCGACCGCAGTATTTGACGTTGTGCTTGTAACTAGACAGATTACCTTTTTTTTTTTTTTTTTTTTTTTTTTTTTTTTTTTTGCGCCCATGCAAAGGCACCCTCCGGAGGAACGAAGGAGGGAGGCGGAGAAGGCTCTAAGCTTACGAGCACAGCCGGCTGTGCAAGTTATGTGGGACTCACAGAGTGTGCCTACCCACTAAAACTCCGCCTTGGAGGTAGGGACTAGCCGTGAGGCTTTTATCCCGTCATCGGAAGCGACCCCTTACCTGGGGAGGGGAGGGGCGCTAGTGGTGCTCTGCTAGAAGAGCATCACTTAGAAGAGCCTAGAGCTAATCGAGAGTCGATGATGATGAGTCAGGGGTGCCCCTGACTCATCTGTGGCCGCCAGGAGGCAAGCCAGATCAGATGTGAGTTTATTGGGTGGGAGTGTTTATGTTTGGGATATTTGTATTTAAATGGAGTTTAGTAGATGGTGATGTTCGACTAGAGCAAGGAGTCGTTCTTGGGCTGTGCGTGAAGCGCGTAGTTTGCGGGCGAGTATTGATATCTCTCCGATATCAATACCGCTGATTGCAGCGTAGACGGTCTGCATGTCCTCAGCCAGGGAGGGCATACTGCCACCTGGGTGAGGCTTTGGTTGATTTGGGCGTGGGGTGGCTGGAGGAGCCTGAGGGCGGAGGACTGAGGAGGGGGCTGGGGTTTTAGGACCCCAGGGGTTTGAGACCTGAGGGGGCTTAAGGGGTGGGAAGTGAGGGAGTGTCACCGGGGGTGGTGAAGGTTTGTGACCTGCTTGGGTGGAGGCTTTAGGAGCCTTTTGAGTGGGGCGGGGGCGGGGAGCACGCGGGCAACCGCGGTAGTTGGCCGTATGGCCGGATTGTCCACATAGCACGCACGATGGAGGAGTCTCATCGTCACGTGTGCGTGTGCACTCTTTTGTGCTATGTGGCTCTAGGCACTTTACGCACCTGGGGTTGGCGGAACAGTTTGCCGCTGCGTGGCCATAGAGCTGGCAGCGGTGGCACTGACCGGGGTGACCGCGTTTGTGCGGGGGCTCTATTTTTATTTTGGAGAGCCCACAGATGGTGAGTTCTCCTTTGAAGATGTCCCTAGCGTTGGGGACATTGGTGAGGATGGCTAGGGCTAGTGGGTATGTTTTACCCGTGCGGCTGTGCATTTTGTGCACAGCCTCAACGGGGAAACCTTGCAGGATGAGGTCATCGAGTATGGCCTCGTTGGGGAGTTCGTGCGGGACGCCACGAAGGACGGCACGGATTTTACGCTCCTCGGGGAGCGCATAGGAGTGGTAGGGGATTTGATTTTGGGACAGTAACCTCGTGAGGTTCCTAAAATCGGTGATTGAGGGGACTATTATTTTGATGGCCTCACCGGTGTTGGAGGCCTGGGAGTATTGCACCTTGTTGTCGGTGCAGAGTTTTGAGACGAAGGTCCACTTCGTCTTATCCCTGAGGAAGACAGGCGGGGGGGCTTTAAGTTTGGGGTGCGTGGGGGCTGCCGTCTGGCTTGGGGGGGCGGGGGTGGGGATGTCTAGCGACATCAGAGGTGCTGGAGAAGGAGAGAGGGTGGGTGGGAGAAGGGGAGAGAGGGGGGGGGGGGATCTCGGTGGCCGAGCTAGGGGGGGGGCTGGGGGGTGCGGTTTTGGAACCACATTTGGCGGACCGCTTCTTGCGGGGTTTGACGAGTTCGAACTCGGGTTGGTCGGAAGGGGGGTGAGCGCCGACGATGGTGCCATTCTCGGAGATTTCCGAGTTGGAACCGTCATCGGGTGAGACGGGCCTCTTACGGGAGGAAGTGGTTGAAATGGAGTCAGAGTACTCCATTTCTTGAACGGGCGAGGGGTCGGGTTGGGCGGGTCGGGCAGCTTTTTCTTTAAGAGCTTTGCAAAAATATTTTTGGAATGCAGCTTTGTCAAAATTGATGCCGCTGCTTTCCAGGAAGGATGAGATCATCTCTAAAAAGTCGTTTTTGGTTGCCATAGCGGCTGAGGGGTGTTATTATTTGGGGGGGGAAGAAAAACCTCCCTGCCAATGGCAGGGGGGAGAGAGAAGGGGAGGGGTGTGAGCAGGTATCCCTATTGGATAGCCGCTCGTACCGTCACCCTTGGGTCAAGGCCCAAGTGCAATGGGATCGGGTCTGCCGGTTTCTTCAGGTCCTGAAGGGATTGAAGTCGCACCGGGTCAACGACAGTTGGCTTAGTTGTCACGGTTACGTATCCACCAACTCAAACGCGGCAGATGCGCAAACTAAGTGCTAACGCGACTTTGTGTTGCCAATGAGTTGGCAGCAAAAAACCGCGCATCTGAAAGGCGGCGGGTGTGCGGAGGCACAAACGCGTATGACGCACCCACGGGGGGGTGCGGGACGCGGCACAGCGTACTCACGGCAATGGCGGAGCGAGAGGGCGCGCGGTACGTGCGGGCACGACGGCGGCGCGGAGCGGAATGACAGATTACCGTGGGCACCTTTCTTTTATCTTGACAAAATCGTCGGGTCCTGACTGGATGTCCAATAGGATTACAGGAATTAATTATTTTTATCCAATCAGAACCCGAGGCGAATAAACTTTCAAAAGTACCCACTTAAATTTCTATTCTTTTTTATTAAAAAAGCGCCTCTGGCGGCCAAAATACTCCCACTGCGGTCGGCTCGACATCGACTCTATACAAATCAATTCAAACTCTATACATAACAAAACATTGATAACAAAAATTCTTAAAACTACAAAAATATAACCTCGAATCACCGTGCTCCTCAACACAGCAAATATTACTTCGTGGAGCAATCGTCACTAACTTGGCATCATGCCCTCCCTGAACGAATTTTCTCTGTTACTAAAGTGAAAACAATGGAAAATCCTAGTCTATACAGAGTGTACTAATGGTTGTCTCTATAGCTTTTAGCTGGTGGAGTGCTAACAGAGTTAGACCCCTCGGTCACGATGCGGACGGTTCGCCACCGGGCCGTATTGACACCTTCTAAATTAAACAAGCACTTTGCCGCGTCGAGCCTCGCACACTCACACACACGCACTAGTTTATTCAGACCAGCTAAACTGACAATAAACATTCATATTGACCTTAAAAGTTGTAAGGCATGAAGTTCGTGACAAAAATTGGTAACCCTGCTATGTGCGTGTGAGTGTCTGTCTGTGGCACCGTAGCTCTGAAACGGGTGAACCGATTTGAATGCGGTTTTTTTATTTGAAATGCAGTTTTTCTAGCGGTGGTTCTTAGACATGTTTTATCAAAATCGGTTCAGTTGTTTTGTTTAAATCGCTTGTTTTCTCGGGGGTTTACTAAATATTTAATTTATAGTTTTACAATTTAACAAACCGAGAGCTATTGTCGGAATGATTGTAATTAAATCGAGTAAAGTTTAATCAAGTGGGTCGGTTCATTAAACACTGTCCGTCAAAATTCAAAAACCAATAAAGCGTCAAGGTGTTAATTGTTAGTGTAAATTAGATATTTAGATGGAATGTGTAAATTGTTATATAGTGGAGTGTATTTATTTATAACTTTCCACCGAAAAGCAAATGACTGGATCGTTTGTAACTTTCTAGTTCCTTTAGAGAACGGATACAATGTTTGTGATACATAGTAAGTTAGCAGATACAGTTTTACAACATTCTAGTAGAGTCGGATAAGTGAGGGTGTGGGTGAGCGCGGATCGGATTAGGAAACTTGCTAATGAACGAAATCCCATTGTACTGCCCATACTGTCTGTATACACAACTTACTCATGGCACTTGGCACTAGTGCCTACGTACCAGTGTTGCCAGATGTCCGCAACTTTCAAAAATTTTCTCAAACTGTATATTGAAAACCGTACATGCTTTTATTCCATTCTACTTTTTTCTCTAACCAAAGGTAACAAATAATAAATAAATAATTATCCTTGGACATGCACACAGCGCCATCTAGTTTCACACTAAGCAACTGGGCTTTTATTATGGATACCAGTTGGTTGATATACTACACAAATACATTTTTTTTGTAAATAAATACATGTACAACTGAAAAACATACATAACTCGGTACACATGTCGGTATTCCTCATACAAACATATGCCCCTAGCGGGATTCGAACCCGCGATCTTTTGGTTTAGCAGGCAGTGTTTCTAACCATCTAACTTTTAATAAGGTAGGTAGGTAGTTAGGATTACTTAATTTTGCAGGTCCGACATAAAGAAATATATAATTTATATATTTAATAATAATACTAAGGTTGCCTGGTAGAAATCGTTTAATACCGATAAGACCGCCTGGTTGTACCATTTTTGTAGATATATTTATGAAGTGAATTTTTAATTTTTTGTGCAATAAAGTGTACTTGATTGATTTAACCGCCTCCGTGGCTCAATGTAAACAACATTGGGTTTACGAATCGGAATTCGCGGGTACGATCCCCAGCGGGGTACATGTTCATTACTCGGTTTAGTTGGTTGTAGGGTATTTTAAATGTCCGCCTGGCCAGGCGGCCATTTAGCTAGCCAGCTACCACCATCTTATCTAAATCTGCCGCCAAACAGCAATGTTATAATAGCATTGTTGTGTTCCGGTTGTCAGAGATAAAATAGCCAGTTCCCCCAATATTTGCGTCCGGGTCAGTATCTACGCTTCCACATTCGGCCTCATCTTCACTTAACATCAGGTGTGATTGAGGTCAAGTGCTATCCTAGTTGTATATAAATTTTTTTTTTTTTTTAATTCTCCATGTATTTTATCAAAACGGTCACAAAGGCGCTTAGATTCTAAATTGAAGAGAAAGTGCCACTGCTTAGTTAGACAAGAAATCATTATAATTTCGATATGTTGCTCTGTTTGTCTGTATATTACAACCGTTTTACTCGCGCGCATATAGTAACACAAAGTCGAAAAGTTATATGAATTAATTAAACACTATTAATAAATAACTGATGGCGGGAGTGATAGATGCAAGTGCGGAGTCTCCCCACAGACAATGGATCACGTATTGTCTTGCCCCGCGTGTCCTGACAGCTGCACCTTTGACGACCTCCTTAACGACACAGACAGTGCTGTTAGAGTGGCTAAGTTTTGGTCCAATAAAGTTTGAAACTAGCCTCGACACGAAAAGAAGAAGATAATTAACTTATTTTTTAATAACAGAAAACCGGACAAAACATTTTGCAATTTGCGGGAGCTATGTTTATCCTATGACACTAGGGATCAAGGCGAATCTAACGACACCTTGCAGTTCAAAATCGGTGTAGCCGTTTATGCTACAGAAGGTAATGTAGAAATGATTGTGTGGACACATACACCCGAGAAATATTACCATAAACATATTTTTTTAGATGTAGGTACAAAGTCTTTATATGTGTATTTTTTATTTGAAATAGAAGTACTTAGCTCAAAACGAAACTTGGGAATTATTATTTTTAATTCCCACACCATTGTGTAGGGTAACGTTGAATAGGTCCTACGAACAATTTTTTTATAAAGAGATCCTTTTACTAAAATAACTAAGCTTTATAGTGATCATTATTAGGGTACCGTTTATCAAAAGGTAAAAGCGAAACCCTTCTAGTATCATTGTGTTGTCCAGACGGACAACAAAAGATCAGACTGACTCTGTTCTTAATTTATCAGTTTCTGATATCTACGTCCGTAAAAATCTATTGTCTAACAATATATAACCCTGTCATATACATATACAGGGTGAATTTGAATTCGTGTCTTGATTACGCACAACTTTCTCCAAGCAACCATCGTCGATTTCGATAAAAAAATCGATTTTTTTTTCTTTTATGCACGATGGGTTCGTACTTAACCTCAATCACACCTGATGTTAAGTGAAGATGAGGTCGAAGGTGGAAGCGTACTGACCCGGAAACCCCAACACATTTGGGGGACTGGCTATCTTATCTCTGACAACCGGAACACAACAATGCTATTATCATTGCTGCTTGGCGGCAGATTTAGATAAGATGGTGGTAGCGAGCCATGCGGTCATTTAAAATGCCCTACTACCAACCAAACCGAGTACTTAAATATGTACCCCGCTGGGGATCGAACCCGCGACCTCCGAATCGTAAACCCAATGTCGTTTACATTGAGTCACGGAGGCGGAAGTACCCATAAAAAGTAAACCATTCTGAAACCCCTTTAGTGTAATAGTCCAACCAATTTTTGGCTGGAGTCTCCACCCCTGATTACGAACAACTTTCCACTAGAAAATTGTTGAACTTTCATACTAAATGTGATATCAGAATAGTTTATAATATCAGAAATTTTTTTGATGGAGTTCGAAGATGGTTCCTTGGGGAAAGTTGTTCGTAATCGGGAGTGACGTCACCGGTTAATGGGAATTATACGAATCAATTTTCACCCTGTATTATTCACATACATAAGTTAGTCTCATAGACCGAAGAGGTCAGTCAGTCGAAGCCTCGCACGATCAGCTGGTCTCTATTTAGCGCAAAGAGTGAGCCTCGTTATTTAATGAAGCAATAGCCTACTTGGGACCCGTCTGGCCGTGCAAGACCTGGGACAAATTGTTATATATAAATATTTTAAACTTTAATTATGTAAAACTAAGTAATTCCCATACTAACTGACCAAAAATCAAAATCAAAAATATTTTATTCAATGTAGGATACAAAAATATCACTTATTGAAAGTCAACATGTTATTTTTTTATTTTTTTTTAACTACATCGCTTCACAAGGTGTTATGGTTAGGGAGAAGAAGCGACAAGAAACTCCGCAACAACACATCTTTTCAACTAGTTTCCATCTTTACAATAATATTACATTTTATACAATCTTAAAAAGTATGAAGAAAAGTCTTGCAAAATCTTCGTGAAATTGTCAAGTGTCAACTTAATTTTACGGTTTTCTTCATACAATTTCTTCGGAACTAGCTACATATTTAAGTTTGTCAATGGAGATGTTCGGTAAGTATTTACGTTCTACACAGACATGCTTCGTTTTTTAACCGACTTCAAAAAGGAGGAGGTTCCTAATTCGGGCTCTTGTATTTTAAAATTTCTTTCCCGCAGTTTGCAACATTCGAGTTGGCAATACCTGCTCAGTACTTAGATGGCACCGCTCTAAAAGCCTCCGAATCCGAACCAACTGATAAAACGTTGCGTAAACCTTGGCTTTACGAGCAAAATGCTTAAATAACAAACTCAAATAGTCGCACGTTAAATTAACCTGGGTACAGAGTAACGCAAAACGGTGGTCTAATTCACCGTTACCTCACTCACCCACTTCAATTTAACAAGTAAAGAACATATAGAACCGACTAACAAAACCATTCAACATTTAATACTTGCGCTAGTAGCTAACCGTTATTAACATCAAAAGATACCAGGGAATTTAGTCTGTGGTTGCGTCGAGTTTCAGATCGAGTCGTAAACAAGGCTTCACCAACTTTATGAAGGCCGAGTATTGCAGGGGGCGGTGGGCCGCGGGTGGAGAGGGAGGACAGCGGGAAGGAAATAATCGGATTTGGCGCACGATTGTAGGTACCAGCGCTCTGCAGCGAGGAGAGACCCTCCAGTATTACAACTCCGTTGAAGACCCGAGCCAGTAAATATAAATACAGTAGATTTCCAAGTCGTGCTGCGAAGTTAATACTCTTTATTGTGCGCCAGGAACAAACATTACGGAACAAATACAATCGCAAACAATACCCGCTTTGAATGCATTCAATCGTACCGTGGTTGTTTCAACAATGTTCTTGCTGAGTTGCCGCTGGGTCGGGTTTCAACGGAAATTTTAAGAGTAAATAAGTACTTATTCCAACACCTAAATCGGCTGAAAATTTAAATAACTACAGGATTATTGTTGAAATCTTAACATTATTAATACTGTGAAACCAATAAAGACAATAATAGGACAGGATAAGGGAAACCGTTTCAAATCAAATCAAAATATTTCAATTCATAGGATAAAATTATCACTTGAAAACGTCACTATTAATGTTACATTTAAATTTACTGCTCATTTACAAAGCTGACTCCCCAGAGAACAACGAGCAAGAAACTCTAGGGTTGCTCTTTTAAACAGATTATGGGTTACAATTTGTGATTTGAAAATTATATGAATAATAAGACAGCTATGTCCATGCTTGCTTATCATTCTTATCGTTACAATTAATATATTAATAGACAGCATTGTTTTTACACGACCTCCCAAAAACAGAAGTGTTATGTTTTCAGGGTTTATGTATGTTTGTGAGTTTCTTTATTCCACCATACCTTCTAAACCCTCAATCGGATTTAGTTGAATGTGGTGTCATTGGTGGTGGTGGTTACATTCTGGCGGGTACCATAGGCTATAGGTAGGTTGAACATTTGTAACACCTGCTGTGGAACTTAAATATACCGGCTGAACTGGAAAGTGGAATGGCGCTTTAACAAAAGTTGTACCTACAGTATTTTTCTGTTTTCAATATTTGTACTTCGACTGCAATAAAATAGAGATGAAACTATATGAAAGATATAATGTAAATAAATAAAATACAATGTGTTGTGGTTTTGTGATGATGAATACCTCACCTTGAAAGTCACCAAGATCTATAAATACTTAGTTTACCTAGTTAGTTTAACTTAGTTTAACCGCCTCCGTGGCTCAATGTAAACAACATTTCGCTTTGATCTGAACTTTTGATAAAAATATGCTCGCGCTATTTCTGAACGCATTTATTTAGACACTTTTAAGGCGTCACGTTCCCAGAATAGGAGCTTAATTAATGTTGTGGGTAGTATAGATGTAGACATAGCAACGTCAGTGAGGCACGTGCTTCAGTTTTTCATCCAATTTATATAAGTAATTCAGGAAAATAACGTCCCAAAATACCTCAGTAGTTAAAGACAACCGCCTCCGTGGCTCAATGTAAACAACATTGGGTTTACGATTCGGAGGTCGCGGGTTCGATCCCCAGCGGGGTACATGTTTAAGTAGTCGGTTTGGTTGGTGGTAGGGCATTTTAAATGTCCGCCTGGCTAGCTACCATCTTATCTAAATCTGCCGCCAAGCAGCAATGTTAATAGCATTGTTGTGTTCCGGTTGTCAGAGATAAAATATATTGGGGTTTCCGCGTCAGTACGCTTTTTTGATACTGTTTTAATAGGCAACAGATTCTTAAGCGTCAACTTAAGGTCATCTCAATCTTGAGCACGGTTTATTAATAGGGGCTTATCTGTACTATCTGTAGCGTGCCGTTCAACCCTCACCTTCTCTCAGTAATACTATAATTATATACATACATACAGACAGCACTTGCTAACACGGTGGCGATTAAGTCGACATTGGAATCTCCGGAGCCTTTACGTAGATTCAGGAGACCTCTTGAGCTTGTTATCCATATACCAAGTGTAGGTAGATAGATTTTGGTCCGACCCGACTTGTGTAGGCTTCCTTAATTTGAGACCCGCTTAGGGCTGTCCCAAAATATTTTATCCTCGTCTCTATATTCATCGGGGAACGATAGCTGTGTTATTTAATTAGAGCTCATTATGTATGTCTATCCCCATGCTCCACACGTGTATGAGAATAAAGATAGTGAACTTAAAACTCAGTTGAGATTGTGGTCAAATGCGTATCCAGTTAACCATAAATAAAAGAAAAAAAAAACAAAATCCAGGTTTTTTTTATGCACAACGAATTTTTACTTGACCTCAATCACACCTGATGTTAAGTGCAGATGAGGTCGAAGGTGGAAGCGTACTGACCCGGAAACCCCAACACATTTGGGGGACTGGCTATCTTATCTATGACAATTGAAACACAACAATGCTATTAACATTGCTGCTTGGCGGCAGATTTAGATAAGATGGTAGCTAGCCAGGCGGACATTTAAAATGCCCTACCACCAACCAAACCGAGTACTTAAACATGTACCCCGCTGGGGACCGAACCCGCGACCTCCGAATCGTAAACCCAATGTTGTTTACATTGAGCCACGGAGGCGGTTGTCTTTAACTACTGAGGTATTTTGGGAGGTTATTTTCCTGAATTACTTATATAAATTGGATGAAAAACTGACGCACGTGCCTCACTGACGTTGCTATGTCTACATCTATACTACCCACAACATTAATTAAGCTCCTATTCTGGGAACGTGACGCCTTAAAAGTGTCTAAATAAATGCGTTCAGAAATAGCGCGAGCATATTTTTATCAAAAGTTCAGATCAAAGCCAAACTCGCAAACAATATACCTGGAGCACCATCATGGTGGTGATATAGGTAGGTACGTCTGTTCATAGTCAATCAATATAATGACATTTTTTAACGCGCCACAAAAACGACGGGTATTACGTGTTTGACGACGTATCCGGATGTATCTCAATAATGCATGGACCGATTTGAGTGCGGTTTGTTTTTGGGGGAAAGGTTCTTATTGTTTGATGAAAACTTATTTGACTTTTAACACTGTTGCTTCGTATACCTACTGGATGGGGTTTACTATATCGAATGTCAACATATCAACCATCGTCATTAGATCGGCGTCAGTATATCTAAAGTGTAAATGACCGACGTGCCATTACATTGATTTACTAAACATCGAATGTCAATTATATCGGCTTTCATTAAGTCGGTGTCAGTTATCGAAGTTTGAATGATCGATGTTGCATTAAATCGAATTTATAATTTATCGACCGTCATTATTTCGACATTATCATCCGTTTTGTTATCATCATACATTATCCGTGACAGTGGCGGTACCTTATATAAACCTAAAAGCCCGGCATGCCGTTGCCTTAATAAAACACTCGATCAGGAACTTCAACTTCAAACTTTATTAATCTTTAAATAGTACAGGAATTACAAATGACCCTACAGAGTGAACAGAAAGGCAACAAGATGTATTTAGCTTCATTAATTGTGTAAAAACCACAAATCATTCATCAAATATTACTCGGGCTTGCCCTACTCTGAAACCCTAGGCACGCCACTGCTCCGTGACAACACAGGTTTACGAATCGGAAATGTCCGCCTGGCTAGGTACTATCATCTTATAATAAATCTGCCGCCAAACAGCAATGTTAATAGCATTGTTGTGTTCCGGTTGACAGAGATATGATAGCCAGTCAAAATAGGGTGTCCGGGTCAACTCGTGATTGAAGTCGGGTGCTAAAAAAATAATTTCGCCGTCGTGTCGAAATTCCAACAAGTAGGCGTCTTCACACTTGAAAGTACGGCTATAGTATTTTCCACATGCAAAGCGTCTTATATTAAACTAAATTATACGAAATAAAAAGAAAGGTCGATATTATTGTGTTTAGTTTTTTGGGTGGTTTCTCAATTTTCATGACATTTTACTTTACAATAAAATTACAAGTATTAAATGTTAAACATCCACATTGATCAGGAGTTCTATTACATAATTTCATCGTTATCGTCAACGGTTAGGTTCTGACATATGATTGGTTGGCTCACCGCTCGCTTGGCAATTTGACGGTTTCTCATTGGTTAACGTAATCGATAACGATACCGATTAAGTTACGTAATCTAAGGGCTCGATTCTCTGTTTTTGGTTTCTTTATTTTATTTGTTTGTAGGATTTTTTTGCATGTAGAGGGAAGGCGTTTATCTCCGCAAAAGATACACATGAGTTCACATGACATCATTTATGTAAATCGAAAAAAGGGGCCATTTACAAGAATTATTATAATATATAACACGTTTTCTCCATTTATTCAATTCAAAAGCTATTCCCGACCCAAACATATGACAATGGCACTGGGAGAACAGGAATCGCAGAGATTATTCGTGCACAATAATTTTTCATCTTTTATGCGTAACAAATTGTATCGAAATTGATGTTCCATTACCTTTGGTAGCGAGGTCGGGGTTGTACATATTTGTTATCCCATTCGTGCGATCTCTGGGCTTTTATTTACGGATGGGCCCCTGTCACCGACGATCGCGCTCCCATTCCGCGCCTGCTTTTTATCGGTTGTTCGCACGCACCATTAGCCCCCTGTAGGTACCGTGGTGCTGTGAGCAGCCGGTGACCGCATTGCACCGGTGGTACCCATTCAGGCCGATACTCCAAAGGACCTATAAATAACTTGAAAGCGGCGTTATTGAATGCCCTGTGCGCATACCGCGCCGAGCATAAAGAACCTTTTCATGACGAAGCCCCTTGTGTTGAATTGAAAGTATTGAAACTTTATCAAAAGCGTCGTGAATGCAAACGATGGCAAAGGATATTGAACATATTTAAATTGACGTTCTGTAGAATATTATTGTGTAGACATCTATCCTACACTGATTTTAAAATGTTGGCTAAAGAAATTCCAAAAGAGTTATTGATTAAAACCAGCCAAGTGCGAGTAGGACTCGACCTCCTGCCTGTACAGTGTATATAGTACATATTTAAATTTCAATAATAAGCTCATTAGCGAGTCTAGTAGTACAATTTTTATGTAAAGTCTATTACAAAATTGTAATCCGTATTAGTTGTGCAATAAAGTATACTTGATTGATTGAATCATTTATTGCAATACCTACATCCTAAAAACATTACCCTCTTTTATGGGACGATCGGGTAAAAAATGTAGAAACTCTAGACTAGACACACATGTGTCACAATCCTGTATACATATATAGGTTATACATGTGTCTAGAGTGAGCGTAAGGAGGGGTCGTGGGAGGAGTAGCTGAGGGCTCGGGCCTCTCGACACTTGCGTCAGCGGAACTCCACACTGCACTCTACTGACCTCACTTAAGCTTGCATATAATAAATCCAGCATTTTTATTATTTACAATAT
Organism: Oegoconia quadripuncta; assembly: GCA_949316235.1. Classification (NCBI taxonomy): domain Eukaryota; kingdom Metazoa; phylum Arthropoda; class Insecta; order Lepidoptera; family Autostichidae; genus Oegoconia; species Oegoconia quadripuncta. The sequence continues at coordinate 20,017,637 of OX438759.1, read as the reverse complement.
AGTTATTCTTAACTGTTAAGTATAATATAATAACCTCGTCTGGGGCTCAATGTAAACAACATGAAGTCTACAAAACGGAGGTCGCATGTTTGATTCCCAGCGGCTTATACATGCTTAGTACTCGGTTTGGTTGACGGTACGACATTTTGAAATGTCCCCTGGCCAGTTACCCATCTAATCTAAGTCTGCTGCCAAGCAGCAATGTTGTGTTTCGGCTGCTGGAGATAGATAGCCCAACAAATGAGTTGCGGATTCCGGATGAGCGCGCTTCCATATAAAATTAATTTAAATTAAAAATTTATTACATTTCTCATCACAAATGATGCTTCACAAAGTGCCTTTAGGGGTAATACATAGAACACATACAACTGAAAAGGAAGAACCAGAATTACAGGTGACCAGGCCCCCCAGCCATGGACATAGTGTATTTTTTTTTATGCAGTACGGGTTGTACTTGACCTCAATCACACCTGATGTTAAGATGAGGTCGAAGGTGGAAGCGTTACACAGGTATTACAATAGATCGGTGTTAAACACAAGGAAACAAATGAGAAGGCAATCACGAAATATAAGACCTGGTTTTTGAAGTGGAGTCGTAGTGTTGTGCATTGTTTTTAACGCTGTGTTGTGTTTGTCGGCATTATGTATGTATTTATGTCCAGTCTCAGCTTCATCCTCATCTAGAGGGTCATCATCGAGATCGAACGGTAAACCGTTCCGCATCAAAAAATGTATTTTACCCTTCAGTGCAACGAAGAATTCAATAATAACAACAAGTTTATTTTGACACGTAAATTGGTCCATTAACACCCCAATAGTCCAGCTTTTTTATGTCTTCCATAGTACTATGCAGCCAACTCTGTATAGGTATCTGTGAGCGAATTCTGTTGGTGCATAACTGCGGCCGCCTACAAAGAGACCCGTTAATTCTACACAGAAACAAGTATTATTTATGACTAACTTTCCGCCAGCGACTTCGTCTGCTTGGATCTCGAAATAAAAACAAATTTTTATCACGGTTGAAATATAGCAAAAGGAAAAGGAAACAACTAATAACGCGTTTAAAATACTGCTAGCGCCATCTAGCTAACTATAATAGAACTGTCGCCAACGTAGAAAGAATGAAAAATGCTGATACACGTGTTTATTTCCATAGTGGAGCCTACATACCAATTTTCATTAAAGCCGGACGAATAACGGGTGTTATGTTTTTAAGGGAACGTACTTCGTAAGCACGCTAGTGAAGAACTAAGATGTTGGCTTGACTTCACCTAGCAATGTAGGCAGATAATATTTAACTGTAACTTGCAAAAACTTGCATATTCCATATTATTCAGTACAACGTATCGACTTTTTTGACATCCTCTCACAGCACATTCAATTAATTAATTAACCAATTAATTGTCATTTTTCAGCCGCAACGCATATTTCCATAGATCTAATCTCCACATTTTTTGTCGAGTTCTGGGAATATGGTAGAAATGTAGATGCAGGGGGTCCACCGGAAATAAATAAATTTTGAAAGTGGTCTATGAAAAAAAGTGTGGGAACCTTTGGTCCAGTCTAAGCTAGTGTAATCATTTGTTAAATCATTGTTGTCGGAAGTTTTCTACATTTTCAATTAATAGTTATTTTTCTAGAGTCCTTTGTTCCGGAGATATTGACACTTGTTTGAAATAATTCCATCTAAATATATTATAATATAATTTCATCAAAATATATTTTTAGTACGTCTCTAAGTAACCTCAGGAATACACTTTCATCTTCATCAATATCGGTCCACGCGTTTGAGCTGTATAAAATGTTGTTGTTGTTGTTGTTGTAAGGATGGTATATTTTTCATATAATTTGTATCTGCATTCTTATAATAATGAGTTGTGCAAAATCTGCCTATTTCAGATGTATTCTTACACTCAATGCTTTCTAGCGATGTTCGCCAAGTATACCCTCTACTACCTACCAACTTCTTTTGTAAAATGTATTTTCCTTCAGTTGTGTAATAAAGTGTATTTGTATTGTATTATTTTCCAGACGTGTTCGTTTCCCCTCCCCATCTCGGAAGAAGTAAGCAATCTCAGTGTTCGGATCGGGCCGCGGTCGAACCCGCCTATCGTTATCTGCCGGAGATGCCGACCGGCCATCCTTGGACACCGGACCATGACCGCACAGAGTACATATAACCAGTATTAAAGCAATAATTTGAAGAGTAAAATAAACCTGATCACTGACTTAGTTGATTAAGGCACCAATGACAGAAAAGTTGATGAGTTATTTACAACTGGTTTGTACTTTACCTCAATCACACCTGATGTTAAGTGAAGATGAGGTCGAAGGTGGAAGCGTACTGACCCGGAAACCACAACAAATTTGGGGGACTGGCTATCTTACCTTTGACAACCGGAACACAACAATGCTATTAACATTGCTGCTTGGCTGCAGATTTAGATAAGATGGTGGTAGCTAGCCAGGCGGACATTAAAAATGCCCTACCACCAACGAAACCGAGTACTTAAACATGTACCCCGCGGGGATCGAATCCGCGACCTCCGAGTCGTAAACCCAATGTTGTTTACATTGAGCCACGGAGGCGGTTAAAATGAGTAATAGGTTAGCATGGTTTGGGCACATTATGAGGAGATATGAAAGGCACGTAACAAGACGAGTGCTAATTATGAATGTGGAGGTCTGGGTAGACTGCGTGAGGAATGATATATGTATGAATGGGGTGAGTAGGGAGATGACGGCTGATAGAGGAGAGTGGAAGAGGAAGACATGTTGTGCCGAACACACCTAGAGTGGGATAAGGGCAGGAAAATGATGACTGACTTAGTAAACCTCTTCTACGTACCTACGAGTATTCTATTATCTACTTCCATCCATCTTACATCGATGATTCCGTCTCCTCTAATTCACTGCCAGCGAAGTGCACTTCTAATGAATTCCGTTTGACTTGCAAATGTGGTTAACATTACATGGACTCATAGACGCACAAATATGGTTGCAGACCAAACATAAATATAAACACGCAAAAGACGCGTACCTCATGCAGCTTAGTACATGTTACATGCCTTAATAATTTCGCAATTTGTTAACCCAGACAACTAACCGATTCCTAAACGTTTCCTCATTCACCAAAGCCTCATGGTTTATATGGAAACTGGCTACATTATTTAATCTTATGTTAAGCCTGCCACTATTTATAAGTCGGTCCATAGAAGTCCTTCCACTGTCAAATGATTACCTTCTATGTAATTTCACGGTTGCAAAGCGAACGGAGTCCGTACGGAGATCACTCGCCGTAGGAAAGCGGGGTCGATCGTAGGTTGTAAAGAGCTAATTACGCCGCCCATTGTGAGGCCGACGTAAGCGATTGAGCTAGGCATTGTTGCCACTATCAGATCGCTTGGAAATGACAGAGAAATCATCGAGCTATCGAACATGGTTCAAGAGAAATTTCACAAAAATAGTAAACCTCTATAATAAAAGAACTGTCTTCGAAAATGTTGAAGGTCACAAAACTCAAAAGCCTTAGAGAAATTTTAAGATATAAGCTGTAAAATTCAAGGATTTGCTTTTTATTCTCGAAAAGCTTTTATCCGTATGTTTGGCGGGGTCTTTACGAAGTAGTAAGTCTTATTCCTAGTTCTGAATTCGGAAGTCGAGAAATAAAACTTGTGTCACTCTTTGTGAAATTCACGTGAATTCGTTCCGGCACTCTGTAGTAGTTGCCTTATTTATTCTTGCATAAATTTGCTTTGGCTTAATTAACGTTGTAGGTACGTACAAGGCCTTGCGGCAGCTACATTTGAGTTATCTACTTAGTGGTGCTAAGGCACTGGCTTACCTCACTCACTCTGTACCGCGGCAGCTGACTATCTCATCTCTGTCGTGAACAATGCGCAGTAAATGCGGTTATCTCACAATCTTCGGCGCTTCCCGCGCGCAGTTCGGCACGGCATCGGCCGCACGACGCATTTTGCATTGTCAGCACAAAACTCGCTCACGAATGTCGGTCTATATAAAATGATTTTATAATTTTAACCGACTCTAAACAAAGGGGAGGTTCTGTGTTCGTTTGTATGTATTTTTTTATGAAATGAAATGAATGAATGAAAATGAAACGCAGTTGTACATAGTGCATGCGCCACCTTAAGTATAAGCATAGAGGAATAACACTACCCGTTATAAGTAACCGCGACATGCAAATATTTCTTTATACTATAAACATTTAACAATATAACATGAATATGTTAGAAATATAAATAAAGGTCAAAAAGAAATCAATACTTTCCAGAAATTAGGTACATTAGATACAATTGAATTTTGGATTTACAATATAAAATTCAACATAAACTACGTGAATTACAACAACACAAAAAGAACAATAAGAAACAACATTAGACTACATTTGCGTCCATTGTTAACCAATTTTGATGATTGTTATTTTGATTGAGAGGGTTTTACACCAGAATGGTCCCATATAAAGGTTGAGATCTGATATTGCACTCGGGATATAGACCCAATCAGTATGTTGAGTTGTATACTTGCTAAGCTCTGAAGTCGGTTGTTTTGCCAATTTTTGTTATATTTCCATCCATTTAATGTGTTGTCTGTTCGTGCCCTGTTCAGACAGAACGGCCTACTCTCGAAGCCTACATCCGCACCATCAGCTGTTTCTTTACCTACATTTTTTTTTTATGCACAAAGGGTTAGCTCTTGACTTCAATCACACCTGATGTTAAGTGACGATGAGGCCAAAGGCGTACTCACCCGGAAACCCAAATATTTGGGGAACTGGCTATCTTATCTCTGACAACCGGAACACAACAATGCTATTAACATTGCTGTTTGGCGGCAGATTTAGATAAGATGGTTTAGATTAGATAAGTCATGTTACGTTTTCCCCACCCTGACATGGTGGACAAAATTTATTTTAATGATTTTTTGAATAAAATAGAAAGATTTTGGAAATTCCAAGCTATAGATATAATATTAAGATTTTGTAGACAATATAATTATATTAACTAGCGAACTAGCTTTTCCTCCCCAGCTTCGCACCTATGCAATACTTTCAATGCAACTTTCGAAAAGGAAGAAATTCTCTAATAGTGAAACCCTATCAAAGTTTAAAACAACAAACAGACAGACGCGAATAGTGACTTGGTTTTGTACTGTTTAGCGATTAGAGAAGCAAGTTCTCTTTCGTGTATAGAAGTAACATCTACATAAGTTGGTACCTACCTATTATTGTGAGAATTCTCCACGATTTAACCTTCCGTCTGTTAACAACTCTTGCGAGACCAGTCGCTGTATCCAAGTTTTTAATTTTATGTAAAACACCAACAGGTTATATGCAAAAGCAACACAAATCAAACAGCCACCCTTATCGCCACACTCACCCTCTCGTGGGAAGTCATATTCAACAAAGACATTATACAAACCTTTATATGTATACGTACACTGCGCCTTCTATAAAAGTTTCAATGGGAAAGCAATGCAAATGACAGCACACTTTAAAACCCAATCATGCCGCTTTTTACACACGCATAAATAAACGGAGACGGCATAAGCCGCAGGACACTTTATAATAGTTGTTTGAGTTTGGGTTAAGAGGTTTTGTATATCTGTTACCATATTCCTCCAAAACGGCTGGAACGATTTGGTAGAGTATCACTTTATGTTTTACGATCATAGGTCGTTAGGGGACGCTGCAGTATAGGTCGTTAGGGGGCGTTCCGAAGCGAATGGATCGATTTTGATGTGTTTTTTCATTATTTTGTTATCACTGCAGAGGTATTCTTATTGTTTTTATATTCATTTTATGGCGCATGTTTTTGTTTCAAGATTTTTAATTTTAGTTTTTATGATATGTTTGTTCCTCTTTCTACATTACTTAAAAGTTATTATACTTAACAACTAGGGAATCACCTCGCCACGTCTGTTCGTCTGTAACAGTGACAATTTGTTTGGTATGGGTGGTAGGTATGGTTGTCTTCGGGTTCCCTGCACCGCCGCCCGCTTCTTTTTTATTTATTTATTTGAGAGACAAACAGTTGCTTACATAAATTACATAAGTAGCTCACGTACTCTTGAAATATTACATTAAGTGTTAACCTATAGGCTCCTACATTTCATAATCTAAGGTAATTACATAATTCTTTTCCCACAGATGATTTCCCTTTCCGAAGCGGTAGTGCTTGGACATACTGACTGACAGATAAATGCAATAAAATTATTCCCAGTATATTTAAATTGACATTCAACAAATGATATCATGTATCTTGCTTTTCGGGGGCAACAGCTGGGGCCGGTCTCAGAAAATTATGAAAAGAATAAGATGTTTATCAGCTTGTCAGGTTTGCATTATATTGGATAGTTTTTTTTACATGTGTAGTTCCCGAATCCCGAATGGGTCTTAGCTTTTTTGTAGCAATTTCGTACGAAGGGGCCGTAATGACGCGAAACAGACCGGAGTTGTACCGTTCACCTTATCCTGATGGCAATTTTAAGTAAATCGGCTAAATGTAAGTCGAGATTCAAGTAAAGATTATTTCGTATTATCAGTGGAACCAGTGGCGTGCCCTCTATACAGTCAGGAAGCCAGTGCCTACCCTAGAAAAACCGTTTCCTCGAAATGCTTGTCAAGACAGCTGATTCATACTGATGTGAACAGAAATATTCTAAACAATTGATATGTAATAATTTGAGAACAATTAAATTCACTCGCATATTCACACATAAGTATTGCAATTTTACCAAATAGGTACCTACCTATATGATACCTTCTCGTGTCTAGCTTTTTATGGTTTATCACTTGCATTTGTTTTTGAGTTGATTTTAGATATAGATATTTGTATTTTATTCGTAGAGTAATGATAATTAATTCCTTGGTGGCAGCAACTACCCACTTGGGGGGGACTGAAAATCAGCAAATCTGCTGAGTCCCTACCTTTTCATCACAGTTTCATCTAATTTATTATCAATTAATTACTGGTTAAATTAACTTTGTGGTGAATAAATACCTTTTATTTATTATTATTAGAGCAATATATTATTTTGTAGTTGTATTTTTTCTCATTTGATAGCAAATTTTATAATTCTGCCTACCCTGTGACAAAACGCTGTGCATGCCACTGAGTGGAACACAATATTCCACTGTTCACCTCTCCCCAACGGGCAAATGCGTCCGGACGCGGGCAATCACTGTTCCGTACTTACTTTCAGATGTTTCACTGCAGTTCTAAAAGTACAATTGTAACTGCATAGGTAAGTATACCAAAATAAAAAAATCCGACGTTGAAAATGTTCTGTGTGAATCAAAGAAAACTATCTACAAGAATAGTGACTGATCATCAGAAATTGCTGAAATGTCAACGTAGTCATCAAGGCACTAGCGCCTACTAGCGGAGGAAGCAGGAACCTTTCATGGTAAGTAACGTGTCCGTCGGCAGCTTTCAGAAGCCTCTAAGGCCCGTAGTTCTCAAGATTGAGAACAGTCTTGTGACCGGTCTCAAGTAAACTTGTTGATTAATAAACCTAACTTGAGACCTGAAAAGCACGTGCATAGGTACTCAAGCAGTACTTACTTGATAGGTGCGCGTATTAATAAACGAAACTCAAATTCATTCGCCGCTGAGGCGAATACTTGAGAAGTGATCACAGCAGAGTAGACCTCAAGATTGGTTTATAAATTAGCACGGAGCTTGAGATAGCGTCAACTGCTTAAAACGCATCTCGGTTGATACAGCCTCAAGACTTCTATTGACATTGGTTTATTACGGGCCTTAATGTTTCACACAATAAACAATTTTTTTATTTGTATTACTTTTAAACTATCACAAAATTGTAAAAGTACCTTGAAAAGACTGCGACATTGCCTATTCTTAGTGATACAACTACGTAATGGGACGACTTCTCTTTAATTTACCACTCGTCTTACTAGTCCGACAAACTTATCCCACGTCAGTACTTGGTGGGGTGAACTGTAACGAGGGTAAAGTAGGTCGCATGTACAGTAGCGGGCGGCGGGCGGCGCGGTGGGTGCGCTTTGAAGTCGAGCGACAATCGCTCGGCGGCGCCTTTCATCGCGTAATGGCCTCTCGGTGTCCGATGGCAGCAGTCAGCACACCCCTCGCCCCACACCCCAACCCCTAACGCTATGCGTTTCTAACTAAAGTGCCTCGCGAAGAATGGTTAAAGTTTCCGTTCGCAATATCGCGGAACTACACTAAGTTGCAGTGCAATTGCTAGGCAATATCGTCGGGCTATATCGGAATTACGTAACATTAGGTAGCAGACTAAGTAGTCTAGTAGTCGCTGTGACTTTTATCCATACTAAATAGATACCTACTTACCTATAAATGCAAAAATGTGTCTGTCTATCTATGCTGTAACTTTTCAGGACAAACTAAAATCTGACAGAGATGTTGCCTGGGATCTGGAGAAGCACCTAGACTGATAAGTGGGCCCACAACCAACTTTCTGTACGACCGACAATCGGGCCGATTTTTTCCTCAATTCTTTTATCATTATTCAATTATTAACGATATTGTGACCGATGATGCAATCAGTAGGTACGTTCCATTTTTCTCCTACAAAAAATCGGTCACCGTTTATCGACCTAAGAGTTCGCGATAAAATAATTCCACAGGGAAACCCACGGCAAGAAAACTAGTGTGTCAATAAATAAGTCGCACATAAAGACACAAAGGAGAATCAAATAAATTGTTCACTTACATTGGTAGGTAGGTACACGCGGCCGCGCCACTATGGTTACTAGTTGTCTCACTTTATTTACGTTTGCTTCAAATAAGCTGTCGGGTTTTTTGGTTTTTAACCTGAATACCTAGTTATTTCATGTTTTATTTAGCTGGAACTTAACTGTCCCGTATCAATATCTGGAATTTATGACAACCTTAGTTATAGCGCGCCCTGTCTGTCGCATGGCGAGCGACAATGGTGTCGATTCGGATGTAGGTACACGAACTAAACTAAAGTTTTGGAGTGGTGCCGTCGCATCGTACTGTTCCAGGGAGAAAGAGGTAGTACTGCTTTAAAACTGGTTTTAGTTTAGTTTAGTTGGTGTACATTCGAATCGACAACATTGTTGTTAGTTGTTACACAAAGAGAACTGCGGCCATTACGTTCGGCGTAGGCACCGCTGCAGGTGCAGACAGGGTAACTTCCAGCTGCAACTTTAAGTTATGTAAGGAAGATTGCGGAATTCTGCGCTAATTGCATAAAGCATTTGCTTTGCTTGCCTTGACACACGAACAGACAGACAACAACCAGTGGCGAGCCTAGGGTTTGAGAGTAGGGCAAGCCCGAGTAATATTTGATAAATAATTTGTGGTTTTTACACAGGTAATGAAGCTAAATACATCTTGTTGCCTTTCTGTTCAATCTGTAGAGTCATTTGCAATTCCTGTACTATTTAAAGATTAATAAAGTTTGAAGTGGATGTTCCTGATCGAGTGTTTTGTTAATGCAAAGGCATGCCGGGCTTTTGGGTTTATGTCAAGGTACCACCACTGACCACAACGTGATCCTCAAGTGTTCCGTTTTTCCAAAATGAGATTCGAGATCCTAAAAACTGTCAGTAAAAGCTGAGAGAGGTCGGTAGCGTGCTTAACCGCTTATTATATTACCTACACTATCCTTATTACCTACACTATCCTTATTACCTACACTATCCTATTTGTAGGAAATCTAGTTAGGAAATCAGAAGCTAAGAAGCGCTTATTGCATCATCCTAAATGCAGAGACTAATTCCACATACACAAACAGGTCGTCACATATTTAACTATATCTTTCCACTTTGTGTTGTAATATACAATTGGACAGACACATAGACACATGGCGAAACTATAAAATTTCATAGCATAGTAATATAAAAACTATCACCGCTTCGGTATCCGAAGATTTACCTAAGACGGGTGAAGACTGATTGCCCAATTTATCTATTCATCCGCGATTCAAACGTCAATGAAAATTGGTTTGGTGCTCCTTCAATCAGATAGAGCATCTAAGGACCGCCAGTGAGGTGTATGGAACATTTTATATTCCGCATTCAACTAAAAGCTTAAACAGCAAAACATTCTAAATTCAATCGCAGTCGACCCCACGGGTTTAACTAATTAATGATAACTTGATGCATAAACGTTTGAAAGAAATGATTTCATATCGCTTTAAAATATCAATTTCCATTCGTGTCGCGTGATACCCCGCCGCTCTGGGATGACGGCAGCGTCGCCGTCGGTCGGGCGGAGACGCCGCGCCACGTAAGGAGCCCCGCGGCTGGGAGTGCAGCGTTACATTTATGTAAATCCCTAGACCCCGCCGCCTCGGGAATTACGATAGGCACATCGATACTACGCCATACAAAACTATACAGATATAGGTAGTATGTACATAAAAGGATCGTGTGTTCAATAATAGTAACTAGTCATGAAAACCCATAGAATTGTTGCGTGTAGCGATGAAAACGACTCGTAGCCTACGTAACGATGTTTTCTGAGGTCGCCAGTCGGCCTAGCGATTAGACAAACCCATCCATAAAAGCCCATGCCCAGCAGTGGACTGGTAGGCTATTGTGTGATGCTGGTTTATTACTATATCCAAAGCAAATCGGTTGGAAAAGATTGGTTATTCGAAAGATTACAACGTAATTGCGATTTCTCGAGGCAAGATCCCTAAAGGTTTGTGGGCATTATAGTGCACAACCAATAAAGCATTGTATTTGTAAGTTTCCGAGGAAACAGTTCAACAATGGCATTGTAGAGCGCTGCGCCTGATTGCGTCGCGCTCACAATGCGAGGAAATCAAGCGGAGAGTGCATTCACTAGTGCGCTGAATGGGCCCCGCGCCGCCGCCGCCGCCGCCCCTGGCCCGCATGCGGTCCGCTCGGCGACATTACACGCGTCCAAACGCTCGCAGAATGTAATTCGGCTGGCCAGGCAGGTCTCATCGTCTTATCGACCGAGCACGCATCGCAATGCAATAAACGTAGGCATCGATTTGAAAGCCCATACCTACAACCACAGGGTAAAGAAAATATAAAAATCACTACGTTTTACAGACAAATGTAACCCCCACCCAATTTGTTGCTAGAAATAGGTAGGTATTCAGTGATTTTCAACCCATCTTTTTAGTGAATCGATGGCAAAAAGATGAAGTTCTCAAAACAAAACTGGCTGTTCGTTCGTACCTATACGCCGGCCGTGCACGATCTACACAAACCATCGAGCCCCGGTGGAGATTATCACCCCCTCTATATCAGTAACTATTTGACATACATTTGTACTATTTTACTCAGGTAATGTGATGCTTATTATTTATTACACAATATTCCAATTTTCAAAACTGTAGCTTTAATAACTCCTGAGATAGTGACTGCAAAAAAGGAGATTATGGCATTCACTGACTGATTCACTCACCGACAGATCATTAAAACCTTAGTACACTAGCAGTAGACCTTTTTTGTGAAGCAGTTTAATTACGTTTATTAAAATACCGTTCAAAATTAATAGTACAAAACTTTATTAAGCAGATCTCCTAAGTATAAAAACTTCGCTTTAGATCTAAATTGCAACTTCTTTGTAGGTATAAACGACGACTGAATGAGAAGTTGGCTGATGAGTGATGAAGGTATAATTTAATTGAATGTTAATTTTATGTAGTAAGTCCTATCCATTGGATATATCTACTAGGTATGTAGGTAAATTGGGCTAAGAATTGGTAGGTAGGTGAGCTAGTAAACTTGCTAAGCTGTTCTGAATAAACTGTTGTTACTATGTATCTAGGCATACCAATAGGCATACAGATCAACAAGCTTAAAAAATTCGTAATATAACTGAAATGAAACCTCGTATCGCCATCTAAAATAATTTTGCGGAACTATCAAAGTACGCACTCTCTCACTACCGTATACGATTAGAGTTACCAGGTGTAAAAACCAATGGCAAAGACGAAAAGTCTAATTTGAAAAAAAAATGGCCTGACATTGACAAAATACTTTCGAATTCGGCGCCAATGTTGATTGATTGAACAATTGATTTACTTTCAACAGTAACGCCGACTTTGAAAGATATTATTATATCCCAGGATATTATTATAAGCTAGGCTATTTCACAAATAGATAACCTGTTTTTAGAAGATAAACACATGGCTTAATGGCCTCGTAACCAAGCCAAAAGTAAAAAAAAACATTTACATACCTAACCTATTTGACATTTACCGGCTTTTTGGCGGGAACTCGGCGAGTGAAGTAGCATTTTTCTTTATAAGTCTTATAATTTGTGCATTCTAACTTTTGAAGCTTAATAATGGCAGAATATTGTGCAGCAAACGTTAGTGATAGTGTACAAGTGAAGGGAAGTGTAAATTAAAGTGCGTAACGGAGCTTTCGGGTTCCCACAAGAAGCCGCCAAAATCTTTTGTAAAGCATTCTGCCACTTTACTGAAGAATGACTTGACCGTGACTAGACTCGACTCTGTATACGCCAAGTATACGACGAATTACTTGTTTTGACTGAGGCTGACTTACAAACTGAAGAAATAAGAGAAATAAGATATGGCTGTTATGGGCTAGATCCCTTTGCCTTCTCCTAAAGGAGAGAATGAAACCAAAAAAAAAAATTGACATTTACCTAACCTAACATTAGACTGATATGAAGAATAGAACTGGATCCTGGAAATAAACAAGTTGAAACAGATGAGAAAGAATAAAAATCATAGAAGAAAGAAGACTGAAGACGTAACATTTAACAAATACTGGAAGACATAAATTACTGAAGAAGAGGCTGTATGGCTATGCTCCTTGGCCTGCCTATCAAAGGGCGAACATTATTAAAAAAAAAAAAAATAACCTAACATTACGTTTCGTTCGAGCTGCGGCAATTTTAGAAATAATATTTTGGTTTACAATTAATTACAATCGTACGATACACGAATTCTGTGAATTACATCGTCGTAAACTGTGTTGACGAATGAACGTGCGTTATATTTACTTGGACATCGATCTGTAAGTACAGCACTTCGATAGGTAACCTATAATGAGTGCAACTTTTCTCGGCATTTTATTTAGATTGCATAATAATCGCATCACCTCCAAGGGCTTGTATCTACACGTGAAAAATTATTGTATAGTTGAAGTGTTCTTCATATTGTATTGTAGTCTTTCTGTTATTTGTTTACGAATTTATTGTAATCCGTTACTCCGCTCAGTCAGTGTCAATAAGCAACTATTTGTAAGCATGATTTTTATTCTTTCGTTCGCACATTAACATTCGGTCCGCCTACATACAACGAATGGTCTGTAATAAATAACATTCTTCCTGCACAACGGGTTACCACTCGACCTCAGTGTAATATTGAAACGATGAGCAGCATCTGCACTTTCATGTTTCACACCTGCTATTTTCGATCACGTGGTGTGCTACAAAGCGCACTTAATAAAAGTATATATCCACATATAAGTAAGATAAAATTATGAAAAAGTACCTATATCTTATTCGGGATTTGTCCCTGTGCTGTCCTGTACTATATGTTCGTGTTTGTCTTTTCAGCGTTTTAACCATACAACCAGACTCTGGGACTAATGGTCGACCGTAATATAGACGACCATTGCTATAAAATAAAAAGTTATTATTAAAATAATAGGAACGAAATCTGCTACTTTCATCATAATTATATCAATTAAATACGCTTTATTGTTTAAATATTGGTTAAATAAATCAATAATATCATATCACCAGCCCTGAAATGTTGCACCTCAATCCACCCAACCCCTGTACGTACATTACGGCGACATTGACTAATAATCACAAAAATCATACGTCAATTTAATTTGCTACACTCGCTGGAGAGCCAACTGTCAATAATCATATTTCACATTCAGTAGCAAGTGTAACATCAATTTTCATCAAATGAATATGAATCGAAAGTAGCAATAATTTCCACACGGGGGGGATGTCGGACGAGGGCGAGGAAGCCCGAGCCCAACCCGCGGAACTCACTCATGCCAACCAATAATCTGTTCCAGTAGCGGGCGAGAGGAGAGCACCCTGAGCGTGCGCGGGCTGTTGCAGGAGGCCCTGCTGCGCACCTTCGGCTCCAGCGGCGCCGCCGCCGCGCCCGACGTGCTGCGCGTGGCCGCGGGCCGCGCCCTGCTGCGCCTGCCCCCCGCCCACCTCGTGCGCCTCCGCGCCGCCCTCGCCCTCGCCCCCCTCGCCCCCCGCGTGTGCCGCCACGCCGCCTCGCTGCAGGCGCTGCTGTAGCCGCAGGTGTGTGTGATGGTGACACATCACTGATCCTCCCGCGAGTTCCCGTAGGCTGCTCTCACTATAATAGACTATCGTTCTATCCCTGTCACTTGCATGGACGAGGCTATTTAAAAATTTCTATCTGAATGGGTAAGCCAGTGAACATGGACCGCTCGGTGAGATTCAGTCTAATTATACAGAGTATACTTAAAAAAGCAACCTCGAGTGTCTCGCTCGGTCTTCTCTGGGGAGTAAGCTTTGTGAATGAGCACTAATCATTTTTTTCATCTGTAGTGTATCGAACAGTGGGTAGACTATTAAGTGCACTATAAACAATAAGTAGGTAGATGTGAATCTTCAGTCTGGCTTGTCATCCAACTAACCTGTGTGCAACTCAGCAAGTCTGAAGTGTTTCAGTGAGTATATAATAGTGGCGACGAGTAAAAAACGTTGAAATACGCGGATTAAAGTGAAATTAACGTGTATGATAAGTGCAATATAAAGATTTCATAAAATGAGTGCTATAAAGTTTGGTGAGTTTGATGTATCACATGGTTGCTGGAAAAATTATAGTGAAAGGTTTTCATTTGCACTACAGGCAAGTGGAATTGTGGATGATGCGATAAAAAAGGCGAATTTGTTGGCGAATTGTGGCCCTGACCTGTATGATTTGATAGTGTCACTTCTTTCCCCATTTCAAGTAAGTGAGGTTACTTTTACTACCATTAAAACTAAATTAGATGATCATTTCAATCCTACACCTAATGAAATCGTGCAATCGTACAAATTTCATTCGAGGAACCAATTAGATGGGGAAGTGATGAGAGATTACATAGCCCAACTGCGAAAATTGAGTATAAACTGTAACTTTACTGATTTGAACCGAACATTAAGAGACAGATTAGTTTGTGGGGTTTTTGATAAAGAGATACAGAGGAAATTGTTACAAAAAGAGAACTTATCCTTTGAGCAAGCATGTGAAATCGCAGTATTGCATGAAACGGCTAATGTAGACTCTAACATGATAACATCCGTGGGGCCGAGTAAAACAAATACAAGTTTTGAAGAACCGATGGAGGTCAATAAGCTTACTAGTAAAAAGTTTAACAAGCAAATTGAAAAACCTTGTTATCGTTGTGGAAAAAAACATGGTGGATATTGTAGATTTCGTTGGAGTAAATGTAATTTTTGTGGAAAAACGGGGCACATTGAGGCTGTTTGTATCATCAAATCGTCTAAACAAAATAATTTAGATAACTCAAATTGTAATGGTCTGTACGATGCTAGCATTTATAATGTGAGACAGGAAGGGTATGCACCATTTGTTATTAAAATTTTGTTGAATGATACCCAAACAGAGATGGAGATTGACTCTGGGTGTGCTTTTACTCTAATAAGCGAACGGACGGCCAGACTCATATGGAATGGCAAACTACCAGAGCTACAACAAGTAGATGTTGCATTAAAGACCTGGACAAATAGTAAGCTGAATTTATTAGGAAAAGCTACTGTGAAAGTGCATTACAAAAATATCCTTAAAAAATTGGTGGTTTTTATTGCTGAAGGAAATGGGCCTAGTTTGATTGGTAGAAACTGGTTTGCCGAATTGAATATCCAATTACATGGAATTTATCACATTAAGGTTGACATGAGCCATATAAATCATTTATTAAAAAAGTATAGTGGGGTTTTTCAAGAAGGATTGGGAAAATATACTGGACCTGTTGTAAGCATTCTGCCAAAAGAAGGGATAAAACCTAGGTTCTTAAAAAGCAGGTCAATACCCTTTGCCATAAAGGAACGAGTCTACCAAGAGATTGATCGATTGGTATCAGAAAACGTTCTTGAACCAATATCACATTCAGAGTGGGCAACACCTATTGTGCCTGTGTTGAAACAGAATGGAGGGGTGAGATTGTGTGGGGACTATCGATCTACTGTAAATGAGGCAACAGATACAGACACATACCCTCTACCAACTTTAAATGAAGCTTTTGCAGAATTACAGGGTGGTGTGATATTTACAAAAATAGACTTAGAAAGAGCTTATACACAAGTATGTGTAGATGAACCTACCTCTAAATTTCTCACACTAAATACCCCAAAAGGGTTATATAAAATGAAAAGACTAGGTCAAGGTATTAAGGCATGCCCGGGAATTTTCCAACGACTTATGTCAACATTGCTAACAGGTATACCGGGCGTGGCAATGCTATTGGATGATATAGTTTTGAGTGGTCAAAATATTACGCAACATAATGAGCGGTTAGAATTGGTATTACAAAGGCTAGAGAAGGCAGGACTCAGAGTAAATAAAGACAAATGTAAGTTTGCTGCTCAAAGTATTGAATTTTTGGGTTTTGTCATCGATGAACTTGGTATTCATCCCTGTATAGAGAAAATTAATGCAATTGAAAAAACCAAAGCACCCAATAACATTAAAGAATTACAGGCCTTCTTGGGATTACTGAATTTCTATGACCGATTTATGCCACACAAAGCCACAGTTGCCGAACCACTTTACCGATTGTTAGACAAAGGAGTTAAATGGCAATGGAAAGGTGAGCAACAGAAAGCATTTATAATATTAAAAAAAATGTTATCAAGCGAAAAGACACTAGTCCATTATGATATCAAAAGAAAATTAATATTATCGTGTGATGCCTCATATTACGGGCTTGGTGCCGTATTAGAGCATGAAATGGATGATGGCAGCATTCGACCCATTATGTTTGCCTCAAGAACAATGAATATCCATGAACGTAATTATTCACAAATTGACAAAGAAGCTGCGGCGATAATATTTGGATTAAAAAAATTTCACCAGTTCATTAGTGGCAGGAAAGTAACTATCAAAACAGATCATAAGCCCCTATTAGGCATATTTAATCCGAAAAAACCTATTCCAAATATTATATCGCCAAGAATGCTGAGGTGGTCTCTATTATTGAATTCCTATGATTATCAGATAGAATATGTCCAAGGAACAAATTTGGGAAATGCTGATGCATTGAGTCGCTGGCCGTCAAGTGAAGAAGAAACAGAAGAAGAATTCTCTGGTGTTTTACTTATAGAAGAGACACCTGTGGAGTTAGATTTATCTGCGAAAGAGGTAGCACACCTTACAAAACAAGATAACATTCTTTGTACAGTGATGTACTGGATCCGTAATGGCTGGCCAATAAAAGTAGAAGAAAAATTCATAATTTTTTGGAAAAAACGAGAAGAATTATCTGTTTTCAAAGATTGCATATTGTGGGGAAGTAGAGTTGTAATACCAGTAAAAATGAGATCATTTGTTCTGGAAGAGTTGCATAAGAATCATGATGGTATAGTAATCACAAAAGCTTTAGCTCGAAGTTATTTTTGGTGGCCGGCAATAGATAAAGCAATAGAAGAAATGGTTAAAGCATGTCAGATTTGCTTAGAGAATAGAAATATGCCAGCAAAAGCAGTACATCAGTGGATTAGACCTGAAAAGGCGTGGTCCAGATTACATATCGATTATGCTGGACCTTTCCAAGGAAAAACATTTTGAATTTTGATTGATGCTTATTCAAAGTGGCCTGAAGTAAAAATAGTTTCTGATATGAGCAGTGCGACACTAATTAAAATACTTAGAGAAATATTTGCAGAACAAGGCCTACCTGATACACTTGTAAGTGATAATGGAAGGAGCTTTATATCTGAGGATTTCAAAAAATTTTTGTTATCTAATGGAATAAAACAAATATTAGTAGCTCCATACCACCCTGCATCTAATGGGCAAGCAGAACGAACAGTGCAAACAGTAAAAAATAAATTAAAAAAGATATCATCAGAACCTTGGCATGTGAGATTACCTACAATATTATATGGTTTACGTACAACACCCAGTACTGCGACGGGAACTACACCTGCTGAATTGTTAAATAACAGACATTTCAGAACTAAATTAGACAATTTGAATCCTTTGTCATGCAAAGACCAAGAGCAGTTGGAGGTTTTAGAAAAAAATGAAAGCATCAGTGTTAGATCTTTTGAAGTCGGACAAGAAGTTTATGTGAGAAATTATTCAGGCAGTCCTCGTTGGCTCAAAGGAGTTGTAGAAAAAAGAACAGGTGTATGTAGATATTTAATTAAATGGAATGGTAGGTTGTTAACAAGGCATATAAATCAGATGCTTACTTCAAATCATAGGGAGGAAAAGGAACGAATAGAGCCTGAAAGAACTAAAATGAAAGAAATAAGTAGTGAAGATGATGGGCAACATGTTATATCTTTACCGCCACCTCAACAGTGGGCAGAAATTATCGGAGTGTCAGGGCCAGAAAATATTGTAATCCATAAGAGCCCTGCAATGGTGAGTAAGAGACCTCGCACATCTCCATCGCCTCCGCAACAACCAAAGAGATTTGCAATGGAATTTTCAAGTGAAGATGAAGAGTCTGATGATCACGAGCCTATAGATATAGAGGTAGAGACTGATTAAAAGTATATACTTAAAAATAATAGATAACTTAGACATAGTGTAGTGTTAGTATATAATTTATAAAAGTAGTGTTAAGTTGTGATGTTAAATAGAATAGTGTGAACTATCTTGCAGGGAAGGCATGTAGTGTATCGAACAGTGGGTAGACTATTAAGTGCACTATAAACAATAAGTAGGTAGATGTGAATCTTCAGTCTGGCTTGTCATCCAACTAACCTGTGTGCAACTCAGCAAGTCTGAAGTGTTTCAGTGAGTATATAATATCATCTAAAGTTTTTACAGGGGACTTTAGAAATTTTGTATGGCAGTCCCATCGTACCCTTTAACTAATCGCTACACTTAACGAGACACCGATGAGTTCACAAAACGGAATAACTTCCTGGCTCTTTCTGAGTTTGGTAGGGACAGAATAGTGTGAAACACTCCTACATCAAATCCGTTCAGTTTAAATTCACTCATCAGTGCCCTTCTAGATTGCTCGTACCGGACACACTCCACTAACAAGTGTTGAACATCCTCCACAGTCCCACACACCTCACAGTTTGGAGAGCTAGTTTTTCTCATTAGGAAGCTAAACTTATTAAGTGGCATGTGTCCAGACCGAAGCCTATATGCTAAAACAATGATTTTCCTACTGAACTTACAACTAATAAACCAGGGAGTATGAGGAGGATGACTCTGGATGAATTTGTACCAAATTTCCTTTTCTTTTGACCTCTCATCAAAATATTCATCCCACATCTTTTTGTATACTCAGTGAGGATTTCTGAGAAATTTGGTACAACATTCAAACTCAATCCCTCACTGATCGCACGTTTAGCTAGAGAGTCAGCCTCCTCATTACCTCAAACCAATATGTGATGGGACCCACTGCAGAATAACGTTAGTACCACATAAATTAAGCTCATCCATTTTACTTAGTATGCTATAGCCTACAGACAACCCGTTCCTCTTCCCCGAAGCACATAGAGCAATATGTTGTAGAGCACTTTTACTATCGCAGCATATTACGACTACTCATGTTAATGGCTTTTACATATGAGAGCCCTTCCGAAATAGCAGTGAATTCCAGTGACATAATTGTAAATTGTAAATATTAAGTTAGGAAATGTGACATTTTCAAGTGATAATTTTAACCAACGAAAATTTACCGAATGGATAACGTGTTTCGTCGCTTTGTAGGACGTCCAGAACGATCAGGGATGCCGAAAGTTTGGATATAAAGGGTATACCCCACCACAGACAACACATATTTTTAGTGCATGCTGATGCTTCTGTGGTGGGATGAAGGAAATTAATCTATCTCTATCAGCTCTGCAGCGTATGCAGTCAAAAAAATTAGACAAATATCGGACGTAAAAACTGCTAGATTAGTATAATTTAGTTATTTCCATAGCCTGATGTCTTACGGTATCTTGCTGTGGGGAAATGCCGCGGATATAAATACAATCTTTGTTTTACAAAAACGAGCCGTTCGCGCAATTTATCAATTGAGACCTGCAGTGTCACTTAGAGACAGATTTAAAGAGTATAATATTCTAACCTTTTCGTCACAGTACATTTTTGAAAATCTAATATATGTCAAAAAAAATATAGCATCATTTAGGAAAAATAGTGATAAACATGATGTCAATACAAGGAATAAAGATAAACTTACAGGTCACATAAGTCGCCTCCACAAAGTCAGTAATTCATTCAAAGGTATACGTTTTTTCAATAAAGTTCCTGTTGATATACAAAATCTTCCTTTCAATAAATTTAAAGATATTATAAAACAGAAACTTATTAAGAAAGCATATTATAAAATATCAGATTATTTAGATGATAAACAATCATGGACATAACCAGCCCGTTCGCATAACCAGGCTATTTCACAATTAATAATGAAATATTATAACATTAAATAATAATTAATAATTCTGTAATATAAAAACCTTTTTTCTAAAAAGAGCGACCTCTCGAGTTTCTTGCTTGTTCTTCTCAGGGGAAAATTGCCTTTTGAACAAGCAGTAGCTTTAAAAATGTAAAATCTGACTATTTTAAGTGTACCCTGTATACCTACAAAATAAAGCATTTTTTTGATTTTGATTTTTTTGATCTAATGTCCGTCCTAATTTCATGTAAATCTACAAGCATGGACACACAATCTATGACTTGACCAGTACAACTGTAGTAAGTTAGTAACAAATGAAAGAGTACCACAAACCATTCTAACTGAACTGTTTATCAAATAAAATTTCAGAAGTGACAATGACGAGTCGGTCGGTCATGTCGTCCGGGCCGGGTGGTAAGGACATGGTGATGATAGCGTCCCGCGAGGAGCTGTCGACGCCCAGCACTGTGACGCTGCCGGAGCCGGAGCCGGCAGCTGGCCTGGTGCTGCCCGATGGCTCCATCAATTGGGGCTGCCCCTGCCTGGGCGGGATGGCCACCGGGCCCTGTGGCGTCCAGTTCCGCGAGGCCTTCTCTTGCTTTCACTACAGGTAATAAAACAGTTAGGTTGATCGGTTTCAGTGAAATATGATAGGGTTTACCAGTTATAATTTAGTTAAATTCTGATTGAACTCTCCGGACATAGAGAATGGTTCTCTATGTCTGGATGTAAAATCTGACTATTTTAAGTGTACCCTGTGTACCTACAAAATAAAGCATTTTTTGATTTTGATTTTGTTCAATTATCATTCCGAAAGTTATGTGCATTTAGGAAATGTTACTATACCTATATAAACTAGATCATATGTATGTTTGATTATTGTGAAAGTTTCGTGATACACCAACCATTTATTTGTACTTTGACATGTAACTGGTTTTACTATCGAAATAATCTCAAGGAATCGTGTGCTAAGTCCTGTATTTTATTTATTGCTTCACACATTGTTGATAAAACAGTGCTGGTGGGCAATGTAAAGTCTAATCGACCCTTAATAAAGGCTCCTTCTGTTTTTAGTATAATTAGACACAACGCCATCTAGTGCTAATAATTTAAATTACATTTGTGTCCTAACACCTTAATCTAAGACATGTCCATTTCTGTACCAAATCTTTTCAGGCGTTACGGCGTGATTGACTAACAAACATTCAAACTTTCGTATTTGTAATATTACAAAAAACTATATTTTAACCAATAATACCAAACGGTCCGAATCCCGCTAGGAGCAATTATGTTTGTATGATGAATACAGATATATGTTCCCGAGTTATGTATGTTCTTCATTTATATGTCGGATATAGGGGTGGGCGTAGCGAGCGACCGATACGGTACCAGTCTCGTGGTAAAGAGTTGCTCGGGCAATTGCGATATGATGTTAGGCTTTTCAAGGCGAATAGGATATCAGAATGACACTGGGAATTTGACAGAACGAGGTAATGGTCTGCTTATGATGGAACACGAACCTGATTACCTTAAATCATTAGGGAGGCAATTACAGACCATTTACTCGCGCACAAATAACAACATTAAATTAGGATCATGAAACCTGAGATGCTTACCGGTGAACAGAAAACATTTGAGTGGTCCCTCACGCCATCCAACTTGGCCCTCGCATGCAGTCTGTGGAATTCAACCTAGCTAGTCTACAATTCTTACTAAGTAACTACTCACCATCAGGTAATCAGAGTCCCTCACAGTTGTTGATGTACCAAGTGGTGGTAGGAGTTGGTCCTTTGACGGCTGGTAACAAAGTCCATATCATTTTCGATGTGCAGGTGCGGACCTAATGTAACTGTAAACGTGTCACCGCGCCATTTCTGGCGATACCAGCGCCACCAGGATCACTTCTTGCAGCAAACCGCGTATTATGATAGTCATTTAATTATCGAATTTATGAATTGTATCGCTAATTTATTTGCTATCTACGACATCTATATGTATTTATTTACAAAAAAAAAGGTAATGGTGTCGATTCGTATGTACACCAACTAAACTAAAATCAGTTTTGGAGTGGTGCCGTCGCATCGTACTATTCCAGGGAGAAAGAGACAGTACTACTTTAAAACTGGTTTTAGTTCAGTTTGTGTACATCCGAATCGACACCATTATGTAGGTTATCAACCATCTGGTATCCATAATACAAGCGTCGTTGCTTAGTGTGGAACTAGATGGCGCTATGTGTATGTGCGAAAATATTTATTTATAATGAATCCAACCAGACATCACTGACTGATCGTTCTTTACCCCCAGCGAGTCGGAGCCAAAAGGCAGCGACTGCTACGAGAAGTTCAGCGTGATGCAGGAGTGTATGGCGCAGTACCCCGAGCTGTACGGCCGAGACGACGACGACGAGCTGGCCGCGGCACTGGCCGCCGAGCCCGACCAGTCGCCCGACCAGTCGGCCCGCCCCATCGACCGCTCCGACCGCCCCGACCGACCCAAGCGAGAGGTCACCAAGGATCCCGGCGCTGGCGATGCGACTCCCACGTCGACCAAATAGCCACAGTGCACAGAACTCGCTACTTTGATGTGAACTTAAAATGTGAAATAAGCATACACCATTAAAATTTCACCAGACGCCTATTCTACAAGCCACTGCAGTCTATGTTGAACCGCAGCTTAACAAGCAAGCCTTCTTTTTCGTCACAGTTCGTTACCTGTCGAATTTTAAGGGGTAACCATACGGAGTGGGAGGGCCATCGAGTTCCACCATACTGCAACTCTTCACTCAGTCGAGATGTATATCTCAACTACTTGGGCAGTAATTTAGTTATGTGAAGTTTTTACAATTCATGGTGCCCACGTCTCCCCACTATAATTGTTACGCTGGGGTTCCACACTATACATCGACTGCAAAGCACAATATTGTTTAAAGTGTGGCATTTGTCGCTCATGAAATATGACAGTGGTATAGGTGCCTAGTGCTGCCATGAGCTGGTCTGCACAAAGTTGCTCATAGAGACGATTGAAGACGCCAACTCGAAGGCCATCCATCTTTCGATGTAGGCAACTTACATTGGAACATGTTACCCCATCTGAGTAGTTGGTAGATTCGGCAACACAAATATGTAAACTATGTATGTAGATATCGATTTTTATGGAAATTGTAGTTTTGTTACGTTAGTACTATATTAATTCTGTGGTTTGGTATAAGGTTTATAAATTCAAATCATAAACATCATATTAAACATGGGCATTTTGACCGCCTCCGTGGTCAATGTTCAACAGAGGGTTTACGAATCGGAGGTGGCGGGTTCGATCCCCAGTGGGTTACATGTTTTTGGTTGGTGGCAGGGTATTTTAAATGTCCTTCTGGCTAGCTACCACCATTTTAGCTAAGTCTGTTTAACAGCAATGTTAATAGCATTGTTGTGTAGCAACTTGTTTGGGGGACTTCCACCTTCGGCATCATCTTCACTAAACATCAGCCCCCGTAGCATGATATAGTTAGGCGCGCGCGACGTAGGTGTGAGAATGGGATAGTCGTATATTTCGTCCAGGTGAATGAGCAGGACAAATATTATCACGCGCGACATTAAACTTTATCGCGCCTGGCATGCTACTAGTGCAGGTGTAATTGGAGTCAAGTGCATAAAAATAAGCCAAGATGAGCGACTCCAAATGATACTAATATTGGACTCGTTAGTGCTGGCCATTCGACTGGCAAACTATTCTCTATACAAGTCTCGAGGCTGTATGACACGAGATGCGTCTTAAGCAGTTGACGCTATCTCAAGCTCCGAGCTAATTTATAAACCAATCTTGACGTCTACTCAGCTGAGATCACTTTTCAAGTATTCGCCTCAGCGGCGAATGAATGATAGTCTTGAGTTCTAGGTATTAATACGTGAAACTCCGCGCACCTCTCAAGTGAGTACTGCTTGAGTATTCACGTGCGTTTCAGGTCTCAAGTTAGCTTTATTAATCAACACGTTTACTTGAGACCGGTCACAAGACTGTTCTCAATCTTGAGAATGGTTTACGGGCCTAATAGTATCTATACTAATGTCCTTGTTCGAATAACGGCTAATAATTACTATGAATAATAATGTCACTACATGAACAAGAATATATAAATATATCCATCATTCGCTTAATTCGACCCGACTCCATCCGAATTGAATCGGATTTTTTTTTTTTTTTTAAATCTAAAGTTTTTACAGGGACTTTTACAATTTTTGTATGGCAGTCCCATCGTGCCCTTTAACTAATCGCTACACTTAACGAGACACCGATGAGTTCCTAAAACTGAATAATTTCCTAGCTCCTTCCGAGTTTGGTAGGGACAGAATAGTGTGAAACACTCCTACATCAAATCCGTTCAGTTTAAGTTCACTCATCAGTGCCCTTCTAGATTGCTCGTACCGGACACACTCCACTAACAAGTGTTGGACATCCTCCACAGTCCCACACACCTCACAGTTTGGAGAACTGGTTTTTCTCATTAGGAAGCCAAACTTGTTAAGTGGCATGTGTCCAGACCGAAGCCTATATGCTAAAACAATAATTTTCCTACTTAACTTACTACTAATAAACCAGGGAGTATGAGGAGGATGACTCTGGATGGATTTGTACCAAATTCCCTTTTCTTTTGACCTCTCATCAAAATATTCATCCCATAGGTCCAAACATCTTTTTTTATACTTAGGGAGGATTTCAGAGAAATTTGGTACAACATTCAAACTCAATCCCTCACTGATCGCACGTTTAGCTAGAGAGTCAGCCTCCTCGTTACCTCTCAAACCAATATGTGATGGGACCCACTGCAGAATAACGTTAGTACCACATAAATCAAGCTCATCCATTTTACTTAATATGCTATAGCCTACAGACAACCCGTTCCTCTTCCCCGAGGCACATAGAGCAATATGTTGTAGAGCACTTTTACTATCGCAGCATATTACGACTCTACTCATATTAATGGCTTTTACATATGAGAGCGCTTCCGAAATAGCAGTGAGTTCCAGTGACATAATGGAGGTGTTGTTCCTAGTTATTTTAAACATGTTACAAATTTCTAAGTTACATCCCCTAGAATCATAAAAGGCTGCACCATGACCGTTAGGACCCTTTGAACCATCAGTGTATATTATATAGCAATCAAAGTATTTCTCTCTTAACTCCTTATAGATTTCATACTTTATAACACTTGGATTTAATGCCTTTTTTGCTAATTGCACTGAATTTAATGTCACAATTATATTACTGCCGATCCTTAAATTGGTTATCCATGTTCGCAGAGTATACATTTCTAGAATTGGTGATGAATGAATCTGTTCCTCTTTAATCTCTTCATGTACTATTGCAAGCAGTGGTAATTTTTTCTTCAACCAATATCTATTGCTACACAGAGTACTCAGTTCAGTCAGTAATGCACTTGTGACACTATTACGCCATGATCCAGCCTTTAAACAAAATTTATAAGCCAAATACTTTCTCCTTAAACACAGTGGAACGACACATAGCTCGCTCTCCATAACGTGAATAGGAGTAGTTCGGATGAAACCACCTATAGCTCTTAACGCCTGATTTTGTACTTTATCCAATCGGTAAACAACAGATTTAGCAGCATTGTCATACAAGTAACAGCTGTAGTCCAATCTGCTTCGTATCAAAGATATATACAACCTGCGAATGTGTTTAGGATGTAACCCCCATCCAGGACCACTCAGGACTTTCAGTAAATTCACATATCTTTGAGTTTTTTCAGCAATCTCATTAATGTGCTTACTCCATCGTAAGGATGTGTCTAGCCAAAGTCCTAGGTATTTACAACACTGTACATGGCTAATGCTGCAATTATTTATCATCAATTGTATGCTCTGATTGCTATGACCTCTTCTAAAGATACAAAATTGAGATTTGGTGGCTGACAAATTTAGACCCAAATTATTTAATATTACTACTAAATTATCTAGGGCAGTCTGAATCTCCTCTCTGCTTTGATTAAGATCCTTATTAGAGGAATAAAAAACAAAGTCGTCAGCATACTGGCAAATATGTACATTATTAATAGTTTTACATACTTTAATCTTTTGAATCGGATGTATTCGACTGTTCGTAAGTAGAGTCGCTCCGAAATAGCGATCTTGTCGAATAATTTGAAGCGCAGTCGACTTAACCGAATGATTAGTATTACCATGCTATGGATGTATTAGTACCGTTCGTGGTCGCCCATTAAGCAATACAGATTCTCAAGCGTCAGCTTGTGGCCATCTCAGTCTCGAGAGCGGTTTGTGATATACGGGCTTTAGCCAGCTCTGTTTTGATTTCTAGTATGTTGTTGTGGTTTTTGTTTTTTTTTTCGGTGTGTGGAAATAAATGGTTTAAATGGTAAATATGTCTGTGTGGTGTTTACATATTAATGATGCTGGTTTTACCTAATGCAGATGATATAAAATACAATGCGTTGGTCTTCGGAGTTGTTAATATTATAGCCTAGTGGGCTTAGTGCCGAACAACATTATTTACGATTAATTAATAAAGGAATTGTTTTAGTTCCTTCGTGCAATTATTATTTTAGTTAGTGTTTCAATAAAAAACAAATATTACTTTTTGTTTTATTTCTGCCTACCACCTTTGTAAACTATCTTCCGGAATCTAATAGAGATCCGCTTATGTACATGGTTACGTACACGCTGTATTTTCGTACATCATCATCATAATTTTTGAAATGCGAGCCACCATTGGGCACTAAAGATAAGCCTTTTTGGTGGAAATTCGAAATTTTTTTTATATTTCCTGTAATTTATATATTTTGATACCATGACCGTGGTTCTCGATAAAGTAGTCCAGCCCGTCTCCGTGAGGAAATCTAATCAGGAAATGGGAAGGTGTAGTCGAAATTCCGATTTAATGGATTGGAAGTGTACTGAAAATGTATTAGCGTAAACAATCGTTGGTGAACCAAAATAAAAAAAAAAAAAAAAAAAAGTCGATCTTTCCTGAATCCTACAACCTTGGGATCTTCAAGAGCAGAGTGAATAGGCATTTACTGGGATCGTGTACTTCATCTTCGATCGTCACTTTCCATCAGGTAAGATTGTGGTCAAACGCGAATCCAGTCAATCATAAAAAAAATCCCGCCCACCTTGCTTTCATTTATTTATTTATTTATTTATAGTTTATTGTACACTAATCATAAAAACAGTACAGCAATAAAGAGGATGTACAATGGTGCAAGCTTATCTCTAAAAAGAGATTTCTTCCAGCAAGACCGTGAGTGACAAGAGTGAGAATTGAAGTGGATAGACATACATACGTGTACAGATTTAATAATAATAAATACCTAATAATAGTAATATAATATATAATACTTGTATACACATACTTATATGTACAATACATATACCTACTTACATATCTAAATAGATAAATAAATACTAATATATACATATATAAATACATATTATGTACAGAATATTAAGAAACCTATAGTACCTGTGTGTTATAAATACCTATATTTGCAATACAATAAAAATTATTAATTGTAAGCCAAGCCCAAGTAGTGTTCCCTTAGTCGCTTCTTGAAAATCCCAATGGAGGCGCTGTCACGAACTTCGTGCGGAAGGGAATTCCAAAGCCTCACTGAATGCGCAGTAAAGGAATCACCGTAGGATTGGGTATTGTGGACGGTTGGTCTCAGGTGTAAATTATACTGGGGACGATGTTCTCTGCTGGAGGAGGAGAAACGCACAAAACGGTCACGAAGATAAGAAGGAGAAGATGGATTATTAAGACGATTAAAGAGAAAAGTCATAATGTGTGTATTACGGCGAAGCCGAATTGGTAGCCATTTCAAACTGCGACGGTAATGCGAGACATGATCGAACTTGCGTAAGCCGAAAATAAATCGGATGCATAAGTTTTGAAGCCGCTCAAGTTTATTTACTAGTTGTTCTGTGGCGTCAAGAAAGGAAATATCAGCGTAGTCTAAAATCGGCAGCATAATGGATTGGGCAAGAGCAATTTTGGTTTTTATTGGGAGGAAGTTTTGCAGCCGTTTAAGGGAATGAAAAGCAGCATGCATCTTTCTGCTGATTTCGTTGAGGTGTGCATTCCACGACAGGGTTTTGTCAATCAAAATCCCTAAGTTTTTTGCAACCGGAGTAAAAGAGATCGGGTCCTGATTGAATAACACCGGCGTAATAGGTGAGTCACCAAGAGCCTGGTTTCATCCTGGTTTCATCCTAAATGCAGAGGACTAATTCTGCATACTTTGCTGGGAGGCTTGGTTCTGTTAATTTAAATATTATTATGTACTTCAATCAGCAATGTATGCCATATTATACTGCAACATGGTTGGTGTACTAGGCTCTTCCTAGCTGCCGATTTTCTAATTAGACTTCGTACTAATAC